>CM077094.1:139982247-140424791 GCA_039513925.1 Platanthera zijinensis
TCGGTGAGAGAGGAGTCTTGGCTGGAGTTGAAAAGCGCGGAAATCTGAAACTGGGGAACATTTGAATAAACCAACATAGAGACGACGAAAATTCAAAGACGAAATTGGGTTTGGAATGACATGGTTTGTTGGTCGTCGATTCACCTGCCAACATTGAGGAAAATGTTATTTGCCTTGGAGATAGATCGATCATCCTTGGCTTCGTAGGCGTATGTGGATATGTCGTCATCGATAGTCTTTCTCTTTGTTGATAAACGATTAAGTGAAAGTCAAATGCAGTGTGCCCGCGATTTCTTCAACCATGGAATTGGACGACGAATTCGATCATCTTTGGTTGTGTGAAGGGCATGCATGACTGCTCCAAACAAGTCGGAGTGGACGAAACTCCGATGATGATTAAATGAATCTTGCAGCCCTTGTGACCTAGGGCTAGGTGACAGTGGGGTTGGGGACGGTGGCAGGTTGGATCAAGTTGGTTCACACATGAATTGTATTGCATTAGTAATTGACAGATACACTCGTGAGGTAACGTCTAAACACTTAAGGGCTATTCCCTAAGGAGTCCTCTCCAAATGAGACTCTAGATCTAAATTTCCTAGATAACCTAATAACAGTCCACACCCCTCATATAGAAGAGGACAATACAATAATTACTGAAATGCCATACATCAATTATTAATCAAGGTTGCAGATATATCAGAGACATTTCAAAATGTCGGATTGTAATATTATTATGTATATATATCATAATATTTTCATTTATTAATTAGATGATAATTATTCTATCTAATTAAGCTCAAACTAAAATTCTTTTAAGAAAATTAAACTACTAACAAGTGTTTAATCGTATTTGATTGGTATCATTTGAAGTCACCTTCTTACCAAATACCCAACACGGATCTCTACTCACTATGGATGAAGCGCTAGATATCATGCTAGAACCTTCTGATGAATTTATTCTATAAACAAATTTATAATTTTTTTTGAACAAATAAAAAAAGTTGCAATATTGGACCGAAATTAACCGTCATTAGCTGCAATATTGGGCTGACATGTCCGACATATCGGCCGCAATACTGCAAAAGGCCAGAATGGTCAAATGTGGCGATAACGTGTCGTTTCCTTCTCAAAAATCACATGTTCCCAATGTACAAGCTAGTTATTAATACTAGATGCTCCCTTGTGATAGGGTCTTGATCTCATTTGCCGAAAGCTGGCATCTCAGTGGTATGCCGTATGCATATGTGCCATATACATGTCAGACAACTATGGCCTTTCTTTCATCTTTGCGTCCCTTGCAAGGTTTGATAAAGTTGAACTAAATGCTCTTGTTGATTTCCTGTTAATCTTGGTCAGGTGCTTCTATTTTCTGCCACCTTTAATGATAATGTCAAGACATTTGTATCGAGGGTTGTCGACGATGCAAATCAGATATTTGTCAAGAAAGAAGATCTCAAACTTGAAAAAGTGAAGCAATATAAGGTTTACTGCCCCGATGAGGTTGCCAAAATTGGTGTTATAAAAGATAAGATATTCGAATTTGGGCAGAAGGTTGGGCAAACTATAATATTCACACATACAAGGGAGAGTGCCAAAAAGTTACATCAGACATTAACGAAAGATGGGTATGAGTGTACGGCAGTTCAAGGCGCCTTGAAGCAAGAAGATAGAGACATAATTATAAAGGAATTCAAAAATGGAGTAACTAAGGTCCTCATAACGACTGATCTCCTTGCTCGAGGTTTTGATCAGTCACAGGTATGAATCTCTTATACTTCATTGGAAGCAGCCTTGTTAATTTTACTTGGTGGTTTTAGAAGCATATCGTTTTCTCCAGGTCAATTTGGTTATCAATTTTGATCTTCCTGTTAAGCACAACTTTCCATCAGAGCCGGATTACGAAGTTTATTTGCATAGAATTGGAAGAGCTGGACGTTTTGGACGCAAAGGTAGCTTTCATGAGATAACTCATGTTTTTGTTAAATAGCGCGTGTTTCTGTTCTATTTGAGAGTTTTTACCTTGCATGCTGTGAAATAAATGGAAATTCTTGTTTCTTTTTTCTATAAATTGTGTTGTTTTTAAACATGACACATACTGAAGGAACTATGTTTTAAAGACCAATTTAATTATTTTACCCCTTGATATTTTATGGCCAATGTATTTCTGTTATATGTTTCACACTAATTATATTTTATTGTTAAACCGAGTTAGAGTAGTAACACTGCTGGAGGTATATATATGTACATATACATAAAAATATTTTTGGTGTAATGGTGAGGACCGTGAAAGTTCCTCTCTGCCATCCGATCTCCCTAAAGCCAAATCTAACCATTACCTACAACAACAACAACAACACTCAAACCTTTATCCCACTATAGTGGGGTCGGCTATATGGATCCTTTGTCGCCATTGTGCCCTATCCCACAGGTGCCACATTCAAAAATCTTCTTCATTTGCAGGAAATCATTTATCCCACTTTCCTTGATCATTTAAAGGTTTTTTCTCCCAAAAATCTAGAACATTTACTTGCTTGGCTCATCTTCATAACGTATACAGATTATGTGAAGGAAGTTCAAATGCTGTTTCTGCTGCAATATGTATATATTTTTAGTAGCCAGTTTTATTATGCTTCTGTTGTTAGTGCACACCATTCTTCAATTGTGATGCCACAGGTGCCGCATTCAACTTGCTGTGCACGGATAGGGATCGGGCGATCATGGAGAAAATTGAGCGCCATTTTGATCTCTCCGTATCCGAGGTACTAATCTTGGTTCGGACCCTTCTCTCTCTCCGTTTCTGTTCCGGCCATGTTTTCTTCCGCTGATTTCTGCCACATTTTCCAGGTTGTTAATTGGCGAAGTGAGGAAGATTTCGAGAAAGCGCTCCAAGACGCCGGCTTGCTATAGGTTCTTCCAGAATACCACAGTTTCCTTCTGGAATGTTCTAGTAAATTATTGTTCTTATTATAATCTGAGCACCAGTTTTTTAAAAAAGTGAGAGCACTTTCATACCTGTTTCATTCATTGAAGATCTTCATAGCGGGCAAAGCGATCTTAGTTGTTGAAACCATTTGATGTAACAGTCCGGAGTAGTTGATGTTGTTCTGGGGAGCGAGTTTTTACTGGCACCATGAAGAGCTTGAGATTTTAGCCTCTTAAATTCAAAGTTTTTATGGAAGAAGATGATTTATACCCACACAATGGTTGTTGAACATAAATCTGGGAATGGAAGAAGACATTTCTGAGTGAGTTTGCGCTGTGAGCTGCATCTCCATTAAAACTTGGCTTTGCAGGTAATATTTTTCTTCTGGAAAAATGTGAATGTGTGATGGATGCAATTGCATTAGTCAGTATCCTTTGGGAGTGGCCCCCTTGTGTGCGGGGTGGTGCCATGACCATCCCGCAAAAGCACCCCCGCCGGTTATACTGATCTGGGATGAGGTAATTTATGGTAGCTCAGGGGTTTCTTATTATTTTTACCTGTGTTAATTTCAACTGTTATTGGTAAAATATGATTGTTCATGGGTTAATGGCTATGAGTAGTTTTAATCTCACCTTAAGCATATGATTAATTTACAGCTCTTTTAGTTTTTATTTGCATATATACATGAGCATCCATCGTCCACAAGACACACTGAAAAACATCTCTTAAATTCAGGTCTCTGTTCTGAGGCTATTTTTTGGGTTATAAATATTTGCTTATCACGCAATGGTTCTCGTGTTTTGTGGCTCTGTATGGCGCGGTGATGGTGGTCATGAACACGACGGGGTTAAATTATCAGGAACTTCATCCACTTTTATGTTCAAACAGATGATGTTTGTTAGGTGATCCTTAAGAAATGACGTTTTAACCCATGCGTTTGCTACCGCCACCACCGTGCCAAAGGGAGCCAGTAGTATTTCGCAAGCGTCTTCTCAAGTCGAAAGCGCTGAGTTTTGTGTTAGGTGCTGGATCTTGGTGGAGTGAACCGGTGAAACTGTTTTTGTATGCTCGAGGACTAGATTCTTATATTATTTTTATTTATGTATTTATTTAATGTTATTAGCATTTTTAGAATTTGCTATTATCAATCGTATTTTATTGGCATCTTAAATTTTTTTTTTTATTTTCCCGCCCGTAGCACATCACCAAATTTTTTTATTTCTAATCATAAAATATGACATCTACACCCTAGCAATGTTTTGGTCAAATTAGGCTCTGTTTGGGACAGTTTTGGCGGATTGAAAAGCTGCTGTCCGGATAGAGCTGTTTTAAAATAGATCTTTGGGGAGCAGTTTTGAAAAGTTGTAGAGTGTTTGAGTGTTCTGTGCAGAAGTGCGCTCGGAATTGCCGGAGGAAGGACGTCCGGGGCTCGGAATTGCCGGAGGAAGGCCGTCCGGGGCTCGGAATCGCTGGAGGGAGGCCGTCCGGCCTCTGAGCATGTTCCAACTGAAGAAACCATTAGATTTCCAAAACCTGTGAGAGAGAAAGCTATTTTGCGGAAGCTGAAGCTGGGGGGGGGGGGGGGAGAGAGAGAGATTTCTGAAAAGCTGCAAAATAGCTCCAGATTTTTGAAAAGCTCTTCATAAGGAGCTGTCCCAAGTACATATAAAACAGCTCTAGCGGCTGGAATAGAGATTTTTCAGCCGTCAGAGCTGCGCCAAACAGACCCTTAATCTGCGGGGGCTTTTTATGGACGGGGTTGGCTTTTGACCAAAATTCATTGGTTTTGAGTATTGAAAAATATGCTTATCCTCAAAACCTACCTAATTTGATGGGTTTTGCTGCATGCACAATCTGTCTTACTTGCCCCCCAAATGTCCGAAACTTGTAACAAAGAAATCCAACTCCTATAAGTTGAGGGAGGTGTGGTTATATTTTGTCCCTAATTTCATCATTCTGTGTGAGGTGCAGAAGAAACCAACTCCTTTACCCTGGAGCTGAATATAGCATGAATCATCTTTTTGGTTTGCAGGAAATCGGCAGAGCTCCTGTTCGCTGGATTTCTTCGTTTCTTCTGCTCCAACGATCCCCTGCGAACAAAGAAGATAACGAAAAGGGTCTCCGCAACAAAAATAGGACCTCTGTTTTCTTCGTTTCTTCTGTTAAATTGGAGCTCTGCAACGAACGAAGAAGATGAATGATCGAAGAGAATGAACAGGAATTATTACCCTCGAAATTTCTATCTCAAAACCTTCCTCCAAATGAACAAAAAAAAATAATGGTTTTGGATCATTTCTAAAACCTACGATTTTTTGGGTTCGAACCAAAACTAATTCTCTTCATCGAAAATCGTTGGAAAAAAAAAACGCACCCTTATTGTTTTGATATCAGCAGTCGCCGGGGCAGGGAATAGCGGCACCAATCGTAAAATTGTCGTGCAAGTTTGGAGCAGAGGCCTACGAATCAACGAAAATTATGAGACAAGGTAACATGTGAAATGAATGGAGTGTATAAGGGAGAAAACATAACTTTACCCTAGCTCCTCCAGCTAGTTTACAAGATCAATGCTGAAGGTGAAGCAAACTTGTGTCACGCAAGAATATTCGGAGCTTCCACACATTTGTCCAAAATGGTTCACTTGAGGCGGATATGGCGGGCGGGATGTCCGCGATAGAAGCAATGTCGGGAATGATGGGAATGAGCAGTGAGGGATTAGCGTGGGCGCGGTTGCTGGTTAGTGTTGGGGGTAAAGAGTGGAGTAATAAAATTTATGTGTTATTTGGTGTTCTTCTTACCTGTCCAAAAAGACTGTCGGTCCGGTCCAGGACCGGTCTTTTAAAAGACCGGTCTTTGACCGACCGGTCTTTTGACTGACCGGTCCCGGACCGGTTTCACCCAAACCGGTCCCGGTCCGGGACCGGTTTTCCTCCTCTGGAGGACTGGTCCCGGACCGGTCTTTTTTACAGGTCTTTTGTCCGGTCTTTTAATAAATTGATTAAAAAGATCGTTGTTTTACTAAAATTACTAAAATTACTAAAATAAGCAGTCTTTTACCAGTCTTTTGACCGGTCCCGGTCTTTTATCGGTCCCGGTCCGAGACCGATCTTTTACCAGTCCCAATCCGGGACCGGTCTTTGATGAAAAAAGAGGGACCCCTTGGGACACCTGGGACCGGTCCGGGACCGGACCGGTCCTAACCGGGACTGGTCCCTAGCCAGTCCTAATCGGTTCGGTGAGCATCGGTTTTTTTGTGCACCCCTGACTTTTCGTAGAATGCTTTCATAAAATTTGTGCTAATATAAATCTTCTTTATTTATTGTTATTATCACATTAACCTATCTAAAGAATTCTAATCAATATATAGTAATTTGGATGAGTTTTCCGGAATTATACCCTAGAAATCTTAGGGTAGCGGCTTTTCATCCCCACAGGCTCAATAAAATGTTGTCATATTGTTGCCCAAGATTAGGGTGATGGGTGCCCTATTGTCTGAAAGTTATGTTATTGCATGCTTGGCGTTTGTCAACCTTTCAATATCAGACTTGGGATTTAGGGCATGAGAGATCGGTGAGGGAACTTTTTTTTAGTTCAAAAATACAACTGGATTTTTATTGATTGTAAAAATGGACAGGATTTTAATTCAAAAAATGGACTGGATTTTTAGTTCAATTTTTTTTTTACAGTTGTATTTTCACCTCAAAATAGTCACATGGGTACTTAAAATGAACGTAAAAATTCAGATCAAAATTTCGTGACTTATTTTGTGAAAAAATAAAAATCATAGGAGAATTTTGTATTTCCCCATGATCTTTCCCGTGGGGGTACCGCACAGAAATTTTTTTGTTTTTTTGAGAGGGGTTTTTTTTAGCTTCATTTCATTTTCTGAAAAACACTACTGAACTTTCCAAACTGTTTGGAAGGTATATTATTAGACGGAAAAGCTATCATCCAAAACTTCATTTTCTTCTCTTTTTGAAAGGTTACGAGTCAATCTATTTTTCAACCTTGTCAGAAAGCATTTTCTTAATTCGAAATACAATTAACATTGCGGAAATGTTTCCCTCCTCCCTATCCAGTTCGACAACACTGTGAAAATCCTAACCTCTCTCCCGACGATGCATTTTGACAATGACGATTCAGTTCTCTTGACAATCCATTTTTCACCGCGGCGCGCATTTTTGGACCATGAGCTCATTTTCGGCCCAGAATGTGCATTTTCTCGTCCGAGTGCTCATTTTTCGCTCGGGGGTTCATTTTCCTCCCGGGCTCGCATTTTCGATCAGAGCACACATTTTTCTCCCAAACGCTTATTCTCCGGCTGGGGGCACATTTTCACCAGGGCTCGTATTTTTTCGCCCAAGGCTCAATTTTGGCCCGGAGTCGCATATTCTACGCGTGGGGGCGTATTTTTTGCCCGGGAGCGCATATTCGGACATGGGGACACATTTTCCGCCCGGGCACACATTTTGTCTGGGCACACATTTTTGGCCAGAGCGCGCATTTCTTCGTCTGGGCGCGCATTTTATATTTTTCCACCCAGGCACGCATTGCTCCACCATGGCGCGCATTCTCCCTCCGGGCGCGCATTTTTTGTCCGGGCGCGCATTCTCAAATGACACGGACCCTTGGTAATGGAAGTCATGGATTTATTTTATTTGCTTATGTCCAGTTTTGCCAAACAGCTTATAACGTGATTCTCCTTTCTGAGAAGCAAACAGAAATTCACATAAACAAATTTTCATTTGCAATTTAGCTTTTCTATTTGCTTCAAAAACTATACACTAAAGATATAAATGAAATTAATTTGTCACCTTTTATCAAATTGTTACCAAATTTTGTGGGATTGCTTCTATTAGGTTTACAACTCTGGATAATATTTATTAGGCCATTTGGAAGAAAAAAAATGTTTTGAAATTAATCAATTATGGTCTTCATTTTCATATTTAATTGATTCTGCTTAATATTAATCATGCAAGTTTAGTGTATATTAATCATGTCACATATTTATGTCATTAACCATAGAACTTGGATTATTTTAAGTGGTTTAGCTTGCTAATTTGATATGAGGAGCTTTGAGAGTACATTAGGCTTTTTTTAATCATTAAGGTTTGACGTGATTAGATTAATTTCCGAACTTAAGATAATATAACACCACCTTTACATGAAAACATTCATTAGGAGATTTGGCAGGATCTTAGCTTGATGGTTAGAGTATAATAAGAGGAGTGTATACTTTTTGTGGGTCATATAAGTTAGTCTACCCTATAAATGGATACCCTAATAATGAAAGATGTGTAGGTTCTTGTGTGTTACATCTTATGTTTATGGTTTGTGATTGGTAAGGGCACATTTATGAGGGATGGACCATTAGCCACACTCAGTGTAACTCAGGGTTATTCTCCCTTGGAGTAATCCTCCACTAGTGGGAGCATGAGGAGGTGAGATAGAAGTATCAAGCGGAGCTTGGGCCGGAGGGGGGACCAAGTCGCCTGACTTGAATAAATCCCGGGCCGATTTGCAGAAATTATGAATAACTTGGGCCGATTTGCAGAAATTATGAATAACTTGATTCAACTCCAGTTCGACAAACTCAAACTAATCTGTTTTCGTTCCTCATCACGTGATCCGGTTAATTAAAATTTTGTAACAAAAAAAATGTGCTTTAGCATTAGAGCTCGTGGGCTCCAGTTTGAGCTCAAAATAAGTAGCTTGAGCTCGACTTGTTTGTAACTCGATCCTTAGATCGAGATTCCTATTTTGCCCAAGAATTTCAAAAATCCCCACAATTCTCTCCCGGGCTCACTTATCTCTACACTGCATGCATGAACCTGGATCACATACCCCATTAACATTAAAAAAAAAAGGGTGGTGTTAAAGGCACACCATCTTCGGCTTTGTGCACACCAATACTATGTGCACCCATTGAAATTTTATGTGCACACCATCTTCGGCTTTGTCCACACCAATACTATGTGCACAGTCTGAGCAAACATAGCTGCAATGTATGTGGACTCGTTGGGCGCCGTTGTCGTCTCCTTCATCAGAGCAAACAGATCGACGGCAAGGCGGCCATGGCCGTGCATCGCGAGCCCTCCGATCATCACGTTCCAAAGCACGACGTCTTTGCTTGAAACCCGGAGGAACACCTCCAAAGCTGCTTCAACGCACCCGCATCTGCAGTACATGTCCACAAGAGCTGTGGGGAGGATGACGTTGCCGTGATTGCATAGTTTTTTTAAAAATGAAATACGCGCTTTTTTGAACCGCGTCTTCTACATGCATTTTTATGTAACGTGTTCAACATGAAAGTTGTAGATCTCGACAATATCTACAACTTTCATGTTGAACACTTTTTGATTTAAAGCCGTTTAGGCCCTCGATTTGGCCCCCGAAAAAATCACGCGTGATTTTTCAAATCAGTGTTCCGCGTGATTGTTTTCGGGGGCCAAATAGGGGGCCTAAACGGCTTTAAATCAAAAAGTGTTCAACATGAAAGTTGTAGATATCGTCGAGATCTACAACTTTCATGTTGAACACATTTCATAAAAATGCACGTAGAAGACGCAGTTCAAAAAGGCGCGTATCGGAAAGGGGGAGGCGGGCTGCTTCGGTTTTAGTTGGGTGGGGTTTAGAAAACCTAAATTATTAAGGATTATATTTTTGATGAGTGTGCACATAGCCAAAAATGATGTGCCTTTAACATCACCCAAAAAAAAAAATGGGGACAAGATCCAAACATTCAATAGAGAAACCTATAGGCAAAGCATGTACACCAAGGAGCAAAAATAACTATTACTTTTGAAACTTGTGCTTGCATGAAGATTTACTCTGGTTAATTGGAGCCGTCCAGGGGAGGATGGGGGGCATCGTCTTCCTCTCACCAATTTTTTTTGAACATTTCTATCTTATCATAATTATTTCTCTATCATCCGATCACAGTTTTAGACGTGTAAGTAGTCAAAAATCACTGCCTCGACAAGAGAAATCAAAATACTTAACAATTTTGCAAAATTCTTGGGGAAGCCCGGGCCCTCCGCTAACCCCCCTTAGATCCGCCCCTGGTCGATCAGCCGCCCTGTGGCGAAAGTAATCACAAAGTGGTTGTGCTCACTGTTTATTGTTAATTTTAAATTTAAAACAATTTACTCATAATTAAACAATAATTAAAATTAAACAGTGATAATAACAATAATTAAACGGTCCACAGAATTTATGAAGTGCAAATAATAATTAAACAATTTGCTCGATATTAAATAATTATTTGAATATATATATATATATAAATTTTATGTTTATTAATTTTATTTAATTATAAAAGTAAATATTAATAATTTTTATTTATCAAAGTTAATTATATTAAATGTTAATATTGATGGGGTTCTCCAAAATAGGTTCGAATTTTTTTTTCGCGTCGACGCCCGGCTCGACGTTACAATTCCAACGGGCCCATTCTCGCACAATTCCAAGGCCATGATTGGCTGGAAGATTAATGTCATGGCTTTCTAGAATAAGGAAGGTGCTGGTTTTAACCCAAAAGCTACGACAGTCCAGTGGTAGTATCTTTCGGGAATGCAGAAGCCAGTCTTATGTCTGTCATCAGGATGAATTCCTAACTGCCAAAAACCTGTTTTAAGATCGAATTTTGAGAATAACTTTGCCTGGGGGAGTTTCTGGAATAGAACTTCTCTCTTCGGTAGAGAAAATTTATCATCTTCAAGAAAATGGTTGAGAGGTTGGTAATTTATTACCAGCCTCATTTTTCCTCTAGCTTGCTCGGTCCTTTTGTTCACGTAGAAGGCTTCACAGGCCCATTGTGATTTAGTGAGTTCAATTAACCCTTCTTGTAGTAGTTGATCAACTTCTTTTATAGCAAGTGCAAAGTGATCTGGGTTCATACCTTTATGGCTCGCCTTTGTAGGATTGATATCTTCATTCTTTTTAAATGGTAGGGAAACAAAGAATTGAGGATCTCCAAAGAGGGTGATCACATTTCTGTAGGAAGTCCGTGTGTGATTCAGCGCAGGAGGTGCGCATAATCTCGTCCCTGATGGGGCTCAGAATTTCTATTCGATAAAGATGGAGAGTCTTTGTCCAAGGCAATATGTGATTTCTGTACCTTAGCTCTTCTTTGCTCCATGAAATCCCTTTTAGTGAGTGCAAGATGTCAAACCCAATAAGCAAATCTTTTGTAGGGAGTTCTGAGCCATAAACTTGATGCTTAATAATATAGCCTGGAAAAATCTGGATGTTGATGGGTTTACTGATCAGTGTGATTGTGAAGAGATCACCGTTGGTAGCTCGAAATGATCTGTAACAGGAAGTCCAACATTCTCTGGGAAAAATGTTAGGCTTCATGATAGAGGATGCAGCTTCGGTATCAAAGAATGCGATCACCGGAATAGGTTTTTCCCATTTTCCTGTGAAGATGTAGACTTTTGCAGAAGGAGTTGGTTGGCAAAGAAGGCTATCGTCGAGCGCGGTGGTGTAGATAGTGTTGTCAAAGAGAACTATATCATCGTCAGATTCGGTAGAGGAGTCTGAAAGATCAGCTCCGAGGGCGAGAATGGTATCTGGTCCAGCTTCTTCGTCCATAGAGAAAAGTGACTCAATATCATCATTGTCGACATCTTCGACTTGGGAAAGTTTGCCAATGAGGCGTGAGCTCCTTTCTTTGTCTGGAATATCTTTGGCAAAATGTCCTTTCTTTCTGCATATATAACATTTGGAGGATTTTGTGCTTTCTTTTTTTTTTCTTGAGAAAACTCCATTGCTTTTTATTCTTTTTAGAGAAAGAAGTTTTTCCTCTATCCTTTTTATACTTGAAAGGCTTGTCCTTCTTCTTTTTCCCGCATGTGCAAGATTTGTCTTTGCCGCACTTGATCTGAAGGTCATGACGATCACAGGCTGAGCCAAGGTTCTTACTTTGATCTTCAATTTGTTTGAGAAACCGTTTCTGATTGCATAGCTTCTCAAGTGAGAGTAATACATTCTGGTTTAACTCACCCATAGATGTGTGACTAATCGGGATATTTTTTACTTGGAGGAGCCGAGATGTTTCGTTTCCAAGTGGCTCTGGGAGCGAATTTAGAGACGTCTGCTTTAAGTTAACATCGTCGATTCCATTAATGGCATATAATCGTTTCGACATTTTCTCATAATGATCCTCTAGGTCTTTTCTTTTGTACGAGCAGCACTTCATACTCAAGTATTCTTCTCTGGCTTGAGTTGTATAATGATCCCATGCTCCCAAGAATTCGTTGTGGACATGCATAATTAGGGCATCAACATTTGGACTTTGTTTGACCATCTGTTGCCAATATGGTCCCAGGGCAATCCACCATTGTCTCAGTCTACCATGAAATTTGGACACAAATCTGTCCGCTACAGCAGGCATTGTTACCCCTGGCTGTAATAACTCGGCGGTGCACCAGGCATGCATTTCATAGATTCGGTCACGCCATTTTGATGGTGGGATGTTGTCGAATGAGAAACCGTTTGAAGGGTCATTGGGGAACTGACTGGATTGCTCGGACCCTTGGTGGGGTGTTTGGCCAGTCTCATCATCTTCAACAGTTGGATCCTCTATGGGCGGATCAACCATCAAAATCTCGAGTGACATGTCCTCGGTATCGGAATCTTCAGAATACTTTTCTTTCAGGAATGGTGGTTGTCTTGAAGACAGTGGTTGCGTAGCTATTTGGTTTAGGAATTAGGATATAGGATTACCAATCATGAGCTGAGAAGACGTTTGGGTTGTAGGAAAATCTTGTGGCGAAGATTCTCAGGATTGATGTTTTTCTGGTTTTCGTTTGGATGACTGAGGTATTTCATAGCGTGGTTTTAGGAGGAATGTAACACTATTGAAAGGATTGTGGTCAAATGGAGAGAATGTGGATAGAGGTTGAGAATATGTTGGAAGAGGTGGTAAATATGAGGAGTAAGGCGGGGCTTCATAATATCCCGAGAAATGATATTGTTTTTGGGTTTGGATAGAATGAAGCTGGGCTTTGAGACTCTTTAACTCCGCCTCCTTTTGCGCCAGAAGTGGCGAATTAAAAGAGACAGTAATAACCAGTTGAAGTAATTCGTGATGTACAACCGTTATCTCATCCTGAAGTTGCATAGTGACTCCAGTGATTGTCGAAAACCCGAGATCGAGCTTTTTCTCGATTGTTTGTTGGCTAGCTGCTATTTGTTTCAAGAATTTTTTTGTGCTATAGCATTTTTAGACTGCCAGTTCAACGTAGCCTCTGCGTGAGAGACATGCTTCGTAGACCCATCAGGATTTTTTGTAGTTGGGTTTTTTATCTTCCAAGTATGAGAAGTCCTGTCTTCATCGAACTCCATGTGAGGGAATTCTTCATGATAGGATGTTGGATTGAGCATATTGATTTCTAATTCTTTAGAATAAAGGACATAATAGTCAAATTTGCCAGATTGTTCGCCAAGCAATCCAACCTTTGGATCTCCCTTTTCATAGCATTCTTTGAGCAGCTGTTGCGTCGACTTCTTTTTGTTTCTCCGCCGTTTTGACAAATCATCGAACTCGGAATCATCATCATAGTCTACTTTGCAATTTGCACAGGAGAATATATCAAAGTATTGATGTCCTTTATCATCTTTGAATTGATAGATAGGTAACCCGTCAGCAGTAAATGAAAGTATGGGCGCACCAAGCCCAAAATCTTGTTCTTCAATCATGTTTATTTCTGAGGCAAAGATGGGGGACGTGTTAGAGGAGGGGTCCTTGTTTTTGAACATAATTTCTACCGCGCCGTCCTTTTTTCTTATGAATGAAGGCTTTACAGAATGAATCGGTTGGTTATTTATTCGCACCTTCTCGTAGTGTATTACCCAAGATTCTGGAAGGAGTTTAATGAGTTCGTCTTTCGGAAGCTGCTTTGGTACATGAACGCATGAGGAGCCCGAGCGGGCTTCAATTTCCAAGTATAGGGCTTCGTCAGTGTCTTGAGGAAGACTTAAGTCGAATGAATGATTTTGGACCCGATAAACCATTTGATAGTGGAGCGTAGCAGTATATGTTCCCGCAACTTGGGGTGCTCCAACAATTTGAAGTTGAACACTAAGGTTGTTGTAGATATGTGGATCATCAAGTCTCAAGTTGAAATTTGGGAATAAAGTTATAAATACAGTGCCAGCATTCAGGGTAGTCTGGATAGTCGCGATGCAGACATGACTGTATTGCTGAAACCTTGTGTCTAGGAGGGCTAATCGCGTCACTACTGGGAGGCCTTTTCTTGCATGCAAAGTAAGGGCCATTCTCACAGCTCCAAAATAAATGTGGGAATAACCATGGGCCTTCCACTGCCCAGGTAGTGCCTCATCCAGTCTTATAGGGAAAATCTGCTCTGCTTCCATAGCAGGAATTGGTACTTGTTCTAGCTTTGAGGCTAAGACAAGTTCTTTTGCAACGAGCGTCTTGTTGGGAGTAAGGACTTGTCGGAAAACTCGAGAAACAGGATGATGTTTCTTGGTGAAAGCTTTATAAAGATTTAGCAGGGGAAAGTCGGTTACTGGGATGCGACTACCTTCAGTAAGGTAATCGACTTTATAAAGAAAATCAGAGTTTTTTTCGGAGGAAGAGGAACTGTAGGAATTTCGAGGGTAAGAAAAAGAAGATGAACGAGTAATTGGTTGTGAATTTGCCATAGATGTAAGAGGCCTTATTTCTCGAGAATCTCATTTGGTGTTAAAGTGACTTGCTATCATACGGAATGATAGAACTGTTGCTTAATTCTTGTGAAAACCTGAGCATATACCCACAACCGCACACCTAGCAGCTTCAAAGGCCACAACTCCGTTATTTTCACAAAGAATTTCTGCCACAAGTTCAGGTATAAGATTTCTGATGTGGAGGATCCCTAGAAGGGCAACCACAGAGCATACTATCTCTAACCATATGCAAGCAAACATGAACAAATCATTCCAATACCATCATGAACAAATCATGAACACCTCCGGATCATCTAGAGAAATAAGGGGAAGTTTTTTAAGCTTCCATCCCCCTGATACCAAGTTTGCAACTCACGGAGAGAGGTACAAACACACAGAAGGGATGCACAAGAAAGAGTAAGAACAACAAGAAATAGTAAGAACAACAAGAGGAACACCAAGAAGAATAGATCTCAAACACTCAAACTTTTATTGCTCTGGAATACTTGCCAAGACTGAGATGATTAAAACATTACAACACACCCTTATTTATAGTCATCCCGTGAGTGGATAACTTACATCACACGCTAAAGATATTCTACGAATATTCCTTTCTTACAATACAAGTTAACGCTAAGGATATTCTACGAATATTTCTTTCTTACGATTCAAGTTATTCCTTTCTTGACTTCTACGACACACCGGAATAACTTTATGTCACATCATACATTATACATAACTTTATATTACATCAAAAGCTAAAGATAAGATTCCCTTCTTTCATCCTTTCCCCCTGGTGAAAAAAAGGTGATTGCTCTACGTCAGCGTAAGCACGGGTGGACCGATGTGTTGGTGGAGCCTGTAAACGAGAGCCTTGGAACCGATGGAGGCTGTGTTGTATCTCATCAATATACTGGAGGGGAAGAAATCAGGGATTTCGCTAGTAAGCCGTGGGAAAACCCAAAGGGACATAAGTGATGAGCACACTGTTTATAGTACAAAGGAGTGCTTTGTGGGCTATAGTTGGAACTGGGCTGCTGTACTCGTAGTCATGCCAGAAAGTACAAGAATACTGTTTATGGATAAAGATATGAGTGTCCAGATTGCGTAAAGATTGCTGGCATCGGAAGTGGATAAGAACATGCTTCTGCTCGCGCACTCCATTTAGACTATTGCCTTTAGGCCGTAAGTTTTTACGCCAGAAGCTGGTATCGCCAAATAAGTTGAGCCACTTGAGGAGTTGTCGATGTTGTGGTTTGCATGGATATACGTCGGTTTGGGCGATATATTGGAGCAGCTTGCCTTTGTCAAATATGATTCCAAATGGACAGCTTTCAATAAAGTACCATAACACTATGAAGGCTTCTTTAGGAAAATCATAATAAAAATTTGCCTTGCATTGAAGTATGGTAAGAAAAGGGAGAACGGGATGGAACGATAAAGTGGCAAGAGGACCACTATCTAGGCCGTGCTTGCTGATATATATTTTCTGGAAAATCAGGAGGCAGGATAAAGATCTTTTGCGTAGGAGAAAATGCAGCAATTTGTGTTGAATGTGTGATGGAAGATCTATCGGCCGAAAATGGTAGATGACTGAGAATATCATAGAGATCGTTCTTTGAGTTCGTGATAAGAAATCCGGGAGGAAATTAGTTTTTTCTTTGATATGTTGGGCGTCAAATTTCCACTGAGAGAACCAATTTGCCCATCGCAGAAGTTGGGCTTGGGGCAACATCTTTTGTTTGAAATGTAGCATTTTTAGAAACGCTGACATATCCATTTCTATTAGAAAATATTGTCCAATGAGATGAAATTGAAACTTCTCGATACCTCTTTTGACGGCAAGGATTTCCTTATACGTGGAGTGATAATGAAGTTCTCCACTCTTGAAAGCTCCGCTCTTGTATCCACAGATTCTTCGTTTGCCATGTAACTCTTCAAGTAGTATGGCACCCCAAATATGATCACTAGCATCAGTCTGAAGGATTCTTCTTCCTGATGAGGGAATCTGGAGAGGGGGCAAATCCTTTGACCGGGACTTTAGTTTTTTAACTGCATTAGTGCAGACCTCATTCCAGGGCGACGCTTCTTTCTTAAGCTGATTAGTGAGAGGAGACCTAAATTTAACCAGATCATGAATAAATTCTGCCATATTGTTTACAATGCCTAGAAACTGTTGAACTTGTTTCAACGTTAAGTTCTCATTCAGGTAATGATCAAGTTGAGTTGCAATATGCGATTGAAGTTGGTATTGACTATTCGAAATATGCATACCCAGGAAGTCAATGTCTGGTTTTCATATAATCATCTTTCGTTCAGATAGTATAATCCCATATTCTTTGACCAAACTATGAAACTGTGAGAGCAAGGCATGATGGACATCAATATCCGGAGAGAATAGTAAGATATTATTGATGTAGATCAGAGCGTTTGATCTACTGAAGGGATGCACAAGAAAGAGTAAGAACAACAAGAAAGAGTAAGAACAACAAGAAGAACACCAAGAAGAATAGAACTCAAACACTCAAACTTTTATTGCTCTGGAAATACTTGCCAAGACTGAGATGATTAAAACATTACAACACACCCTTATTTATAGTCATCCCGTGAGAGGATAACTTACATCAAAAGCTAAGGATATTCTACGAATATTCCTTTCTTACGATACAAGTTAACGCTAAGGATATTCTACGAATATTCATTTCTTACGATACAAGTTATTCCTTTCTTGACTTCTACAACACACCGAAATAACTTTATGTCACATCATACATTATACATAACTTTATATTACATCAAACGCTAAAGATAAGATTCCCTTCTTTCATCCTTTCCCCCTGGTGAAAAAAGGTGATGGCTCCACGTCAGCGTAAGCACGGGTGGACCGATGTGTTGGTGGAGCCTGTAAATGAGAGACTTGGAACCGATGGAGGCTGCGTTGTAACTCATCAATATACTGGAGGGGAAGAACTCCGGGATTTCGCTAGTAAGCCGTGGGCAAACCCAAAGGGACATCAGTCATGGGCACACCGTTTATAGTACAGAGGAGTGCTTTGTGGGCTATAGTTGGAACTGGGCTGCTGTACTCGTAGTCATGCCAGAAAGTACAAGAATACTGTTTATGAATAAAGATATGAGTGTCCAGATTGCGTAAAGATTACTGGCATCAGAAGTGGATAAAAACATGCTTCTGTTCGCGCACTCAATTTAGACTATTGCCTTCAGGCCGTAAGTTTTTACGCCAAAAGCTGGTATCGCAAAATAAGCTGAGCCACTTGAGGAGTTGTCGATGTTGTGGTTTGCATGGATATACGTCGATTTGGGCGATATATTGGAGCAGCTTGCCTTTGTCAAATATGATTCCAAACGGACATCTTTCAATAAAGTACCATAACACTATGTAGGCTTCTTTAGGAAAATCATAATAAAAATCTGTCTTGCATTGGAGTATGGTAAGAAAAGGGAGAACGGGATGGAACGGTAAAGTGGCAAGAGGACCGCTATCTAGGCCGTGCTTGCTGATATATGTTTTCTGGAAAATCAGGAGGCAGGATAAAGATCTTTTGCGCAGGAGAAAATGCAGCAATTTGTGTTGAATGTGTGATGGAAGATCTATCGGCCAAAAATGGTAGATGACTGGGAATATCATAGAGATCGTTCTTTGAGTTCGTGATAAGAAATCCGGGAGGAAATTATTTTTTCCTTTGATATGTTGGGCGTCAAATTTCCACTGAGAGAACCAATTTGCCCATCGCAGAAGTTGGGCTTGGGGCAACATCTTTTGTTTGAAATGTAGCACTTTTGGAAATGCTGACATATCCATTTCTATTAGAAAATGTTGTCCAATGAGATGAAATTGAAACTTCTCAATACCTCTTTTGACGGCAAGGATTTCCTTATACGTGGAGTGATAATGAAGTTCTCCACTCTTGAAAGCTCCGCTCTTGTATCTACAGATTCTTCATTTGCCATGTAACTCTTCAAGTAGTAAGGCACCCCAAAAATGATCACTAGCAACAGTCTGAAGGATTCTTCTTCCTGATGAGGGAATCTGGAGAGGGGGCAAATCCTTTGACAGGGACTTTAGTTTTTTAACTGCATTAGTGCCTTCCTAGTTCCAGGGCGGCGCTTCTTTATTAAGCTGATTAGTGAGAGGAGACCTAAATTTAACCAGATCATGAATAAATTCTGCCATATAGTTTACGATGCCTAGAAACTGTTGAACTTGTTTGAACATTAAGTTCTTATTCGGGAAATGATCAAGTTTAGTTGCAATATGCGGTTGAAGTTGGTATTGACTATTCGAAATATGCATACCCAGGAAGTCAATGTATGACTTTCCTATAATCATCTATCTTTCGGATAACATAATCCAATATTCTTTGACCAAACTATGAAACTGTGAGAGCAAGGCATGATGGGCATCCTTATCCGGAGAGAATAGTAAGATATCATCGATGTAGATCAGAGCATTTTCAATGATTGGCTGGAAGATTTTTGTCCTGGCTTTCTGGAATAAGGAAGGTGCTGGTTTTAACCCAAAAGCTACGACGGTCCAGTGGTAGTGTCTTTCGGGAATGCAGAAGCCAGTCTTATGTCTGTCATCAGGATGAATTCCTAACTGCCAAAAACCTGTTTTAAGATCGAATTTTGAGAATAACTTTGCCTGGGGGAGTTTCTGGAATAGAACTTCTCTCTTCGGTAGAGG
This sequence comes from Platanthera zijinensis, assembly GCA_039513925.1. Taxonomy (NCBI): domain Eukaryota; kingdom Viridiplantae; phylum Streptophyta; class Magnoliopsida; order Asparagales; family Orchidaceae; genus Platanthera; species Platanthera zijinensis. The sequence continues at coordinate 140,001,552 of CM077094.1, forward strand.
GAATTTATCATCTTCAAGAAAATGGTTGAGAGGTTGGTAATTTATTACCAGCCTCATTTTTCCTCTAGCTTGCTCGGTCCTTTTGTTCACGTAGAAAGTTTCACAGGCCCATTGTGATTTAGTGGGTTCAATTAACCCTTCTTGTAGTAATTGATCAACTTCTTTTATAGCAAGTGCAAAATGATCTGGGTTCATACCTTTATGGCTCGCCTTTGTAGGATTGATATCTTCATTCTTTTTAAATGGTAGGGAGACAAAGAATTGAGGATTTCTCCAAAGACGGTGATCACATTTCTGTAGGAAGTCCGTGTGTGATTCAGCGCAGGAGGTGCGCGTAATCTCGTCCCTGATGGGGCTCAGAATTTCTATTGGATAAAGATGGAGAGTGTTTGTCCAAGGCAATATGTGATTTTTGTACCTTAGCCTTTCTTTGCTCCATGAAATCCTTTTCAGTGAGTGCAAGATGTCAAACCCAATAAGCAAATCTTTTGCAGGGAGTTCTGAGCCATAAACTTGATGCTTAATAATATAGCCTGGAAAAATCTGGATGTTGATGGGTTTACTGATCAGAGTGATTGTGAAGAGATCACCGTTAGAAGATCGAAATGATCTGTAACAGGAAGTCCAACATTCTCTGGGTAAAATGTTAGGCTTCATGATAGAGGATGCAGCTCCGGTATCAAAGAATGCGATCACCGGAATAGGTTTCTCCCATTTTCCTGTGAAAATGTGGACTTTTGCAGAAGGAGTTGGTTGGACAAGAAGGCTATCGTCGAGCGCGGTGGTGTAGATATTACTGTCAAAGAGAACTATATCATCGTCAGATTCGGTAGAGGAGTCTGATAAATCAGCTCCAAGTGCGAGAATGATATCTGGTCTAGCTTCTTCGTCCATGGAGAAAAGTGACTCAATATCATCGTTATTGACATCTTCGACTCGGGAAAGTTTGGCAATGAGGTGTGAGCTCCTTTCTTTTTCAGGACATTATTTGGCAAAATGTCCTTTCTTTCTGCATATATAACATCTGGAGGATTTTGTGCTTCCTTTTTTTTTTCTGAGAAAACTCCAGTGCTTTTTATTCTTTTTAGAGAAATAAGTTTTTTCTCTATCCTTTTTATACTTGAAAGGTTTGTCCTTCTTCTTTTTCCCGCATGTGCAAGATTTGTCTTTGCCGCACTTAATCTGAAGGTCATGACGATCACAGGCTGAGCCAAGGTTCTTACTTTGATCTTTAATTTATTTGAGAAATCGTTTCTGATTGCATAGCTTCTCAAGTAAGAGTAATACATTCTGGTATAACTCACCAATAGATGTGTGACTAATCAGGATATTTTTTACTTGGAGGAGCCGAGATGTTTTATTTCCAAGTGGCTCTGGGAGCGAATTTAGAAACGTCTGCTTTAAGTTAACATCGTCGACTCCATTAATGGCATAGAATCGTTTCGACATTTTCTCATAATGATCCTCTAGGTCTTTTCTTTTGTACGAGCAGCACTTCATACTCAAGTATTTTTCTTTGGCTTGAGTTGTATAATGATCCCATGCTCCCAAGAATTCGTTGTGGACATGCATAATTAGGGCATCAACATTTGGACTTTGTTTGACCATCTGTTGCCTATATGGTCCCAAGGCAATCCACCATTGTCTCAGTCTACCAAGAAATTTGGACACAAATCTTTCTGCTACAGCAGGCATTGTTACCCCTGGCTGTAATAACTCGGCGGTGCACCAGGCATGCATTTCATAGATTCGGTCACGCAATTTTGATGGTGGGATGTTGTCGAATGAGAAACCGTTTGAAGGGTCATTAGGGAATTGACTGGATTGCTCGGACCCTTGGTGGGGTGTTTGGCCAGTCTCATCATCTTCAACAGTTGGATCCTCTGTGGGCGGATCAGCCATTAAAATCTCAAGTGACATGTCCTCGGTATCGGAATCTTCAGAATACTTTTCTTTCAGGGATGGTGGTTGTCTTGAAGACAGTGGTTGCGTAGCTATTTTGTTTAGGAATGAGGATATAGGATTACCAATCATGAGCTAAGAAGACGTTTGGGTTGTAGGAAACTCTTGTGGCGAAGATTCTCCGGATGGATGTTTTTCTGATTTTCGTTTGGATGACTGAGGTATTTCATAGCATGGTTTTGGGAGGAATGCAACACTATTGAAAGGATTATGGTCAAATGAAGAGAAAGTGGATAGAGGTTGAGAATATGTTGGAAGAGGAGGTAAATATGAGGAGTAAGGCGGGGCTTCATAATATCCCGAGGAATGATATTGTTTTTGGGTTTGGATAGAATGAAGCTGGGCTTTGAGACTCTTTAACTCCGCCTCCTTTTGCGCTAGAAGTGGCGAATTAAAAGAGACAGTACTAACCAGTTGAAGTAATTCGTGATGTACAGCCGTTATCTCATCCAGAAGTTGCATAGTGACTCCAGTGATTGTCGAAAACCCGAGATCGAGCTTTTTCTACATTGTTTGTTGGCTAGCTGCTATTTGTTTCAAGTCTTTGTTTTGTGCTATGACATTTTCAGAATGCCAGTTCAACGTAGCCTCTGCGTGAGAGACATGCTTCGTTGACCCATCTAGATTTTTTATAGTTGGGTTCTTTATCTTCCAAGTTAGTGAAGTCCTGTCTTCATCGAACTCCATGGGAGGGAATTTTTCATGATAGGATGTAGGCTGGAGCATATTGATTTCTGATTCTTTAGAATAAAGGACATAATAGTCAAATTTGCCAGATTGTTCGCCAAGAAATCCAACCTTTGGATCTCCCTTTTCATAGCATTCTTTGAGCAGCTGTTGCGTCGACTACTTTTTGTTTCTCCGCCATTTTGGCAGATCATCAAACTCGGAATCATCATCATAGTCTAATTGCAATTTGCACAGGAGCATATATCAAAGTATTGATGTCCTTCGTCATCTTTGAATTGAAATATAGGTAACCCGTCAACAGTAAATGAAAGTATGGGCACACCGAGCCCAAAATCTTGTTCTTCGTTCATGTTTATTTCTGAGGCGAAGATGGGGGACGTGCTAGAGGAGGGGTCCTCGTTGTTGAACACAATTTCTACCACGCCGTCCTTTTTTCTTATGAATGAAGGCTTTACAGAATGAATCGGTTGGTTATTGATTCACACCTTCTCGTAGTGTGTTACCCAAGATTCTGGAAGGAGTTTAATGAGCTCATCTTTCGGAAGCTGCTTTGGGACATGAACGCATGAGGAGCCCGAGCGGGCATCAATTTCCAAGTATAGGGCTTCGTCAGTGTCCTGAGGAAGACTTAAGTCGAATGAATGATTTTGGACCCGATAAGCCATTTGATAGTGGAGCGTAGCAGCATATGTTCCCGCAACTTGGGGTGCTCCAACAATTTGAAGTTGAACACTAAGGTTGTTGTAGATATGTGGATCATCAAGCCTCAAGTTGAAATTTGGGAATAAAGTTATAAATACAGTGCCAGCATTCAGGTTAGTCTGGATAGTCGCGATGCAGGCATGACTGCATTGCTGAAACCTTGTGTCCAGGAGGGCTAATTGCGCCACTACTGGGAGGCCTTTTCTTGCATGCAAAGTAAGGGCCATTCTCACAACTCCAAAATGAATGTGGGAATAACCATGGGCCTTCCACTGCCCAGGTAGTGCCTTATCCAGTCTTATAGGGAAAATCTGCTCTGCTTCCGTAGCAGGAATTGGTACTTGTTCGAGCTTTGAGGCTAAGACAAGTTCTTTTGCAACGAGCGTCTTGTTGGGAGTAAGGACTTGTCGGAAAACTCGAGAAATAGGATGATGTTTCTTGGTGAAAGCTTTATAAGGATTTAGCAGGGGAAGGTCGGTGACTGGGATGCGACTATCTTCAGTAAGGTAATCGACTTTATAAAGCAAATCAGAGTTTTTTTGCGGAGGAAGAGGAACTGCAAAAATTTTGAGGGTAAGAAAAAGAAGACGAACGAGTAATTGGTTGTGAATTTGCCATAGATGTAAGATGCCTTATTTCTTGGGAATCTCCTTTGGTGTTAAGGTGACTTGCTATCATACAGAATGATACAACCGTTGCTTAATCCTTGTGAAAACCTGAGCATATACCCACAACCGCACACCTAGCAGCTTCAAAGGCCACAACTCCGTTATTTTCACAAAGAATTCTGCAACGAGTTCAGGTATAAGATTTCTGATGTGAAGGATCCCTAGAAGGGAAACCACAGAGCATACTATCTCAGACCATATGCAAGCCAGCATGAACAAATCATGCCAATACCATCATGAACAAATCATGAACACCTCCGGATCATCAAGAGAAATAAGGGGAAGTTTTTTAAGCTTCCATCCCTCTGATACCAAATTTGCAACTCACGGAGAGAGGTACAATCACACAGAAGGGATGCACAAGAAAGAGTAAGAACAACAAGAAAGAGTAAGAACAACAAGAAGAACACCAAGAAGAATAGAACTCAAACACTCAAATTTTTATTGCTCTGGAATACTTGCCAAGACTGAGATGCCTAAAACATTACAACACACCCTTATTTATAGTCATCCTGGGAGGGGATAACTTACATCACACGCTAAGGATATTCTACGAATATTCCTTTCTTACGATACAAGTTAACGCTAAGGATATTCTACAAATATTCCTTTCTTACAATACAAGTTATTCCTTTCTTGACTTCTACGACACACCAGAATAACTTTATGTCACATCATACATTATACATAACTTTATATTACATCAAACGCTAAAGATAAGATTCCCTTCTTTCATCCTTTCCCCCTGGTGAAAAAAGGTGATGGCTCCACGTCAGTGTAAGCATGGGTGGACCGATGTGTTGGTGGAGCCTGTAAATGAGAGCCTTGGAACCGATGGAGGCTGTGTTGTATCTCATCATTATACTAGAGGGGAAGAACTCCGGGATTTCGCCAGTAAGCCGTGGGCAGACCCAAAGGGACATCAGTGATGGGCACATCATTTATAATACAGAGGAGTGCTTTGTGGGCTATAGTTGGAACTGGGCTGCTGTACTCGTAGTCATGCCAGAAAGTACAAGAATACTCTTTATGGATAAAGATATGAGTGTCCAGATTGCGTAAAGATTGCTGGCATCGGAAGTGGATAAGAACATGCTTCTGCTCGCGCACTCCATTTAGACTATTGCCTTCAGACCGTAAGTTTTTACGCCATAAGCTGGTATCGCCAAATAAGCTGAGCCACTTGAGGAGTTGTCGATGTTGTGGTTTGCATGGATATACGTCGGTTTGGGCGATATATTGGAGTAGCTTGCCTTTGTCAAATATGATTCAAAACGGGCAGCTTTCAATAAAGTACCATAACACTATGTAGGCTTCTTTAGGAAAATCATAATAAAAATCTGCCTTGCATTGAAGTATGGTAAGAAAAGGGAGAACGGGATGGAACGGTAAAGTGGCAAGAGGACCGCTATCTAGGCCGTACTTGCTGATATATATTTTCTGGAAAATCAGGAGGCAGGATAAAGATCTTTTGCGCAGGAGAAAATGCAGCAATTTGTGTTGAATGTGTGATGGAAGATCTATCAGCCGAAAATGGTAGATGACTGGGAATATCATAGAGAGCGTTCTTTGAGTTCGTGATAAGAAATTCAGGAGGAAATTATTTTTTCCTTTGATATGTTGGGCGTCAAATTTCCACTGAGAGAACCAATTTGCCCATCGCAGAAGTTGGGCTTGGGGAAAGATCTTTTGTTTGAAATGTAGCATTTTTGGAAACGCTGACATATCCATTTCTATTAGAAAATGTTGTCCAATGAGATGAAATTGAAACTTCTCGATACCTCTTTTGACGACAAGGATTTCCTTATACGTGGAGTGATAATGAAGTTCTCTACTCTTGAAAACTCCGCTCTTGTATCCACAGATTCTTCGTTTGCAATATAACTCTTCAAGTAGTATGACACCCCAAAAAATGATCACTAGCATCAGTCTGAAGGATTCTTCTTCCTGATGAGGGAATCTGGAGAGGGGGCAAATCCTTTGACAGGGACTTTAGTTTTTTAACTGCATTAGTGCAGGCCTCGTTCTAGGGCGGCGCTTCTTTCTTAAGCTGATTAGTGAGAGGAGACCTAAATTTAACCAGATCATGAATAAATTCTGCCATATAGTTTACGATGCCTAGAAACCGTTGAACTTGTTTGAACGTTAAGTTCTCATTCGGGAAATGATCCAGTTGAGTTGCAATATGCAGTATAAGTTGGTATTGACTATTCGAAATATGCATACCAAGGAAGTCAATGTCTGGTTTTCCTATAATCATCTTTCGTACGGATAGCATAATCCCATATTCTTGGACCAAACTATGAAACTGTGAGAGCAAGGCATGATGAGCATCAATATCCGGAGAGAATAGTAAGATATCATCGATGTAGATCAGAGCATTTTCCATGATTGGCTGGAAGATTTTTGTCATGGCTTTCTGGAATAAGGAAGGTGCTGGTTTTAATCCAAAAGCTACGACGGTCTAGTGGTAGTGTCTTTCGGGAATGCAGAAGCCAGTCTTATGTCTGTCATCAGGATGAATTCCTAACTGCAAAAAACCTATTTTAAGATCGAATTTTGAGAATAACTTTGCCTGGGGGAGTTTCTGGAATAGAACTTCTCTCTTCGGTAGAGGAAATTTATCATCTTCAAGAAAATGGTTGAGAGGTTGGTAATTTATTACAGCCTCATTTTCCTCTAGCTTGCTCGATCCTTTTGTTCACGTAGAAGGCTTCACAGGCCCATTGTGATTTAGTGGGTTCAATTAACCCTTCTTGTAGTAGTTGATCAACTTCTTTTATAGCAAGTGCAAAGTGATCCGGGTTCATACCTTTATGGCTCGCCTTTGTAGGATTGAAATCTTCATTCTTTTTAAATGGTAGGGAGACAAAGAATTGAGGATTTCTCCAAAGAGGGTGATCATATTTCTGTAGGAAGTCCGTGTGTGATTCAGCGCAGGAGGTGCGCGTAATCTCGTCCCTGATGGGGCTCAGAATTTCTATTGGATAAAGATGGAGAGTCTTTGTCCAAGGCAATATGTGATTTCTGTACCTTAGCCCTTCTTTGCTCCATGAAATCCCTTTTAGTGAGTGCAAGATGTCAAACCCAATAAGCAAATCTTTTGCAGGGAGTTCTGAGCCATAAACTTGATGCTTAATAATATAGCCTGGAAAAATCTGGATGTTGATGGGTTTACTGATCAGAGTGATTGTGAAGAGATAACTGTTGGCAGCTCGAAATGATCTGTTACAGGAAGTCCAACATTCTCTGGGTAAAATGTTAGGCTTCATGATAGAGGATGCAGCTCCGGTATCAAAGAATGCGATCACCGGAATAGGTTTTTCCCATTTTCCTGTGAAGATGTGGACTTTTGTAGAAGGTGTTGGTTGGCAAAGAAGGCTATCGTCGAGCGCGGTGGTGTAGATAGTGTTGTCAAAGAGAACTATATCATTGTCAGATTCGGTAGAGGAGTTTGATAGATTAGCTCCGAGGGAGAGAATGGTATCTGGTCCAACTTCTTCGTGCATAGAGAAAAGTGATTCAATATCATCGTTGTCGACATCTTCGACTTGGGAAAGTTTGGCAATGAGGCGTGAGCTCCTTTCTTTGTCAGGACATTCTTTGACAAAATGTCCTTTCTTTCTGCATATATAACATCTGGAGGATTTTGTGCTTCTTTTTTTCTTTCTAAGAAAACTCCAGTGCTTTTTATTTTTTTAGAGAAAGAAGTTTTTCCTCTATCCTTTTTATACTTGAAAGGCTTGTCCTTCTTCTTTTTCCCGCATGTGCAAGATTTGTCTTTGCCGCACTTGATCTTAAGGTCATGACGATTACAGGCTGAGCCAAGGTTCTTACTTTGATCTTCAATTTATTTGAAAAACCGTTTCTGATTACATAGCTTCTCAAGTGAGAGTAATACATTCTGGTATAACTCACCAATAGATGTGTGACTAATCAGGATATTTTTTACTTAGAGGAGCCGAGATGTTTCATTTCCAAGTGGCTCTGGGAGCGAATTTAGAAACATCTGCTTTAAGTTAACATCGTCGATTCCATTAATGGCATAAAATCGCTTCGATATTTTCTCATAATGATCCTATAGGTCTTTTCTTTTGTACGAGCAACACTTCATACTCAAGTATTCTTCTCTGGCTTGAGTTGTATAATGATCCCATGCTCCCAAGAATTCGTTGTGGACATGCATAATCATGGCATCAACATTTGGACTTTGTTTGACCATCTATTGCCAATATGGTCCCAGGGCAATCCACCAATGTCTCAGTCTACCAAGAAATTTGGACACAAATCTGTCCGCTTCAGCAGGCATTGTTACCCCTGGCTGTAATAACTCGGCGGTGCACCAGGCATGCATTTCATAGATTCGGTCACGCCATTTTGATGGTGGGATGTTGTCAAATGAGAAACCGTTTGAAGGGTCATTGGGGAACTGACTGGATTGCTCGGACCCTTGGTGGGGTGTTTGGCCAGTCTCATCATCTTCAACAGTTGGATCCTTTGTGGGTGGATCAACCATCAAAATCTCGAGTGATATGTCCTCAGTATCGGAATCTTCAGAATACTTTTCTTTCAGGGATGGTTGTTGTCTTGAAGACAGTGGTTGCGTAGCTATTTGGTTTAGGAATGAGGATATAAGATTACCAATCATGAGCTGAGAAGACGTTTGGGTTGTAGGAAACACTTGTGGCGAAGATTCTCGGGATGGATGTTTTTCTGGTTTTCGTTTGGATGACTGAGGTATTTTATAGCGTGGTTTTGGGAGGAATGCAACACTATTGAAATGATTGTGGTCAAATGGGGAGAATGTGGATAGATGTTGAGAATATGTTGGAAGAGGTGGTAAATATGAGGAGTAAGGACGGGGTTTCATAATATCCCGAGAAATGATATTGTTTTTGGGTTTGGATAGAATGAAGATGGGCTTTGAAAACTCCGCCTCCTTTTGCGCCAGAAGTGGCGAATTAAAAGAGACAGTACTAACCAGTTGAAGTAATTCGTGATGTACAACCGTTATCTCATCCTGAAGTTGTATAGTGACTCCAGTGATTGTTGAAAACCCGAGATCAATCTTTTTCTCGATTGTTTGTTGGCTAGCTGCTATTTGTTTCAAGACTTTGTTTTGTGCTATAACATTTTAAGACTGCCAGTTCAACGTAGCCTCTGCGTGAGAGACATGCTTCGTAGACCCATCAGGATTTTTTGTAGTTGGGTTCTTTATCTTCCAAGTATGAGAAGTCTTGTCTTTATCGAACTCCATGGGAGGGAATTTTTTATGATAGGATGTTGGTTGGAGCATATTGATTTCTGATTCTTTAGAATAAAGGACATAATAGTCAAATTTGCCAGATTGTTCGCCAAGCAATCCAACCTTTGGATCTCCCTTTTCATAGCGTTCTTTGAGCAGCTGTTGCGTCGACTTCTTTTTGTTTCTCCGCCATTTTGGCAGATCATCGAACTCGGAATCATCATCATAGTCTACTTTGCAATTTGCGCAGGAGCATATATCAAAGTATTGATGTCCTTCATCATCTTTGAATTGATAGATAGGTAACTCGTCAGCAGTAAATGAAAGTATGGGCGCACCAAGCCCAAAATCTTGTTCTTCAATCATGTTTATTTCTGAGGCAAAGATGGGGGGACGTACTAAAGGAGGGGTCCTCGTTGTTGAACATAATTTCTACCGCGCCGTCCTTTTTTCTTATGAATGAAGGCTTTACAGAATGAATCGGTTGGTTATTGATTCTCACCTTCTCGTAGTGTGTTACCCAAGATTCTAGAAGGAGTTTAATGAGCTCGTCTTTCGGAAGCTGCTTTGGGACATGAACGCATGAGGAGCCCGAGCGGGCATCAATTTCCAAGTATAGGGCTTCGTCAGTGTCTTGAGGAAGACTTAAGTCGAATGAATGATTTTAGACCCGATAAGCCATTTGATAGTGGAGCGTAGCAGCATATGTTCCCGCAACTTGGGGTGCTCCAACAATTTGAAGTTGAACACTAAGGTTGTTGTAGATATGTGGATCATCAAGCCTCAAGTTGAAATTTGGGAATAAAGTTATAAATACAGTGCCAGCATTCAAGGTAGTCTGGATAGTTGTGATGCAGGCATGACTGTATTGCCAAAACCTTGTGTCCAGGAGGGCTAATCGCGCCATTACTGGGAGGCCTTTTCTTGCATGCAAAGTAAGGGCCATTCTCACAGCTCTAAAATGAATGTGGGAATAACCATGGGCCTTCCACTGCCCAGGTAGTGCCTCATCCAGTCTTATAGGGAAAATCTGCTCTGCTTCCGTAGCAGGAATTGGTACTTGTTCTAGCTTTGAGGCTAAGACAAGTTCTTTTGCAACGAGCGTCTTGTTGGGAGTAAGGACTTGTCGGAAAACTCGAGAAACAGGATGATGTTTCTAGGTGAAAGCTTTATAAGGATTTAGCAGAGGAAGGTCGGTGACTGGAATGCGACTATCTTCAGTAAGGTAATCGACTTTATAAAGAAAATCAGAGTTTTTTGCGGAGGAAGAGGAACTGCAGGAATTTCGAGGGTAAGAAAAAGAAGATGAACGAGTAACTGGTTGTGAATTTGCCATAAATGTAAGAGGCCTTATTTCTCGAGAATCTTCTTTGGTGTTAAGGTGATTTGCTATCATACGGAATGACAGAACTGTTGCTTAATTCTTGTGAAAACCTTAGCATATACCCACAGCCGCACACCTAGCAGATTCAAAGGCCACAACACCGTTATTTTTACAAAGAATTTCTGCCACAAGTTCAGGTATAAGATTTCTGATGTGGAGGATCTCTAGAAGGGCAACCAAAGAGTATACTATCTCTAACCATATGCAAGCCAGCATGAACAAATCATGCCAATACCATCATGAACAAATCATGAACACCTCCGGAACATCTAGAGAAATAAAGGGAAGTTTTTTAAGCTTCCATCCCCCTGATACCAAGTTTGCAACTCACGGAGAGAGGTACAATCACACAGAAGGGATGCACAAGAATGAGTAAGAACAACAAGAAAGAGTAAGAACAACAAGAAGAACACCAAGAAGAATAGATCTCAAACACTCAAACTTTTATTGCTCTGGAATACTTGCCAAGACTGAGATAACTAAAACATTACAACACACCCTTGTTTATAGTCATCCCGGGAGGGGATAACTTACATCACACGCTACGATACAAGTTAACGCTAAGGATATTCTACGAATATTCCTTTCTTACGATACAAGTTATTCCTTTCTTGACTTCTACGACACATCAGAATAACTTTATGTCACATCATACATTATACATAACTTTATATTACATCAAACGCTAAAGATAAGATTCTCTTCTTTCATCCTTTTGCTTGGTCTTCCAAACAAATATCAAAACACACATGCGCGCGCGACTCGCTCCTGAGCTAAGGCAGTTAGTTTTCGACCGCTTCACGAGCCTCGACTAACCCACAATAAATATATACAAAAAAATATTAAACTTTAAAAATTAATATATTAAAAATTAAATATAAAAAATTAATATATCAATTAAAAATATATTATTACCGTCAGTATATATTAAAGTTAATATATATTAAAAGTTAATGTGTTTAAAAGTCAATGTATTAAAAATTAATTATAAAAGTTAATATATTAATTAAATATATATTATTAATGTTAAGATATATTAAAACGTTAATACGTATAAAAGTTAATATATTAAAAATTTATTATAAAAGTTAATATATTAATTAATAATATATATTATAAACGTTAATATATAAAGTAATAATATATATTATAAACGTTAATATATATTAAAAAGTAAATATATGCAATGGTTTTTTTTTTAACAAAACAGCCCTGCTGCAGCCCTGCCTGCTGCAGCGCTGCCTGCTGCAGCGCTGCCTGCAGCGGGTTCCCACCAGTGGCAAGAAAATGGTGGTGGATTCTAGCCACCTCCGGAGTCTATTTTATCGTTTGGTGGTGGATTCTTTCCGTAGTTTGATCCCCGGGAGTTCGTCGGACAACTCTAGGGTGGAGTTCGATCCATCTCGCGCGTTGGATTGAAATCTAACGCGCGAGAATCCAACGCGCGAGAATTCCCGTATTTTAAAATTATTTTTATTATTTTTTACTGTTCATTTTGTCTTTTAGCGTCTGACTTCATCTCACCGTAGGATCGAATTGCTCTCGCGCGTTGGATTGACGAGATGAATCGCTCTCGCGTGTTGGATCGAATTCCACCCTGGAGTTCTCGGTACGAACTCCAGGCGATCCGGATCCATTCTTTCCTTGGTGGGTAGCATGCAAGACATGTTTTTATTCTTCTTTGATCATGACAAGATGATAGCTTATTCGCATGGTTGGAAGATTTAGACCAATTATCCATTTTGAGACCGAATTTACTCCTACAAAATCTTTTAGGGCCTCTCGATTTGGACCGAATTGTGATCCTAAAATTAGAATGCACTGTTTTCATTATAATTGGACCATAATTTCAATTTCGAAGCTCTAATCCCGTGAAACCAAATGAACTCTTAGGAGGTCTTAAGAGGGTTTGGTTTTGTTTTGATTTTTGGTGGAAGATAACCCTCCCCTAAAGTCATCCTCTATCTCTAAGGTAGGGTTTGCGAGCTAGTTCTCATCATGAGGATGATAGGAGTGGCATGTGTACAATGTTTTCTATCCTCCAAAAATGAAACACCTTCACCATATTCTTACATATTTCTCAATTGTTGGCTAGAAGTCAGCACCCCATTTCTTTTGGGATACAAAATATGATGCAAAGGTGACCTTTTTAAGGGACATGGAACCACTCCTACATACCCAGCATATTTCCGGTTCCAACATTTCTGAATTATTTGCGAACACTACCATTTATTTTCCAAGGCTTTCCCGGCTAAGGACATGAGCATCTCTTCATCCCATGCAATTAGTTTTCAATGCGATAATTAGAGTGCTATTCTACTCCATTTTGTTACCAAACAGAACTCCCCATTTGGTCCCAGTGTTTTCTGCCGATCAATCAAAGTGCTGATATCTTCACTAATACAAATCTATTTGACTACTTTCAGAAGTTGCTATTCAAACTCAAGTTGAAATTTATTCTAATTTTTGAAAAGATAGGTTAGGATAAAGAGTAATTTTTTATGTACTACACATTTACTTTATATTTATATACATCATTTATGCATATAAAATACACGAGAATACAAAGAGCTAATGTATTGTTCTAGATTCAAGAGGTTTTTTAGATCCATGAGTATTTACTTTCATTATTAGGAAGCATGATTTAGTGGTACTGTTGATGATAGTTACATTAATTTGACATTAAGGCTCCGTTTGTGGTTTCACCGGTCAAGCGGTTACGACCGCATGAAACGGACCTTAATTAAGGTCCAATTCATGCGGTCGTAACCGCTTGACCGGTGAAAATAAATCCCCCCCCTCCCCCCCCACAAACGGAGCCTAAGAGAGTATACATTGTAGAGGACATGGCAAAAAGAGAATATTTAGTTAGATCTCTTCCACTCAAAAGATCAAGAACGCAAAAACATAAAGCAATTTGATATCTAGGGTTATATCTAGAATAATATTCGTGCTACGTTAACCACGATTTATATGGAAAAAAGGTTGGAGAATCAATGAATGACGAGAAAATAAGAACAATGAGGTGGAGATGATGAAGATTACAAGACAGTTCAAATCCTGAAACTCTTAAGGCTGCTAAGCCCACACCATTACTATTTGAGGTCGTGGAAACTCCATGACCATTCTTTGAGAGCGAATGAAAATTTACGGCTTTTCTCGTGGTCCAAAACATTCCACAACGAGCGCACATATAATGAATATAAGAATGTAAATACCAATTTAGTCATTTAACCAGCCAATGATGAAGGAACAAACCCTAAAAAAGCCTATACAAAGAGGATAAGAAGCCTCCCATCTTCATAGAACTTCATGAGGAAGGTTTTTCATTATCCAAGCCTTAAACAATCAACAATAAACCCAGACAAATTGTAATGTACAAATATAAGAAATCTACAGGGTTATATACAGCGAATAAGGACACGAGAACATTATAAACTTCCAAAATTTTTGAAATAATTCTTCGACAAAACTACTGGCATCGGTGGAGTTCCTGTGAAATGGATGGAGAAAGGAAATGGAAGGCGAGATTCCCTAAATTTTTCGCAATGGCGAAACCGATCAGCTCGATGTCTTAGCCTGGTTTCATATTACCTCCTTCTCGAGTTTAAGAACAGCCATGAAAGCCTCCTGAGGTACCTCAACTCTGCCAATTGCTTTCATTCTCTTTTTGCCCTCAGCCTGTAAAAAAACATTAGAGCCTTATGAAAATAGCTACTATTGGCGAGGGCTTCTAAAGATTAAACATAAGTATTTTGTTAGATCGATCCGCATTTTTGGCAAGCAGATATTTGTTAGCCAAAAAAAGATTGGCACTTTGGCAAGTCTATTTGTTAGCCAAAAAAGAGGAACAACTCAAGAAATATTGGTCATGAATGAATCATAGTGTTAGACCCTATGCATTTTGGGTCTGTTCGTTTGAACAGAATTGAGCTCTTGAAATTGGAATTGAAGGTCTAATTCCAATTATGTCGTTCGTTTGCACGCTTGACGTTGGAGTTGGAATTGAAATTTTAATGAATTCTGTGGAATTTAGTTTGAACTAAAGACAATTCTTTCTAATTTATATAAGAATTGATAATTCTGGTCGAGACATGTTTTTCGACCGAGCTTGTGTTTTTCGCTCCTCGGTGCGCATTTTTTGCCTGAGAGTGCGTTTTTCGCCCGGGCGCGCGTTTTTTAGCCCCGGGGCACGTTTTTAGCCCGGGAGCGCTTTTTAGCCCGGACACACGTTTTTCGCCGGGAGCGCATTTTTCTCCCGGGCGCGCGTTTTTTGCTGGGGAGCCCGTTTTGTCATCCGAGAGCACGGTTTACGCCCAGGCGCGCGGTTTTGCCGGGGCACATTATTTCGCCCGGGTGGGCGTTGTCGCCCAGGAGTGCGTTTTGTCGCCCGAGCTCGCGTTTTTCATCTGGGCTCGCGTTTTTTTGCCCGGACGCACGTTTTTCGCCCGGACGCTCTTTTCGTCCGGGCGCGTGTTTATCGCCCGGGAGGGCAATTTTCGCCCGGGTGCCTGTTTTTTGGCCCAAACACACGTTTTTTCGGTCAGGCACACGTTTTGTCGCCGTAGCGCGCTTTTTTGCGCCCGAGCATGTGTTTTGTAGCCGAGCACGCATTTTTTTTGCCTGAACACATTTTTTTATAATATATGTGAAAAAATATTAGCTTTTTCATCATATTTTCAAATTCATAGATTGAATTTTATTTAACAAACCAACAAAAAATTGATCAATTCCACAATATTCACAAGACCGGGCGGGGAGACAAACGGTAAGACGAGGTCGCACGCGACTAGAGGAGATCGCGTGATAGGTAGCGAGTAGAAGGGAGCCCGTAGCGAAAAGAAACAGGCCGCGGCGGGTAGAACCGAGAGCGGCAGCGGGTAGAAAGAACAAAGGCCAGTGAACAGGTACAAGACCGGGAGGGAGGGACAAACCGCACCAAGAGCCGGAGCGATAAGAGAAGAGAAGCCGCCAAGACTAGAGAGCCAGAGAAGCCGCACGGTCCTGTTGTCAACACACCAACGGCAAGAGGCCGCGACCAAGATGCAGAGCGGTTAGATGGAAGAAGCCGCCACGCCGAGACACGAGGAGAAGCCGCACAGTCTCAGTGCTAACACACCAGCGGCAAGGAGGATGCCGCGACCAATATGCGGAGCCCGCAGCAGAGAGGAGAGGCCGCTAGCGACAAGGCAAGTCGCAGCGACTAAGCAGAGAAGAAACCGCGCGAGAAGTCCGCACGGTCACGGTGAGCACATCAGCGGCAAGAAAAGATGCCGCGACCAAGAGTGGAGCTCGCAGCGGGAGAGAAGCCGCAGCGGCTAAGAGAGCGCCAAGCGGGACGCCTGTAGAGATTGAAGAAGGGAGACCGCAGCGGGTAGGAGAGCAGCAACGGTAAGGAAAACCGCGCGGTCTCGGTGATAACACCAGCGGCACAGAACGGTGTCGCGGCCAGACACGGTGCTCGTAGAGGTTCGAAAGAACCCATAGCGGGAAAAGAAGTCGCAGCGACAAGGAACGAAGTCGCGCGATAAGAGCAAAGAAGGAGTGATTGCGGGTAGAGGAAGAAACAGATGCGAGATGACGAGAAGCCGGACGAGAAGAAATAAGAAACCGGTCTGTTAGGGGGAAGGGCCCACCAGACCGAGAGGTTTATAAAAGGAGGGGGGGGGGGGGGGGTAAGACGAGGTGGAGGCCACAAGAGAGAGGAAGAGGAGCGGTCAAAAAAACAATAGACAGCGCGGGAAGCCGCAGGAACAAACCGCCCGGTTAAAAAAGGAGAGCCAGGAGGAAGACCAAGCCGCCCGGTCAAGAAGAGAAATTGAGCGGATAGGGAAGCCGAGCGGTTAGAAAACAGGCCGGACCGGTTCCCTCTGATACCATGTAGAAAACAAAGGGCGAACCTTGTATATACTTTTTTCATATATCAAATACAAGAGAGAATACAAATATGTAGGAGAAGAGAGGAAGGAAGAATGATATACAATAGATGCGAGACTAAAGGAGAAGGAAGAAAAGGGCCTATAAATGAGCCTTTACATCATTTATCCTTGTGTCTTCTAACATGATTTATAAAACAAATTATTATTGAAAGTAAAATTCATCGGATATGGATGGTTGCATGCAGGAGTTCACCCTTTATCTTTTCCCGTCATATAGAACCGTCCTGCATCGTTGTGCAGTTGTCTGAGAAGAGGCTTCTGCAAGAGAAGTTTCTCTGAATGATGTAGGGAAGCCACTCTATGGCGCAACATGAAGCTGAGTTCACTCACCTAGCTTATTATGCAGGAACCCTTATTGTTAGTGAAGATGATAAATGTTTTCGCTTCCTGCATGGGGCGAGGGATAATATCATAACATACTTAATCACTCAAAGAATAAGGAACTATAATGATTTGGTGGAATCTACGAGACTGAAAGAGATCGATCTTGAAAATCTCAGAAGCAAAGGGAGTTTTAGATAAAAGAGGACATTAGAAAGCAGGGGAAAGGAGTCTACTTCAAAAGGGGCAAACCCTAACGGGAAAAAGAGGAAGGGGTTTCAATCTCAAAAGCAAAGACACGTAGTCAAAGTGTGACTCATCGTTCAGAGCTGAAGAAATGTGAAAAATGCGGAAATACAGATGGCTGAGAGTGTTTGGCTGGATTAAGGGTGTGTTTGGGATTGCTAATCGCCTCCGGTCCATTTTGTGCAAAACAGAGTTTCACGGAATCAACGTATTTGAGCCCAATGAAAATGGAAATCAAAATTTTTAAATCTGCAAGCCTTAGGTCATTTATCATCTGTGGATTAGGGCCTCCGTTTCGTGCATCTCAACATCAAATCTCCTCCACGATGACCAGAGCCTATCCCCGATCGTTCCGAACGACACTTCTCTCCTCGAACCCTCCCGATCCCAATTTTCTCTTCCCAATCACTGCTCCAGGCGGATCTCAATCTTCTTCCTTGTCGACATCAGTTCACTTCGTCGTCGCTGACCTCGCTTCTTCTCCCCGTCGGTAACATAGATCTAGATAGTTAATGGTGTGTATGATTACTTGAAGAAGTTCTTGAACATCTTCGACAACTAGTGTCGTCCATGCAACCCATTCGTCAGTAGAGAAGAAACTGTTCGCAACAATTTGCACCTCTCACCCCCATTCCACCACCGCATCTTGCAAGTATCCAGTGCTTCCAGCGTCCAGTGCTTTCTTCCTGCTTGCAGATACCGGTAGTTACTGCCAACGACTCCTAGATTGCTTTCTTCGCACTTTCTTTCGGGGTTTTTTCCTGCTGACAACCGCGAGGTGAAACCGATGGTTTCTTTTGCAAACCATGCTACAACAGGTATTTGTTCATTAATTTAGTTTTTATTCATTAATTTTACTCTGTTCTTCAGTATAATTAGGTTATTTCATGTATGATAGTGCATTAACTATTATCAAAAAGTGTTATGGAGGAGCCAAAGAATTTTTAATCACGGTTGATTTACATAAAATCAGCATGTCCTAAAATAATCAGTTTGGCAATAATTGTATTTGTACGTTTGATATTTTTAGGTTCCACACATTTTGACAAAAACAGCCCCAAAACTCCGTTTTTAGAAAACAATTTATTTGCACTACTTTTCAAACAGATCTGCAGAAGAAGTTTTACACAAGTAGTTTTTTACTATAAACTCCATTTTACACAGTCAACTTCTTTTTCAAACTCTATTTTTGGATGCTCCCTTTTGATCAACAACAATCAAAACAAACGAAGCCTAAATGCATGCTTCAAACGTCATCGACCTGGGCATCATCAAAATAATTGCCCGAATATGAAGCAGGTGACTGAGAGGAATTCAAAAGGAGCTCCACCTCCGACCCATAAGCTATATCATTTTGGTTCCTCAGGCTATCTCGATAAGGGCAAAAGAGTTGAATCAGTTGCATCTTGTTTGATTGCTATCTCAATAAGGGCGAAATAACTAAAGTTATTATCTCAACAATGAAGGCTGTGAAGAAGATTCAAAAGGGATGCGAAGTAATATTGGCGATGACCAAGAGTAATACCGATGCTGGGAAGGAATTGAGTAAAGTGCATGTTGTTTGCGAATTTCTTGAAGTTTTTCAGGAAGAATTACTAGGAATCCCTCCTGATCGAGAGATTGAATTTTCAAGTAATCTTACATAAGGAGCATTGCTGGTGGCAAAGACCACCTATCGCATGGCTCCAAAAGAGATGGCCGAGTTGAAAAGTCAACTTCGGGAACAGTTGGACAAGAACTTCATTTGACCTAGTTCATCCCCATTGGGAGCCCCAGTAATTTTCGTGAAGAAAGATGGAACGTTGAAGTTGCGCATAGATTACAGAGAACTGAACAAACTCATAATAAAAGTAAGTAACTACTACCTCGAATTGATGATTTGTTTGATCAACTTGTGAATGCCACAACCTTTTCCAAAATAGATCTTAGATCAGGGTATTATCAGTTGAAAATCAAAGAAGACGATGTCTATAAAACTGCTTTCAGTATCAGATACAAATATTATGAATTTGTCGTGAGGTCATTACGATCAACAAATGCTCCAGCTGTGTTTATGGATCTCATGAATATGGTTTTTAAGAAGTATTTGGATAAATTCATAATAATGTTTATTGAAGACATTCTCGTATGTTCGAAGAATAAAGAAGAACATACTAAACACCTTAGGGTGGAGAACATTGAAAGAACACGAATTATATGTGAAATATTCAAAATGTGAATTCTGGTTGGAGGAGGTTGCCTTTTTGGGGCATGTGATTAATAAGGATGGATTATTAGTAGACCCAACCAAAATTGAGTCCATTCTTAATTGGCCTGGACCCACAATAGTGATGAAAATAAGGAGTTTCCTGGTTCTTGCAGGGTATTATCAAAAGTTTGTTTAAAACCTCTCCAAAACAACTCTACCATTGACCAAATTGACTCGAAAAAATGTGAAGCTTCAGTGGACTGATGAGTGTCAAGTAGGCTTTGAAGAGTTGAAGGAGAAGTTAACGGTTGCACCAGTTTTGGTGATGTCTAATGGAACAGAAGGATTCCCGATATACAATGATGCATCATTTTTGTGAGGTGGAGGTTTAGGTCACTATGCATAAAACTCTTTTGCCAGCATTGTCATAACTATTCCAAGAAAGCATTTCTATTTAGATACTTCACAACTAGAGTATCCATGGGTGGTCAAAAGATTAATATACAAAGAATAAATTAATAATTATTTCAACTACTAATACGAAAGGAAATTAATTCAAGGTTTCCTATAGAATTATACTGCATGACTTGAAGATCTTTAGATAATCTTGTTAAAGAATATATCAACTTAACAAGATAAGCAAATAATATTGTCAAAAACTAGCACTCGAGCCTAAAAAAGAAATCACCTGCTTCTTAAGTAACTTTTTTTTCCTCGTGATATCGCCCCCTACATGAGAAGATAACTATGTTTATTTGAACCATCTCAAATTCAAACGGCCATACTTTTTTCATGTTTATTTAATTTCCAAATGGCAATTTAAAACTCTGAAAGTATAGCCTGACAGTATACCATAACACTTTGAGAGGACATCCTTCCTAATTGCTGATAGAGATTCACTGGCAATCACCTTTGTCCCAATACATGCCTGTGACAAGACAATTATGCATTCTTTACATGCTAAAATAATTAGAAACATAAAATAACACGCAGCAAATTAACTCAATGCAAAAGAGATAAAATTTAAAGCCTCATTAGACAGCTAGCTATTCAGCTGAAAATTCATGATAATAATCAAGGTAGATGAAAATTTAAGGATATAGTCTATGCTTATCAAATGTAGGGGTGCACTAAAATGTTCGTAAAGCTAATTCCTCAATCTAATTGGTTGGGATATAAAAATATGAAAATAAAACTGTTCAAAAGCGTTCACTAATCATACTTTGAAGATCATACAGCCTTGAAAGAAATTTCTAGAATTTCTAAGATAGAGTGGTTGAACAATGTGCATTACCACTAAATAGAGAGCTCATTTCAGAAGCTTACGTGTCTTGATTTATATAAACTTAAACTTCATTTAACAATTAACATACAATTCAAATCTAAATTTAAATGGGCATTGTATGGGGAAAAACATACAATACTGAAATGTCAACATAAACTTGCATTTATAAGGTCTGGCAAAAGTGGTAGGTAGAATGCTATTGATGATGATGTAGGGAGATGGCTACAACAATACTGCAGCTTAGTCCAAAGATGGATGTTCTAGTAAACATATACTTTTTTTCAAGTAATAAGGGTTGTGGAATATAAGATAAAAATTTACGCTAGTATAACTAAGGTTCCGTTTGAGGGGACTTATTTTCACCGGTCAAGCAGTCATGACCGCATGAACCGGGACTTAAATAGAAAATAAGTCCTCCCAAATGAAGTCTAAACCTCTTCAATAAAATTCATCAAGGAAATTTATCCTTCTCTTACACTAATTGATAGGGATCATACTTTGAGCGTTGGTTGTCACACAATGGGGCATGCGCGCGTCAATTCTCGTAGTAGGAATTGATGGGATCATCATTTGGACGATCCGAGTCCGCGATTGAGTCCGGAGAGTTGTTTGGACATTTTTCTATGTCATTTTTTTTGTATTTTTGGGTGTTTTATTTAGAGAGATCGGATAACTATCGTGTATGGTCAATCATAGCCATCCACGATAGTTGCCCTGAGTTGGTTTAGTATAAATATATGTGTGTGGCTGGTTTGAGGTCATTGCAGATTTTGGAAAAGAATATTCCCAAAATCCAGTGATATCACATAGTGCCAACTTCATGAACCACAAAGTGCTGACTCCTTGGTCAGTTATCTTCATATTCCAATGCCACCAAGCGTAGCGTGCTCCTCCCTTCATCCATTATTAATCCTCAGCCGCACCCTCGCTCCTTTCTATTAGCCTTACTGGACCATCCATCCCATATCAGTGTACTGGAAACAGTCCCTGCTGGCTGTTTGTACTTCCAGCGCACTCCCTTAATCCCCAACCTTCACTCGCACCCTCCCTCCTTTCAATTAACCCTAGCCGACCACCATCCCATACAGCTGCCCCACTCCGGGTACTCGAAACAGCACTTTTGGCTGTTTGTACTTAAAGGAACCTTCCTACCACCCTACAGTAGCCGCCCAACAAACAAATGCGTGTGATTAAATCCTTTGTTGCTATGTTTTGAATTCGCCGTCGGTCTTTGCATGTGTTATATTTACCCATTAAGGTGAATAGAGTTACCCACCCGCACGTCACATTAGAATTTCATTTTGTTATTCACACGCACTTAGCCTATCCAACATCAATTGGTAATTTTTATTCATTGGATTTCGTACATGCTTTCACATCATTCTAGGGTTGGGCGTAGGACTAATGCATTCGTTGGATGCTCGCTTGCATTGCAACTAGGATTAGGGCATCACACGTTCTCCATCTATAGATTTGCCATGCGTTACATGGATCCCGCATATTTCCAACATCTTATCCTAGATCAGTTTGATCAACTTGAAGCCTAGATCTACAACTTAAACAAGAGGTCACTACGATTAATGTCAAGATAGCTACCATAGAGAACCCAAGTGATTCAAGTCAGGCCACTCCTCGCATGACAAAAGCCCATATGCATCATGATGATCACCCTGAAGAGGCTCGTGTGGAACGTCATGTTATAGATTTTCCCTTTTGGGATCCCATGACCCCTTGAAAAGGGACCCCGAGCTTGCGTACGATCAATGTCTGGGACATATCCCTGATAGGCTCCTTTGTCCCGAGGAGGAATTTCGCTACCCACCGCCGCCCTACGAAGAGATCATGCTCTCCCTCCAACATGATACGACTATAGTTGTGATGATTATTATGACAATTAATAAGAGTCTTGCTAAGGATACCCTCATGTTGAGGATGACAACAATTGTCGCATCCGCATCCATATCGATGCTCCTTCCTTAGACGGCCAGCTAGACCCAAAAGTTTTTAGCGATTGGCTCCTGTGCATGGAACACTATTTTAAGTGGTATGAGATGGCTAATGAGTGTCGTGTCCGGGTTGCCGGGATGAAGCTCCATGGGAAAGCCTAGATTTATTGGAGTTTAGAGAGAATGCTAGAGAGATACTGCCCCATAACCCGATGGGTTGATAAGAATCAAAGACTTCATAAATCGAACATAAATAGTTGGAATAAAATTATAGAAAATGATCATGATGACAGTTTGATATTTTATAAAACCATAAATTTTAGGCTTACTTGAATAGGAATTTTGAACATCTGCCTGGGAATAAGTTCCTTAAGTTTCACAGTCAAAGCCCTGCCTACAGAATATGCCTGAATAAAATAAACCAAGTCTGATAAGTTGATGCCACAATAGTACGAGGTGTAGAAACTGTAAAAAATGTAAATCCATCAACTTAGCAGGGAAGAAATCAGTTTATTCCATGTGAACGCAAATGAGCATATTTTGAGTAAACATTGAATTATAGATTGCTGATAACACAGGTATGTGAATATATTCTAGTATTAAGTTATGAAAAATATTTTTTTTCTTATAAATGGAGTGCTTTTTCCACACGTAAGGTTTTCAAATTTCAATTCTTCTTTTCATTCAAATCACAGTTAGAGCTACATACTGTTCGTACGGATAGTATTGCCGATATCATGCAAAAGAAGATAGAGGAAGTAGACAATATGTTTATAGGCACTACTTTGATATACTGGCACATTTAGCACTACAAAAATATCCAAACAATAGCTAATATATTTCACCTTCAATTTAACTTTTGGGCTTATCTTTAACTACTTAACTTCATCTTTATTAATCATTTTTACATAATTTAAAGACGGAGAGTGTAAAGTTGCAATGAACAAATAAAATATAAATTGAATTATAAAGAACGAAAGTCTCCCTAAGAGAATCACACCTGATAATTCAAATATTGAAACTTCGACGAACCGGGATTTCTGTTCGCCGATTTGTGTTGTTTGGGATTTAAATCTATCCATGTATATATATATTAAATACAATATGGCATTGGATTATTGGACCAGCTACATGACATTTGACTGGATGTGTTTCTTATATAGTTCAGGTTTAAGTAGATACTATAGGGAAAGAGGTGGTTCACTAAATTAATAGGAGGCTTATTTACTTAGATTTTCTTATTGGCCCAGTAGACCCGTAAGCCGCACTCATCTCCCCCGCATCTCGATTTCTCCAGGGCAAAGGGTGGGGCGGTACCGATTAGAGGGGGTTCCGTCGATTTTCTTCTCCTTGCTGACAGACAATTCTCTTCCTCTCCTTCTCAATGCCACTTAGCACTGAATCGTGGCTTCCCGAGCTCTCATCAGAAGGGGTTCCTTTGCTTTGTCGACTAAGCTACCAACCTAACTTAGCTATATAAAGACCAATGGGGTTCTTCTCGTGGATAAAATGCTTCCTCTTCTCGGCCCTACTATATCAATCATGGCTCTATTGGTTGAACTGCTGGTCGTATGGTTTGGATGAAGCTTTAACTCCATACATTTCTTTCTCTCCCTCTACTCCTCCGACTTTTGATCTTGTTAGATTTGGGGCTTTATGTGGTTGGTTAAGGTTGCTGAAATTTATTAAATGAAGGGTATTCTGAAATTTATAAGTATGGCCAATTCTCGCTCTCTTTCTCCCCCGTCCTTGTATTTTTTCTTATTGATGAACTTGGAATTGTACTATAATTGGTAGCCGGCTATATGGAATGTGATATGGGGTATTTACTTGAGATTGGCCAGTGATGCTCGGCTGAGCTTGGGAAGATAGAACAGTTAACTGGAAATCAGTGGATTTATATATATATGCTTATTAAATAAATTGGGGGTTTGATTCAGTAAGATGTGAAGCAGCTTTAATATTTCTTCTCTCCTATATTCACTAATATTTCTTATCTTAAATACTTTCTATAAGATTAGCATATCTTGATATGCTGCTATTAAAAGATTATTTTCTCTCGTAAATGTGCCTTATTTGTAGGGATGAAAATTTTGTCCGGGACTGGTTGCCCGGCCAGGGTCTGAGCCCGGTTAGGCACGGGTCAGGATCAGGCCAGGCCTAACAGGGCCATCAGACCCTCTTATTTGGCTAGGGCCCAACGTTGTGCCCAGCCTAGGCCAACCCGTGCACAAGTGCCCATTTGCTGGGCAACACCCAACATTAAATTGCTGGGTGTCCCAACATTTAATGCTGGGCAGCACCAAAAAATTTAATGTTGGGCGCTGCCCAACATTACATTGTTGGGCGGACCAACATTTATAATGCTGGGTGGCCACGCCAAGCATTAAATGCAGGGTGTGCCCACGTCCAACATATTTCCGCTGCCAAACGGCAACAAATAATTTGCTGTCGTTTGGCAGCCGACAAATAGCATAATTTGGGCTTGTATGAGCCTGGTTTGGTAGGCCCAGGTAGAACCCTTTATTTTGGTGAGGACTGGGCCCATCCTGAACTCGGAGAGCAGGGCCCGACAGCAAAAAAGCCCGGGCCTAGGGGGCCTGAGCCCGACAGTTTTTTTTTGCACACCTACTTATTTGAGAAGTGCCTTAGAGAAAAGCGTCTTATGAAATGTTCCGTACAACGATAGTAAATAAAATGTTCCATACAAATATACGTATGATGGATGGCCTGAAAAGAAAACCCACACGATATATTAAAACTACATGGGTTTAAATCCGTCTAGCTGGGATACGGAGTGCGTAGGTGGCGGTTGAGGTAAAACTACCTCAACCCAAAGGGGAATCTGAATACCACTCCCCACTCGAATACTTTACTACACTTGTCATTCCTAGATATTTCTAATTTCTATATTGTTCTAATGAATTTAATAAGTGCATGTGACCACATGTACAAGCGAATGCCAAGATTAAGTAAAGATAAAAGTCAATAAGATGAATATAAAGGTGAACTACCACATGGAGGTATGCATGGTAAATTTCTTTTATTATGCTACTGTTTGAATTTGCATAAATTAGAAAAATGGATGAACGGTAAAATGACTTGTTCATATAATATATATTAGAATTAGCTCCTGTAACAACCACAAATTTAAAAATGAAAAAGATATTTATTTCAGGATTCAAACGCGGGTAAAATTCGCGAGCTTTGTCATCAGACAAAGGTAATTGATTTCATTTTACAATTACTCTGTATTAGTAAAAAAAACTGAAATAAAATAAATAATATATTGCATATTATTCTTTGACTCGATTCAAAATTTGAAAGAGTGTAATGTACTAAATTAGAAGATTTTAAATGGCCGAGGCAGAATTGATAACTTAAGAGGGAAGAGTTAATTTTCCCCTCAAATTAAAACCAAGTGACAGTTTTACCACCGCCCTCTCTTCATATCGTGAGCCACGATAATAAACCCCCTCTACTTTTCATTTCATAACTGACGCCGTAACTTTTCATGCGGCCGAACGCTTGAACGGAACCGCCGATCCACCTCGTCCGTTCTCTTTGTTGACACCGGGTACCGACCGACCTCTTCCTTCTCTCGAGATATCAATCCTCCTCCCTGTAGATTGTGAGATGTCAAAGGCCCAGGTGTAGATCTAGTGCAGCAGCCGGCCAACCTTCCTCTCTTTCACCTTTCTTTCCAGATAACTTAGCGGGTCTTCCTTTTCTTGAAATGTTGTTCTTATTAAATTTCGAGTCTTCTCCTCCCTCACACCTCTCAATTACATATGTTTAGGACTTGTTTTCCCCTATTTCAGAAATTCCAACAACCAGAACACCTCCCACCTCTGCATTTTTTAGATCCCGTTGATTCTAAATAGTGAACTTCAAGTATTCGACCGTCCCAGTTAAGGACCGACTTCTTCCTTCACCAACAGCCTGCCCTTTTCAGTAGAGGAACGATCCTTCACGCCATAACCTTGTCGGGTCTGTCCTGGTGAAGGTATACTTCTCTCGATTATTTCAGTAAGTGTCTCTTTCACTAAAAAAATCCTCTCTACCTTCTTTTATTTTACCACCCTTCGTTTCCATGTCAAGCATGGGTTGTTGGAGTACCTTCTAGTGAAATCCTAAACTAATGAAATTCAATTACTTAATGTCTATACTAAATTCAGATTTGAATTGACCATAAGTATCATGTCGCTGCACCATGTGTACGAGCGTCGCAACCCCGAGGTAAGAAATTCAACTCCTCTTGGCTAAACGTCACTTTATATAATTGCATTACTTAAGTTACTCAAGAATGCTCACGTAAATTAATTATTCAACTTCCAGTTGTCAGTTATAAATTTAATTAAATTACTTCATTACGTAGAAAGCAAAGAACACAACTTAGTAATGTATGAAAAAGTCAGGTAATGTAGTATAATAAAACATACATAATGAAACGCGATTACCAACATTCCACAACAAGAATAGACACAATCAAGAATATATGATATATCTAGACGAGGAGTAAAAAATTTAAATTACGTAATACATATCAGATTAGTGGCCTCATACTCATATGATCATTAGTCCATCTGAGCCTTAGACAAGGGGTCGATAACTCACATTCACAGACTTGGAAAAATCAGATGTGAGTCTGTGTTCCAATCAGGGGACACATCAGTTCAGGATACCTTGGAGTCGCCATTTGGGCTCCATAATCATATTAAGTTTAGTAAATCATAAGACGTGAAATTAATAAGTGGGAACATGAAACTTAATTACCTTATTTAGAAAAAATCTAGTGCACTAAAATTAGTACATGAAAGAACATCAGATAATAAGATAGAATTTAAAATGCAACAATACAAAAATGAAAAATAAACTTAGGGAACTATAGACAGTTATTAGAAACATGCATTCATAATCAAAAGGATATTTTCATATACAAGCTAGATTATGTATTTTCTTTAGTGTTATTGGAAAGAGTAGTCTTTCTTTCTCATCAGTTGAGCTGACCCGTCTTCGGACATTTCTTTTCATGGGTCACTGGTGAGAAGTTGTACTTCGGATAAGCATTCACAGTTCTTCACATTTCTTTCTTTACAGTTGTTGTACTTTTATTTATGAACTAAATGTATTGGATTTATCTAAAGTCATCAATATATCAGTCTATGCTTATGATTTAAGTGATTCAGTTTTTTGGATCTTTTCATTTCTAGTTGGCTTTGCGAATTAAATTTTGAGGTACATTTTTACCCTTAGCTGCATACTTTACTTCCCCTGTAAGTTTTTAGTTATTACTTTCATTTATGTCTGTTATGCATCAATTTTATTACCGTTGCTTAGTTTACTTTTTATTACGGATTCCGACCGGACTATTAATTGTTGATAAACTAGGTATCAGAGCAAGGTTTAAGTTCCTATGACCTCAAAAATTCACAAAGCCTAAAGTTTTCATCCATATCACTCCTTCGACGTTAGAGTCATAAGCTTCATCTAGCTCTTAGTTATGCATTTGTATGAAGATACCTTTCGTAGTAAGTTCTTCATTTATGTCACGCTTAACAATAATTTCTCTCTTTACATCTTATAGTTACCTTATAATAGTGATATCGGTGAGACTTCGTGGCAGAACACCACCCCTGAGATCTTCATGGATGATGTTAATGCTCCAGCAGAGCCAACACCTACTGACATGACAGTTCAAATTGTTTGGGCAGTAACTTTAACCCTTTTGGAGTTCAAGAATGCACTACCTGCAATGGCTCTAGCTCTGGTCCCTACACCTGCTGCCGTGAAGATCGATATGGACACGGGTGCATCACAATGGTTCATAGCGGAATCTTTTGTGCATAGAATCGGTATAAAAATCCTTCCGGACGCGACATCGTTAGATGTCATGATGATTAACAGTTCAACTACGCAAACTGGTCGCAAGTGTAGGACTCCAGTGTTGTTCGGAGAATCTGAAGTCATTGTTCGTTCCTCCTACCTATTACTGAATTTGAATTGATTTTGAATATGGCTTGGCTGTCTGATGATGTAAATGCTAAAATAGATTTCAAGGACACACAAATTCAGTTAGAAGGACCCGACCGACCCCTTATCATTTTCGTGGTATGAAAGAAGTTTCCAAGTTGATTATCTCATCTGTTAAGGCAATCATGAGTACTAATAAGGGTTGTGCAACTTTTCTAGTATTGATGCATGTTGAAGCTAAGAGCCCCTTGCAGGAGGTTTCAGCAGTGCAAAAGTTTTGAGATGTCAAGGCCCATCCTATAAGAGAGGTTGACTTCCAAATCTCCACGAGTAGCCAAGGCTCCATATTGCATGGCTCCCAGGGAATTAACAAAGTTAAAGATCCAATTGCAGGAGTTGTTTTAATTAGGATTCATCAAACCCAGCACGCCGCCTTGGAGCACACTTGTTTTTTTGTTAAAAAGAAGGATGACATTTTAAGATTGTGCATAAACTACCGCGAGTTGAACAAGTGTACCATTAAGAACAAGTATCCTCTCTCGAGGATAGATGATTTATTTGATCATCTAGAAGGGTCTTGCACTTACTCCAGGTTAGATTTGAGATCGGGTTACCGTTAGTTGAGGATTCAGGACGGAGATATTCAGAAGACATCTTCTTGCACGAGATACAAACATTATGAATTTGTGGTCATGTCGTTCGGGTTGACCAATTCCACGTCAACTTTAATGGACCCGATGAATCAAGTGTTCTGAGAGTCTTCATAAACGATATTATCGTGTACTGAAAGAGTAAAGAAGAAAATGTCGCTCATCTCAGGACTATTTTGAGTACTCTTAGGGAGAATCAGTTGCAAACAAAAATTTTGAAGTGCGAGTTCTGGATTTCAGAGGTGATATTCTTGGGACACGTTATCAGTTAGATAGGTCTCGCCGTGGATCCGAAGAAAATAGAAGTAATAAGTGATTGGACAAGACTGAAGAAAGTTACTGAGGTCCGCAATTTTCTTGGTTTGGCATGCTATTATAGAAGATTCATTGATAATTTTTAAAAAATTGCTTTGCATAAGAGTTCACTTACCAAGGAAGAAAGAACCATCAATTAGATAGTGGAATGTGAGATGGCGTTTAAGGAGCTGAAGATCAGACTTATGACTGCACCAATTTTAAGTTTACCTTTGGGGGTTAGATGGTTTCCAGATCTATAGTCATGCTTTGGGTCAAAATTTGGGTTATGTTTTCATGCAGTATGGAATAGCCTTTGCGTACAGACAGCTAAAGGTGCATGAGAAGAATTATTCTGCTCGCAATCTGGAATTAGCAACAGTGGTTCACGCATGAAGATTTGGAGAAATTACCTCTACATGGTTCATTGCGAACTCTTTACAGATCTCAAAAACCTAATGAATATCTTTGATCAACAAGAACTCAATATGTGACATTGTAGGTGGATAGAGTTTTTGTCAGATTATGATGTGAATATCCAATACCACTGAGGAAAATCATATGTTAGCAGATGCTCTCAACAGAAGAAGTTCGAGTTATCCCCTCATTACTCACTATGAGGGCTTAATGTGGGCTCTGGAGAGACTGAAGATCAGTGTGAAACCGCGCACCAATATGAATTCTACAAGATTATGTTGGATATATATCAAGTGCGACAATAAGAATATAATAAAACAGGTCTTGCCTTTAGATCCTAAGATGGTAGAAATTTGGGAATTGAGTCAGTCAGGGAAAAAAGAGTACTTTGTGGTTCATGATGGTTTGTTACTTCATAAAGGAAGAGTGTGTGCCCCAAATGTTAGTCTCCTGCACGAGGACATCCTCGTTGAGGCTCATAATTCCAAGTAAACTATACATCCTGACAGCACAAAGATGTATGCAGATCTTAAGAAGTCAGTGTGGTGGCCAGAGTTAAAGAGTGACATTACAGAGTTCGTAGGAAAGTGTGAAACTTATAAATTAGTTAAAGCCGAAACGCCAAAGACCATGGGGCATGTTGCAACCACTTCCTATCCCAGAGTGAAATTTTGAAGACATCGATGAATTTAGTTCACGGTCTTCCCAGATCTCGAAGTGGTAATGATTCACTATGAGTTATTGTGGACCGTCTTTCTAAGGTTGCTCACTTCATCTAAAAAAAGAGGAGAGATCAGGGTCCCAAATTGACTCAGCTATACGTAGATGAGACAGTCCGATTGCATTTCAGACAAAGATGACAGATTTACATATAAGGATTGGAAGTACGTTCAAGAATGTTTGGACACTAAGTTAAAGTTTAGCACATCTTTTCACCCTAAGACAGATGGGCAAACAAAATGCACAAACAGAAATATGAAAGATATGCTTCGTATGTACATTCTAGACTTTGGAGGTAACTCAGGTAAGTGGCAGAAATATATCACCTTTATAGAGTTCTCCTACAATAACAGTTTCCAGGAAAGTATTGGAATGACTCCTTTCGAGGCACTTCATGACAGAAGTTGTCAGACACCTCTATGTTGGGCTGAAAATGAAGAAAGATCTTCTAATAAAAATCATGGATTGACAAGACCGCAACTCGTGCAAGACTCATCGGGAGCGCATGAAGATAGCCCAAGACAGACAGACCAAGTATTACGATTAGAGGGACATAACAGTGAATTCAGCATTTAATATTATGTTTTTACCCGAAGGTCAGACCAATTAAAGGTGTTTTTAGAATTAAGCGGATGAAAAAATTTGAGTCCTAGATGCATTGGTCCATTCAAAGTACTTGAGCGCATTGGTGAGGTTGCTTATAGGTTAGCCATACCTGAGGAAATAAGTGGATTACATGACGTAATCCACATTTCCTATCTGAATATAGCAGTCAGGGATCCTAGTCAGGTGATCAATACTGAAGATGCATGTTAGGGCACTAGATCAAGATTAGAGGAGAATAGAGGAGGAAGAGAGAAATCAAGGTTAAGTCTTGAGAGGAGGAGAACGAAAATACCTGAATAGTCTTTGCACGCCCTAGCCGAACAAGCCCTAGAGGGCCAAGAGGGGGCCGACCGACCCCCCATGTGGTCTGAATCCGCAAGTTTAGCCCCGAACCACCGCGGTTTAATTGGGGAGGGCTCAACTAGTAGGTTCAGCCCAGCTTTGTGCTGCCTCCTTCCACCGACGCGCATATTGTTGACCCGTGAACTGGTTGTTATGTGAGGTCATAACATTCCCTCCCCCATCAGCAACCAGCTTGTCCTCAAGATGAAAGTCTGGATAAAGTTCTCGAAACTCGAGCAAATCGACTTATGTGTCGTGCACCGCCGATAAGTTCTTTCATTTTACGAGGATCTCCTAGTAGTTATAACATAACTCCCCCTTTTGAACCCATTCCAACCTTGTCAACATAAAATTGAGCTAATCTCTGACCTTGATCTGTCCTTTTATTAGGAATGAAGTGGGCAACTATAACCCACAAGGAGTCATTACCATGTTGTGACCTCGGAAGACCATGAACAAAATCCATTGATATGTCTTCAAAATTCGACTCTGAGATAAAAAGTGACTGCAACTTGTCTCCTAGTCTCTGACATTCAGCTTAAACCCACCTACAAGTTTCACACTCCCCGACATGCTCTGCTACATCTCTCTTCACCCTGACCACCAAACTGACTTCCTAAGGTCTGCGTACATTTTCGTGCTGCCCGAATGTATTAAGTATTTGGAATTATGAGCCTCTCCGAGGATGTTCTCGCGCACGTGGCTAACATCAGGGATGCACACTCTTCTCTTATGGAGAAGTAAACCATCATGAATTGCAAAATCTTCCTTCTACCCAGACTGCGCCATCTCCCAAAATTCTACCATCTTTTGATCTAGGGGCAGAGCTGTCCTGATCCTATTTTTAATGTCACAGGTGATCTCCATCCAAGCTAAACGTGCAGAACCAAAACTGGAGCGCGGTACAACTATGATCACCAATCTCTCCAGCTCTCGAACAAGCTCCTCTTGCTGGGTGATGAGGGAGTAGAACGAACCCCTCCTGTTGAGGGCATCTGCTACCACATTTGCCTTACCCGGATGGTACTGAATATCCACTTCATAATTTGAAAGGAATTCCAACCATCTACATTGTCTCAAATTTAGCTGCTGCTGATCAAAGATATACTTGAGGCTCTTATGATCTGTAAAGATTTCACAACGAACCCCATAGAGGTAGTGTCTCCAAATTTTTAGTGCGTGAATGACCGCTGCTAATTCCAAGTCGTGAACGGGATAATTTTTCTTGTGTATCTTCAGCTGTCTGGATGCGTAGGCCATGACACTTATGCTGTATTAGTACACAGCCTAAACCTTGACCCGAAGCGTCACTATAAATCTAGAAACCCTCTACTCCCGAAGGTAAACATGATATGGGCGCAAACATCAACCGAGTCTTCAGCTCCTCAAACGCCAATTCACACTCTACAGTCCAATTAAAGGATTTCCCTTTCTTGGTAAGAGAAGTCAAAGGTGGAGCAATTTTTGAGAAATCCTTTATGAATCTCCTATAATAACCTGTCAGACCAAGGAAACTGCAGACCTCAATGATTGCCTTCGGTCTTGGTCAACCTATGATAGCTTCTATTTTCTTGGGATTCATTGCAAGACCTTTCTGACTGATAACATGTCCCAAGAAGGCCACCTCTAAAAGCCAAAACTCGCACTTCGAGAATTTTGTATATAACTAATTCTTCCTGAGTGTACTCAAAACAGTTCGCAGATGGGTGACATGCTCCTCCTTGCTCATGGAATACGCTTCATCTATAAAGACGATAACAAAACGGTCCAAAAACTCATGAAACACCCGATTCATCAAGTCCACAAAAGCTGACAGAGCATTAGTCAACCCGAACGACATAACCACAAACTCAAAGTGTCCGTATCTCGTGCGGAAAGCTGTCTTCTGAATGTGCTCGTCTCAAATTCTTAACTGATGATAACCCGATCTCAAGTCTAGCTTAGAATAAGTACAAGACCATTCAAGCTGGTCGAATAAATCCTCTATCCTCGGAAGTGGGTACTTGTTCTTGATGGTGAGTTTATTCAGCTCGCGGGAGTCAATACATAACCTCAAGCTACCGTCCTTTTTAATAAATAAAACAGGAGCGCCCCAAGGAGAAGTATTGGACCTGATAAAACCCAAATCAAGCAATTCCTGCAACTGAATCTTTAACTCTGGTAATTCAGTGGGAGCCATGCGATAAGGAGCTTTTGGCTACTGGTCGACATCCAGGAAGAAGATCAATTTGGAAGTCAACTTATCTAACTGGAGGGGCTCCAGACAGTTCTTCTAGAAATACATTTGGAAAATCTTGCACTTCCACATCCTGAAGGGTGCTCTTAGCTTCTATATGCATCAGTACCAGGAAAGTTGCGCAACCCTTACTAATATTTTTGATGGCCTTGATGGAAGAGATAATCAAATTGGAAACCCCTTTCATGCTACCAAACAAAATGAGGGACTGATTGGGACCTAGCTGAATTTCTTTGCTCCTGCAGTCTATCTTAGCATTCACATCAGATAACCAGTCCATCCCCCAAATCAATTCAAATTCAGCAATAGATAGGAGGGATGCCTCCACAATAATTTCAGATTCCTCGAAATGCACTGGGACCCTACACTTATAGTTGGTTTGCAAAATTGAACCATTAGGCATCAAAACATTTAATGGTGACGCTACTGGAAGGATCTCTAGACTAAGTTTGTGCGCAAAAGATTCCGCTATAAAAGAATGTGAGGCACCAGTGCCAAAGAGAACTTTGGAGGGTACACTCTGAATCATGAGTGTTCCTAAATGCATACTATATACTTGAGTTATACTGTTACTGGGAGGGAAAAACTAATAATTAACATACAAAAAAATATCATACCCGTGACTACATCCTCCTCCTTGACCTCTCGATAGCCAAGACCATAAACTTTGGGTTGGACTAAACCTCGCACTACAGCTGGCTTTTGGTTTGTGTCCATCAACGCATTTCCCTTGTCCACCTAATTGGACCGCCAATCTCAAACTTTGACTGCAAGGTATGTCACGGGAATGAATTTAGGCTAAGATAGGCTGAAATACTATATAATGAGAATTTTCAGACTTAAAGTTATATTACTTGATTTAGGGTTTAGGGAAAGAACATACTTGGCGTATCAAAAGGTCGTGCGCCCCCAAATAAAGAATCTTGGTGATGAAAAGAGGAAGTTCAAGACAAAGTGAGGGCAAAGAGCACCAACTATAAATCACTCTACGCTTGTAGGAATTATGAAAACTTAGCCAGGTATAAAGTCGCCAAAAAAGAAGCTAAACAGACAGTAAGTAAAACAAGAAGTCAAGCTTATGAATTTTTTTATAATCGATTAGATACCAAAGATGGAGAGTGTGATACATGCTCGAGGTAGAGAAAAAAAGACATGAGATTTAAGTCAAGTTAAATGCATAAAAGATGAAACAAATACAGTTTTGACGGATGATGTGGATATTAAAAAACGATGAAAAAGATACTTTAATCAACTCTATAATGAAATAAAGGAAAATAAATTGAACTTGGAAGAGTTAGGTAAATCAGAGCAGTATAAGAACATAACATTTTATCGCAAAATTTAAGTATCAGAGATAAAAAATGTGACACAAAATTGTGGCTTACATATTTTTTCAATAAAATACTGAAGTCAAAGAGGATGTCAGACCAATAAAGAGAAAGTATCTTGATACCTTTGTATAAGAATAAAGAAGATATACAAAATTATGTAAATTATAAAGGAATTAAATTGACAAGTCATATCATGAAACTATGAGAAAGAGTAATAGAAAGAAGATTAAGACGAGAGACTAACATCTCGGAGAATCAATTTGGATTCATGCCAGGGAGGTCGACTATGGAAGCTATACATCTCTTGAGGAGACTCTTTGACAACTATCGAGAAGAATACAAGATTGCATATACTGTTTATTGATCTTGAGAAAGCTTATGATAGAGTTTCAAGAGAGATCTTTTGGAGAGTCATAGAAAATAAAGGTGTAAATGTATCATATATTGACATAATCAAAGATATGTATACAAATTCAGTGATAAGGGTGAGGACATCTCGAGGATTAACACATGAATTCCCTATTATTGTTGGATTACATCAAGGTTCAACTTTAAGCCCTTATCTCTTTACCCTTATCTTAGATGCGCTCACCAGACATATCCAACAAGTAATACCTTGGTGTTTATTGTTTGTGGATGATATCGTTTTGGTTGATGAGACGCGCGAGGGTGTAAACGCAAAACTTGAATTTTGGCAAGATACTTTAGAAAAGAAGGGTTTTAGGTTGAGAAGGGCAAATGCGGAGTATATGGAGCTTAAATTTAACAGTACAAGAAGGACAGATGACTTCGTTATTAAGTTGGGTGATCAAGATATTTCCCGTAGTGAGTGTTTTAAATATCTTGGATCGATAGTTCAAAAAGATAGAGGTATTAATAAAGATGTGACACATAGAATCAAAGCGGGTTGGTTGATGTGGAGAGGTGCGTCAGGGATCTTATGTGATTGTAAAGTACCACTAAAACTTAAGGGCAAGTTTTACCCTACTGCAATTAGACCCGCGATGATCTATGGTTCTGAGTGTTGGGCAGTGAATTGTATACATGAGCAAAAAATGGGAGTTGCGGAGATGAGAATGCTTAGGTGAATGTGTGGACACATGAGATTGGATAAAATTAGGTATGAAAGTATCTGGGATAAGACAGGAGTAACACAAATTTCAGAGAAGATGCGAGAAGCTCGTCTAAGATGGTTTGGACACGTACAAAGGAGACCATTAGAGACACCTGTTAGGCGTTGTGAGAGTCTAGTCACTAGGCATGTTAGATGAGGGAGGGATAGACCAATGAAGACTTGGAATGAAACTATAAAGAAAGACAATGTACTTAGGCATTAGTGAGATTATGACAAAAGATAGGGCACAATGGCGACAAAGGGTCCATATAGCCGACTCCACTATAGCGGAATAAAGGCTTGAGTGTTGATGTTGTAAAATTATATTACCTGGTTACCCGCAGGTCCTGGGCAGGAACGGGCAAAATGCCTGGTTGTTGACATTTATAGCAAACTCCAGAAGTAGCTAAGCAGTCTCCTGGGTGATAGCGGTTGCACTTTGGGCAGAGGGGATAGTCCCTACCCTTGGCCTCAAGCTGATTCCCCTTCTTATCACCCGACCTCTACTTCATACTCCAATTCTTACCCTGGTTGTTCCTATTCTGCTGCTGCTGCTGCTGCTGCTGTGGCGCTTCATGCGTCCACTTAGAATGAAAAGTACTGCGCCTCTGAACTCGCTGCTGATCGACCTTCAATCTCCACGCAGTATCAACTAGACTTCTATAGTCAGTGTTGACCATAATCATCAGCGGTTGTCTTAATGAGTCCTGAAGGCCATCAACAAACCGGTTGCACTTCTTGACCTCATCACCTTGCATTGAGCCCGCATAGCGTGATAAGCAGGTGAGTTCTCGTTCGCAGTGGCGGACGCAGCAATTTTTTTCAGTGTAGGCGGACTTACAAGTTGTTTGATTGATACTATTAAACTACGCCTAATAAATTTTTTTTTTGAACAATAGAGTATTAGCCACGGTTTAAACCGTGGCTAATACTATAATTTTTGTAAGAATATGGTATTAGTCACGGTTTAAATCATGGCTAATACAGATAATTTTTTAAAAAATAGAGTATTAACCACGATTTATAGTTTAATCCGTGGCTAATATAGATAAATTTTAAAAAATAGGGTATTAGCCACAGTTTAAATCGTGGCTAATATTTTTAATTTTTTAAAAATAGAGTATTCACAACGGTTTGAACTGTATTCGCCACGGTTTTTGAACCGTGGCAAATACTATTATTATTATTTTTTAAAAAAATTGAGTGTGGGCGGCCGCCCACGCTTGTCCCAAGGTGGGTCCGCCCCTGCTCGTTCGTACTCCGAAACAAATTTATTGCCCTGAAAGAGCCTGAGATACTTCTCCTGGAGATTTCGATGTGCGGAAGGGGATACGGACCAGTTGGTGAGTGCCATAAAGAAGTCACTCCAGGTATACATATCTGCTGAATGACCTGACCGAGATAAGGTTACATTAACACCACACTAGAATACTAGATAGATAGCAATTTCTATAGAAGGAAAAAGTTAAACTTAATTTCTTATCGGCAGGATCGTACGCTAGAGGCTTCGTCCACCAAACCTTTGCTTCACCCCGAAGAAGGAAGATTGCCAATGACACCTTTTTATTATCAGGGCATTGCATTGCGTTCAATACCTAATCATCTGTTTCAATTAGGGTTTCAACTCCACTGAAGTGGAGGGGTGGAGGTCTCTAAAGTCCCTCAGCAGTCGATCCATCCCGACCTCCACAGCTGCAGGTGATGGAGTCCTTGTAGGTTGGCCTTTTTGAAGTTCAAATAACGCTACGGATACCACCTTGGCAATTTGGGTTGCCAAGTCAGTAGGTTCTGGTACCGCTGGCGCTGCTGGAGCCGCTGAAGGATTGGCGTCACTCATGATGACTTAAGGAGCGGGGTTCTGACAAGAAGGCTCGCCCGCTTCACTGGTACGAGGCGCCTATATAGCATAAAGAAAGAAAACATTACTGAGAGGCATAAATGAAAAACTAAAACAAAAAGTATTTTCGTACACACGCATAATTAAAGTTAGACAGGATTTGATGACTCTATTGATGAAGGAATGATTCTGATACAATACTACGACTCTATGGCTCTGTGAACTTTTCTGGGCCATGAGATCCTAAACCTCCCTCTGATACCAATTTGTAACACCCCAACCTAGTTTAAGAACAAATCAGCAGTTCGGCCGGGTCCCGCGATAAGAAGTAAACTAAAAAATGATATTGAAACTAGTACATAACAAACATGATTAAATAAAACACTAAAGTAAGATTACGACAAGAGTAAGAAAGACTGAAATGGGAAAATATGTGTAGCTCTTAAGTTGATTCACAGAGCCACTAATAGAGGAAAGAGCCAAACAGTTAACATTTACTGAAAACTTTAACATTGTCTGATACAATAAAAACCAAATAGTCATCCTGAACTAGAATGAAGGACCACACTGCTTATCCTATGCGCAACTCCCCACCAGTGACCCCTGTAAAACAAGTTCAATTGGGTCAGGCCCACTATAGAGTAAAAAAGACTACTCCTCCCAGTGACAGTAGAAAATACATAATTAATTGGGACATGAGATCCCAAACCTCCCTCTGATACCAATTTGTAACACCCCAACCTAGTTTAACAACAAATCAGCAGACCGGTTAGGTCCCAAGATAAGAAGTAAACTAAGAAATACTATTAAAACTAGTACATAGTAGATATGATTAAATAAATCACTAAAGTAACTTTACGACACAAGTAAGAAAGACTGAAAATGGGAAAATATGTGCACCTCTTAAGTTGATTTACAAAGCCACTAATAAAGGAAAGAGCCAAACAGTTAACATTTACTAAAAACTTTAACATTGTTTGATACAATAAAAACCAAATAGTCATCCTATTACATAGCTCAAATGCAAAAACAATAACTGAACTGAAATAAAACAACTGAAACAAAAGACGAACTAGAATGAGGGACCACACTACTTATCCTATGCGCAACTCCTCACTAGTGACCCCTGTAAAACAAGTTCCAACTGGGTCAGGCCCACTGGAGATTAAGAAAGACAACTCTTTCCAGTAACAGTAGAAAATACATAATTAACTTGTAACTGAAAATATGTACTTATTTTATTACTGCATGCTCATGAAAATGGATTCTTGGATCTGCCCTCTCTGATGTCTTTGGCTTTGATT
This sequence comes from Platanthera zijinensis, assembly GCA_039513925.1. Taxonomy (NCBI): domain Eukaryota; kingdom Viridiplantae; phylum Streptophyta; class Magnoliopsida; order Asparagales; family Orchidaceae; genus Platanthera; species Platanthera zijinensis. The sequence continues at coordinate 140,040,952 of CM077094.1, forward strand.
TGAGGGCATGATTCCACATCAAACTTGACGGTATAGGGGGCCACTATTTAAGTGGTATCTGTGAACAACCACTTTGTGCATTTATTGTCAAAGGTTAGGTCTTTCTCCTCTGAGAGAAGCCACTTTGTGCATAGTGCCAAAGTTCAGGTCTGTTTCCAATCTTCCCCCGCCCATACCCCCAATGATTGGGGACTATATGGGTTCGGTTGTTGTTGTATGCTGATGAAATGTTCAGGGCAAAGTTATAAGCTGTTTAGTAAACTTATGTATTATGGTTTCTCTTGCTACCTGAGTTGTTACTTATTTTTTTATATTTAGATGTCATGTTTCCTTCTCTAAAAAATTGATATTTTAATTTATGGTTTATGATTTGTAGGTTATGACTGATATTGGAGCCCAAATGGCGACCCGAAGACGCCCTGACTGAACTGAAGTGCTCCCTGAATGGGGCACGACTCGCAACTGAAAAAACACCAAGTCTGGATATGTGACTGATGACCTCATGTCTGAGTCTCATACGGACTGCATGCCATATGAGAATGAGGCCGCTGATCTGAAGCTTTCAACTTATTTACATTTTTCTTTTTCATCCTTATTGATCATTTGTAATTGTATTACATGGCATGCATTACATGATAATAAAAAACTGGTTTAATAAATTGTGCTATGCCATGTGGTTATTATTTTTCTACGCACACTGGAGTAACTTAATTATTTTTACTTCTTGAATAATTATATTACGCAAAAGTTCCGAGTTAATATAGAGATTGCACTTATTTACTGTGATATGTTTAGCCAAAAGTAGTCGAATTTCTTATAGTAGTATTGCGGCGTTCGTACACAAGACGCGGTGACATAAGAGTCTAAGTTATGCTGAAACTCCTAAAATCTCCTATTCTGATCTAGCGATTGCACTGCCACAACCGCTTGCAACCTGAAATTTACATACACCTTAACTAATTAGTTAAGAATACTGACTATAACCCATCAAACTAAGGATCAATAAGGACCGAATTTAAGAAATTTCTAAAAGAGCTTGCTACCTTGCACCAACGCAGTGAAACCCTAACACAACAAGCCAAACAAATTCCGAATGGAATGAAATATTGCTGCTTCAAACTGCACAGACAGGGAAACGAGAGAGATCGACTTCAGTGCTCCTCTGAAATGCATGACATAGTTACCGAATCGGGGAGAAGGGGTCGGGGCAAGAGAAAAGGGGTCAAAACCAGTGAAATATTCTCTGGGCTAGAAATGAGGGCTCACCTAGGTCGACGAAACCTCCGCCGAATGCTTCAGACGGGAGGAGAGGGAGCGGCGACTTCGTCTCTGGAAGTACTGCGGAAGAAAACCACCAGCGAATGACGGAGATAGAAGTGACGGAGGAAGATGTCGACGGTTCAATTGGCATCGATGGCTTAAAGGACCGAAGAGAAACGCAGGGCAGAACGCAGTGCAGAGGGAAGCAACGCTTGCTTCCGCGCAAACTGCCTGTGCGATAGAGGAGAAAATGTGACCGCGTCGATCGACAGTGAAGGAGTCAGGATTAGGGTAATGCGTGAAGTCCTAGGAGAAGGATTTAAAACCTGGCGGATATAATTAGAGCTGTCACGATTCCGGTTCTACTAAAACCATGAACCGAACCACTAAGGTAACGGTTCTTCAAATTAGAACCAAAACCTTATTTGATTTGACCGGTTCCGGTTCTGGTTCCGATTTCAGCTTAATTTTTGGAACCATCGTGTCAACGGTTCTGATTACGGTTCAACAAGAACCAAAACCAAACCGGCCACTATCGGTTCGGTTCGGTTCCATGCGGTTCGGTCCGGTTCCAATCGGTTCCAACTAAAACCAAGATCAAAATTGGCGGAATGAAATAAAAGCGGGGTGCAAATAGTAAAACTCAAAATAACATCGAAATAAAAATAATTATGTTGCGCACTTCTCGACGGTCTTTTCCACGATCGGTGGGATAGTATCAATTGTCTTCCTACGCGTGTAGACTTGCCACGAATTCTAGTTGGCTTGCGCATGTCTCGTCGGCATGCTCAACCTTAACAACCGCCTACAATTAATTGTCTTTCATGATTACTAATAAATAATAGTTGTGTATCTTCTATATTTTTTAAATAAAATATTTCAAAAAAATATGTAAGTAAAATTGAAAATATATTATATAACTGTATAAAAATAAAAAATGCACTGCAAAAATTGACTCCAAACCGCAACAATGTCAAATCATGTCATACAGTTTTTATATGGTGAAGTTTTGTTCGGTCCAAAATCGACTTCTTTAGTGCGATTGTGATTTGAGTTCAAACTGCACCAGCTTCACTCTTGATAGTAAGTATAAATATTATAGATAAATTATAAAATAATAACAATATAATAATAATTATAATAATAAACGGGTTGCGGTTCGGTTCTACTTCGGTCCGGTTCGGATCGGTTCTAAAAATCTTGAAACCGCTTGAGACTTGTATGTTGCGGTTCCAGTTCCGGTCCGGATAATAATATGTAAGAACCACACCCGGACCAATGTTGTTCACGGTTCCAAATTCAAACCGGAACTCGAATAATTTGCGAACGGTTCGGTCCGGTTCTTTGCGGTTCCAGTTCGGTTTGCGGTTTTCGGTTTTAAGTGACAGCTCTAGATATAATCACTACTACCCAGCGGTTACGAGGAGGAAAGAAATAAAACGTGCGGTGCGGCTAAGGGCCCGTTTGGTCTCAGCTTTCTAGCTCCTTTCCGTTTTCTAGAAAACGTTACCACACCTAATAAACCGATTGGAATGTCAACCGGTGGGAAAAGCTATCATCAAAAACTCCTATTTCTCCTCTATTTGAAAAGTCATGAGCCTCCTACTTTTCAACATTTCGAAAAGTATTTTCTCATCCCGATACACAGTTGAAGCTACAAAAATATTTTACTCGTCTGGATCCAGTTCGACAAAACTGCGAAAACACTAGCCTTTCTCTAAATGAATATTTTGCTCGGGCGCGATTTTTTCGCCCGGACGGGGCACAAATTTTTGGCCGAGGCGCGAGTTTTTCGCCCGGGCGCGAGTTTTTCGTCCGGGCGCGAGTTTTTAGCCCGGGCGCGAGTTTTTCGCCCGGGCGCGAGTTTTTCGCCCGGGCGCGAGTTTTTCGCCCGGGCGCGACTTTTTCGCCAGGAAGCGAATTTTCCGCCTGGACGACATTCTTTCGCCCGGGCGTGAATGTTTTGCCCGGGCGCAAATGTTTCGCCTGGGCGTGAATTTTTTCGCCCGGGCCCGAATTTTTTCGCCCGAGCACGAATATTTCGCCCCGGTGCTATTTTTTCGCCCGATAGTGCATTTTTCTCCCGGGAGCAGTTTTTTCCCCGGGCGCGGTTTTTTTCGCCCGGGAGCGGTCTTTTCCCTCGGGAGCGGTTTTTTAGCCCGGACGCAGTTTTTTCGCTAGAGCGCAGTTTTTCGCCCGATCACAATTTTTTCACCCGTGCGCGGTGTTTTTGCCCCAGCGCGAAATTTTTGCCCGGGCGCGAAATTTTTGCCCTGGCGCAAAATTTTCGCCCGGGCGCGAAATTTTCTAGCAGGCGCGAAATTTTTGCCCGGGCACGAATATTTTGCCCAGGCGCGCATTTTTCGCCTGGACGCGTTTTTTTTGTCCGGGCGGGTTTTTTTCGCTCCCTGACGAAAAATTCAAGCTCGGGCGGAAAATTGAATAAAAAAGTTACTGCAATGGAGATTTGCCAAACAGTTTATAAAATGCTCCTTTCTGAAAATCTCTGCAAAAGAAGTTTACCCAAACGGATCTTCTTTTGCAATATACATTTTCCAAAAGCTCATTTTCCCACCTTCCTTTTGCTACCACTCCTTTTCCTTTCGAAAAGTCCTCCCAAACAGAGCCTAATAGGGATTGAAACGACGCTTCTCACAACTCTTAGCCCCTACGACGGTCCAATCAATTATGCCCGCGGTCGGACCCTGAGAACAAAACAAGTGTGGCGCGTAAATAAATTGGGTGTTACATTATGGTCTCAAACAGTCCGCTCGAGCATGGTTTGATAAGTTTAGTCAGGTTGCTCATAATATTGGGTTCATTAGAAGCTCAACCAACTTCTCTCTATTTGCTCGTCATCGTTCAACAAGAACAATGATTCTTTTGATTGATGTCGATGATATTTTGATTATGAGTGATGAATTCAAAGGAATACACATGATCAAACATCACTTGGCCTCTATCTTTCAAACTAAATACCTGAGAAATCTTTGGTATTTCTTGGTCTTGAGATAACACGACACCATGATGTCCTTGTCCTATCTCATCGGAAGTATTGTCCTGACCTTCTTCCTGATGCTGGCTACTCTGGAAGCAAGTCTGCTGACACACCTATGGATCAGAATCACGTGCTCTGCGCTCATGCCTCCGACTCTGATCTACTCCTTCCAAACCCAGAGTATTATCGACATCTTGAACGGAAGCTGATTTATCTTACAATTACAAGACCTAATATATCTTTTGTTGTTGGAGTTGTCAGTTGATTCATACATACTTCACGAATTTCGCACCTCCAAGAAGTTGAGCGCATCCTCCGATATTTGAAAACCTCTCCTGGACAAGGGCTTGCATACAAGCCTTCTTCTTCCTTATCTCTTATTGTCAACTATGATGTTGATTATGTTGGCTCTCTGGATGATCGTCGATCAACAAGTGGATATTGTACATACTTTGGTGGACGCCACATGGAACAGCAAGAAGCGACCCATGGTTGTACGATCATCTGCCGAACTTGAGTATCGTTTAATGGCCTCTATGGTGTCTGAGCTTACATGGTTGGAAAACATCCTAAGTGACCTAGGTGTTAAACTCTCCTCATCGTCCACTTTCTTTTTCGACAGTCAAGCTGATATGCACATTACCAAGAATCCCGTACTCTATAAACGTACCAAACACATCGAAGTCGATTATTATTACATTCAGAGAAGGTTCAACTGAAGAAACTGGAATTACAACATGTTCATGCTGCTGAGCAAGTTGTCGACATTCTCACTAAGGCCTTACCGCGTCCGCTATATTATCAGTTCTTGTTCAAGCTTGATGCCTACGATCTGTACGCTCCATCATGCGGGGGAGTGTGGAATAAAAAATGCACCAAGGCCCATAACAAGACTCATCTAGAGCCCACTGCCTCATTAGGATTTAGTCCTACATCTTAGAATGGATTACATCTCCTTCCTCTCTTCCTATATAAGTGTACCAACACTTGTATGTAATGAAGTGAAAAATTTAAAAAATAATTTTTTTATTTCTCTCATTACCGTGTTTCTCTACAGATACACTTGTAGACCGTTGAGTAATATAACATTTTTATTTGAATTGGCCATCAAATTGTCTTTTCTCACTTCTAATCCCTCTTGTTGCCCTCCCAAAAAGAAAAGAAAACATACAGTACAGTTGGGATACATTATTGAAGTTGCTCCCGATTATGAATAAAATAAACTTGGTAATTGTAGAAAAATAGAGTCAAACCTTTTATATACTGTCATAACCAAAATACAAGAGTGAGTACAAATATATAGGAGAAGAGAAAGAAAAAGAATCCTATACAAGAGATGTGAGACTAATCGAAGAAAGAAGAAGCGGGCCTATAGATGGGCCTTATACATGGGCTTTTACATTATTTTCCCTCATATTCTCTAACACTCCCCCGCAAGCTGGAGCGTACAAGTCGTAGGCACCAAGCTTGGACAAAAACTGATGGTACAATTTCCGAGGTAATGCCTTGGTAAGAATGTCACCAACTTGCCCAGAAGCAGGAACATGCTCAAATCTTTAGCACCTTCAATTGGACCTTTTCTCGAACGAAGTGACAATCAACTTCAATATGTTTGGTCCGCTCATGGAACACGGGATTCTTTGCAATATAAATTGCAACCTGACTGTCACAAAACAAAGTTGAAGGTGAGGATAATTTAACTCCCATATCCATAAGAAGACTTTCAAGTCAGGTTAGTTCTGATAGAACAGCCGCCATCGCACGGTACTCAGCCTCAGCAGATGAGTGAGCAACCACCGACTGCTTCTTACTCCGCCATGTTATAAGATTTCCTCCAAAGTATAGAAACCAGTTGTAGATCGTCGAACTTCCAGCGTGTAACGTCCCAAAACATGAAATGACCCAAACGGATAATAAAATTCAATTTAAAATGTTATATATATCCCCTATGATGATGCTAAATAATCAGTGTCGTTTCGGCTTCGCTTTGAACGTTTGAGTTCGCATTTTTCTTAAAAGTTTAGCGTCACTCGATTCGTTTCGGTGGAATGCTCATTTTGCTATTGATGTATTGGTGTAAATTATTAGATATCCAACTATATGTATATACCTATATGTACATGAATATTTATTGGTATTTGTACCTTGACTTGGGAATTAGTTAAACTGAGTAATGAGTAGGTTTCAATATTTCAAGCATTGGATTTTGGGGCTTAGTTAATGAGAGCTTAAGGAAGCCTTGATTAATTATGTTTAGTGGGCGATTATTGAAAGCGGTGGATTGATGTAGGCGGTGATTATTGACATGATATTTAATTGTTTCACGATCCCGACCCCCATACTCATCTCCTTTTTCACCGTGTGGAGTGGAGAGGCGGGCTTGACATTAGGGTTTACTCGAGCCCACTCCTCGCTGCTAGACAGCCATTCTTCCTCCCTCTTCCTCGCTATATCTCTGTCTCTCACGATACTGAAACGGATTATCCTCCAGTAACTGGGATCGTCGTCGACAAAGCTTTAGCTTGGGTTGTGTATGGTTAGGCTGGCTTTGGAAGGTTGAATGTGTGCTCCATGTCCTTCTACCCCACTATATCGCGAAGGATGACATCTCCAAATAGACGCGATAATGACATGAAGAGCAGGAAAAGAAAAGAACAACTGATGGTGAGAGCTACCTGTTTAATTTATATATATTTCCCTATTTTGACATATGTACACTGTTACTTTAAAACATATTACTTGCATATGACAATATGAATATTTCTATTTCACTGATAATGTAAATCACTATAGCATTTAGCCTTGTACGAATGCATTCAAGTGATTAAATTCTGAGAGGATTAATAAAGAAATAAACTCATGTATATTACTGCATTGAATACAACAAACATAAATGAAAGTGCATCAATGCATGGAAATGTTAAGGGTATAACTGAGTGTAAATGCGCATAAAAGATACTGATGATTTGCCCAATCAGCCGGCTGAAAGACATAGACGCGTGTTGAACGTACAGATTTGGACACTGTACTGTAGACTCTGAGGGGTCGGGCCCAAATACTGAAATAATGAAATACTAATACTGTAACAGTTACCCTTAACATTACCTAACGTAAAAGATGAAAAGATAACATAAGAACGTACGGTTATACAGTTACACTGATACATTACTAATAAACATGAAAACTGATATGGTTTTACAGTTACACTGCTCTATTGCATACATCGATACATTGTTGTACTATACATATAAGAACTTAGGTTATATGGATATACTATTTCACACTTTACATATTTGCATTGCTTGCATGGTTACATTGTTCCATAACTTACTTTCTTACACTGATACTGGTATATAGCTACTGAATATTATTATCCTATAACTGCTCATATGGTTTTATGGCTACTAACATTACAGTTATAATGTTACTGCACAGTTTCATTACTGGTATGAAAAAGGGCAAGTAGAGATATATGATTATTACGTTGTTAAATCATTTTCATTTATTTATACAGTAGTTAAAAAGGTATATCTTCACTTAGTCAAATTTTTATGACTAAGCCCGTTGTCACTTTTTTGTTTAGGTACTTGAAGTGACCCTAAATGTGCAAAGCAAAATGATGTTGACTGAGTAAAAACAGAAAAGACTCGACGAATGATTTAAGGTATGATGTACGTCTTTATTATGTATTTTATTTTGTACTCACTAGCCTTACTTCAGCCTGGGACGAATGTCTTGAAAGTAGCTTAGATACAGATTTCATGTGAGGTCAAAATGGGGCCTCACACAACGAGCCCGCATAATCTGCATCAGAGTAAGCAATAAGAGAAAGCTCCGAATATGGTTTATACACAAGTCCTTGTCTAGGAGTAGTCTTGAGATATCTGAGAATGCGTTCCACTGCCTGAAGATGAGAAACCCGTGGAGTGTGCATAAAACGGTTGACCACTCCAACCACAAATGAGATATCTGGTCTTGTAACTGTTAGGTATATCTGTTTTCTCACAAGACGTCGATAGTATTCCAGATTTGGAAGTAGAGAGTCAGACTCAGATCTCTGTGTACACAACTTGTGGTTGACTTCCAACGGGGTCTCCACAGGTTTGCACCCTGAGAGGTCAGCATCTTGCAGAAGGTCAATGCAATACTTGTGCTGGGATAAGACAAGGCCATCAGGTCGTTGTGCAACCTCTAGTCCAAGAAAATACTGAAGGTTTCCCAAATCTTTGATTTGAAAGACAAAATTTAAATGTTGTTTAACATGTTGTATCCCAGTGGAGTCATCACCAGTGATCAAAATATCGTCCACATAAACCAGAAGTATTACAATCCCGGTTGATTGGTGACGAGTGAAAAGAGAGAAATCAGACTCAGATCTCTGTGTACACAACTTGTGGTTGACTTCCAACGGGGTCTCCACAGGTTTGCACCCTGAGAGGTCAGCATCTTGCAGAAGGTCAATGCAATACTTGTGCTGGGATAAGACAAGGCCATCAGGTCGTTGTGCAACCTCTAGTCCAAGAAAATACTGAAGGTTTCCCAAATCTTTGATTTGAAAGACAAAATTTAAATGTTGTTTAACATGTTGTATCCCAGTGGAGTCATCACCAGTGATCAAAATATCGTCCACATAAACCAGAAGTATTACAATCCCGGTTGATTGGTGACGAGTGAAAAGAGAGAAATCTGCGGAGCTTCGTTTGAAACCGACCTCACGAACGGACTTGCTGAATTTCTCAAACCACGTCCGAGGAGACTGTTTGAGACCATAGATAGATTTTCGAAGCAAACATACACGAGACTCTCCCGTGGTCTCAAATCCGGGCGGTTGATGCATGTAAACAGTCCCAAGAAGATCACTATTCAAAAAGGCATTTTTGATGTCGAACTGATGGAGGGGCCACTGGCGATGAACAACTAAGGAGAGTAGAACCCGAACCGAATTTAATTTTGCGACAGAGGAGAAGGTTTCATCATAATCAAGGCCGTATTGTTGAGTAAAACCCCTTGCCACAAGCCGAGCTTTCAAGCGATCAACTGTCTCATCCGCCGCATGCTTGATTGTAAAGATCCATTTGCAGCTTACACAACTTTGGCCAGGAGGAAGAGAGACAAGTTACCAAGTCTGATTACCCCACAGAGCAGTCATTTCTTCATCTATGATTGCACGCCACCCCGGATGCTGGAGAGCCTCCTGCACAGAGTTAGATATAGAGATAGAGGAGAGAGAGAGCAAAGGTAAGAAGAGGTGGTGAAAACCGATGTAAAGAGACATAATTGGCCAAGGGATGAGCCGTCGAGGGTGATGCCGAATCAACGAGCCGCGAGGATACACCGGTAGAGGGAAGCTGCTGCAGGGCATCTGGACGTGGAGGACGACGAGTGTAAACCTGAATGATAGGAGGTTTGGAGGGGACTGGTGGTGGGTAGGTGTTGGAAGCAGAGGAGTAGGTAGAAGGGGTGGAAGCGGGGACGTAACTGGAACTGTGGGGCGAGGTAGCCGAGGAAGAAGAGGATCAGTAGGACTGATGTGACATGGTTGGTCTTCATGAAAGGAGACATTAACAGAGACAACCACTTTTCCTGTGATAGGATAATAACAGACATACCCCTTCTGAGTGCGAGAGTACCCAACAAACATAGCTTTGGTAGCACGAGGGACTAACTTGTCATTTGGAGGACCAAGGTGATGGACATAACATGTACATCCAAACACATGAGGAGTGAGAGAGAAGAGAGCATTGGATGGGTAAAAGAGAGTGACGGGAGCCACAAAGTGGAGGATAGACGAGGACATGCGATTGATGAGGTGACAAACAGTGGAAATCGCAAAGTTCCAGTAGAGAGGAGGAACCTGCATTTGGATCATGAGAGATCTGACAACATCAAGGAGGTGACGATTTTTCCGTTTCGCTACGCCATTCTGTTGAGAGGTATAGGCAGACAAAGTCTGATGAATAATACCAAACTCAGGGCATAGATTGGGGAAGGTGCGACTAGTATACTCACGAGAATTGTCAGTACGGAGAATTTTTACACACGTTGAAAACTGAGTGCGAGTTTCCGTAAGAAACGTACAGAACGTGGTGGCGAGTTCGGTACGATCACGAAGTAAGTACAACCAAGTAACCCGCGAGTAATCATCAATAAATGTTACAAAATAACGATAACCAAAAACACTAGGGATCTCATATGGTCCCCAGATATAAGAATGCACTTATGATAAAGGGGTATCGCTTCGAGTACAAGGAGAAGTAAAAGATACACGGTGCTGTTTGCCAAAAGTACATGATTCATAAAAAAACTCCTGAAGGGAAACATTTGAAAGAGCTTTCTTGAGAATCGGAAGAGGAGCATGCCCAAGACGACGATGCCAATCAGTGGAGGAGATAGTGGTGAGAGCAGCGGGAGGAACATCGAGAAGATACAGCCCGTTAGACAGTCGCCCCCTACCAAGTATATTCAGCATTAGTCGATCCTGCACAACAAAGGAAGAGCGTGAGAAGATTACACAACAATCAAGGTCCTGTAAGACGGCTAATAGAAAGTAGATTAAAAGGGGATCCTGGAACATGAAGAACCGAAGATAAGGAGAGGGAAGGAGTGAGAGACAGATGAGCTATGCCAGAAACCGGGACCGTGTCACCATTAGCCACAGTGATGAACTTGGGATAAGCAAAATCTAAGTATTGATGCGGGTTCTGCGGAGAGAGATGATGCGTAGCACCCGAATCCATAATCCAGTAAGAGCTGTGTGAGAGACAAGATATAACTTCATTTGAGATCGAGGTCACGGAACCAGAGAAGCGACTAACCACCCCTTGAAGTTGATGGAGTTGAGCACGTAGAGCAACAATATCCTCACTAGTGGCAGAGGGAGGTGTGGGAGTAACCGAAGCAGCAAGGTGAGGGGGCAGACCAAGCTTGCGGTAGCAGGTAGCCACCAGATGACTGTTGGTACCCTAGTTTGATTTGAGTTTAGTCCTCTCCTTTGTGCCCCTTTGACCCAAGAAATATCTATGGTCAATGGTTAGGAGTCTAGCTGTAGGGTCCTCGCTTTTCCAAATTGAGAATTTGGTTAAGTAGTTTTTCGTTCGACTATAGTCGAACGCCGTTCGACTATCGTCTATCGACTGATCGACGATCGTCTATCAGTTGGTCGACGCCTTGGTCTGCGCTGATAGTTCGACTACCTGTTGATAGTTCGACTATCTGTTCTGCGCTGATAGTTCGACTATCTGTTGATAGTTCGACTATCTGTTCTGCGCTGATAGTTCGACTATCTGTTGATAGTTCGACTATCTGTTCTGCGCTGATAGTTCGACTATCTGTTGATAGGTCGACTATCTGTTCTGCGCTGGTAGTTCGACTATCTGTTGATAGTTCGACTATCTAGTTTGTTTTGATAGTTCGACTATCTGTCCTAGATAGATCGACTATCTGATAGTTCGACTATCTGTCCTGATAGTTCGACTATCTGCTGCGGTAGCTCGACTATCTATTTGATAGATCGACTATCTGGATCGTTCGACCATCTGCCCGATAGTTCGACGATCTCCTGGCGTCGTTCGACGATCTTCGAAGGTCGTTCGACGTTTTCTGTCTGCCTTTATATTTTGTATTTATTTATTATATTTAATTATTTAATACATTTTCTGGCACGATATTTTAAGCTGTATGATAAAGTTTCCAGGCATTATTTGCTCTATTCTTTCTGCCTGAGTTCAAATCTTTTAAGATAAAGTTGTTTGTCTTATTAGCTGTCATTTTAATTTACTTTATCTGCTGTCAGCCCCTTTATAGCCGTTAGACTGAAAAGTCTTCTTTTGCTATAAAGAGATAGTTTCTGATGTGACTTTATTTAGTCTATCTGTTTATTTGATTTAAGCCTGCAGCTTCTTAGAAAGAGGTTTATTCCTTTTTATGGAATGTTTTGCTGCAGAAATACTTCTGTCTTCTTGATATTTACAGCCCAGGTCTCAAGGCTTAGAAGAAGACAAACAATTCAAATGGAAGAGAGCCGTTGCTTGATGATGATATAAAAAGAACCCTTTGCAGAAGGATTGAAGCTAGCTGTTACACACATATTCAAAAGCACTCAAGCCTTCATCAAGCTCAAGCTTCCTGCTCTCAGCAAACTCCATCTAACTGAGAAGTGTTAAGATCTTCATCTCTTCTTCACCTGAGTTCTCCTGCTTTCAGGAAGTTCAACTCAGAGTTTCTTTGAAGAAGAAGAAGAAGAAGAATAGCTGCTTGAAGAGATTTCTTTTTGTTATTTATTTTCTTCCTGTAGCTCTTTCCTTCAGAATTTTCTGAAGAGTTTCTGCACTGAAGCAAGACTTCACCTGGACATCTTTGAGCCAGGGGGAGCCTTGATTCTTTAGAGCCTTCTAGCTCAGTGCAAGCTTTTTGTGCTTCTCTAATCTATTGTAAAATAGAGAAGACATCTTAACCTTCTTCCCCCTCCTGTACAGGGTTATTACTCCCTTCAAAAGTATCCCTTGGTGGCAGGGCACCTGATCAAAAACCTGTGCTTGGTTTTTAGACACCTGATCAAAAGTCTAAAGGGTCTCTGGATCTACCTGAAGAAGATCCTGTTGGTGGCAGGGCACCTGATCAAAAACCTGTAGTGGATTCCTACCGTTTGGGTAGAAGAGTGGACGTACCCAAGTTGTTTGGGGAACCACTATAAAATTCCTTGTGTCGTCTGGCTTGTTTATTATTTTTCTTGTACTGTGGCTGTGAATAGATATAAATAGGTTGCTAGTTGCTGCTTAGGTTTTCCAGGCTTTAACTGTAATTACAGTTAGCTTGTGTTTGCACACAACACTTGTGTTAGGCTTTAAGGTTAATCAATATCTATAATCTCTTCATTCCGCACTTCACTCCAAGGGAGTTGGGTAGACAGTTAAGTTTTGTATTGTGCAAAATTTGATTACTCTATTCACCCCCCCTCTAGAGTAGTATCTATCCCTTCACTTTCAATTGGTATCAGAGGGAGGTTGACTGACTGTATAGGCTAACACCTAAGTCACAAGATCCTGATAGATACCAAGAGTTTATAGAAATTCACTATCATGGCCCAGTCTAAGGATTATTCTAGCACCAGACCTCCAGCATGCAACTTAGCAAAGTTTGGCATCTGGAAGGCAAGGATCAAACTTTATATGAACTCTATTGATGAGAGTATTTTTGCTTCTATTTTGTCAGGTCCCCCAAGAGCACCTGCTGCTGCCACTGCCTCATCATCTGATTTGAGTGCAGTGCCTCCTCCAGACTATAATGATGAGTACAAGAAGGCCAAAATTGCTGATGCCAAAGCAATGAATATACTGGCTCAGACTATGTCTGATGAGGTGTTCCAGAAGGTGGCCGACTGCTCCTCAGCTAAGGCCATGTGGGACACACTGAACCAGATTGTAGCTGGTTCAGCTGATGAAAGGAAGGACAGGAGGTCCAACCTTATCTCACAGTATGAGAACTTCAAAAAGACTGATGCTGAATCAGTTGAAGCGATGTACACCAGGCTCAGCTCAATCATCAATGAGCTGAGGACCCTTGACAAGGATATCTCATTGACAGAGGTCAATGATAAGATCCTTATGTGCTTTCCTAGCACATGGGATTTGAGGATCTGGCCAATCAAGGAAGCCAGAAGCACCAATGAGATATCAACTGAAGCCCTTCTCGGCAAGCTCAAATCTTTTGAGCAAGTGCTGAAGACAAGGGAAGCTGAAGCAGAAGCCAAGACCCCCACTCCAACAAGAAAAGAGCAATCTCTAGCTCTTAAAGCTGCTGAAGCCTCAGAAGGCAGCCAATCAAATGAGGAGCTCATGGCATTGTTTGCCAAGAGGTTTCTCAAAATGGGGAGAAAAGAGTTCAGAAGAAAATCTTCAAAGTATGAAGAAAAGCCAAGGTATGATCGTACTCCAACTAAAGAAATTATTTGTTATGGGTGCAGGAAGCCTGGACACATTTTGCCAGAGTGTCCAGAGGAGAAGAACAAGGAAAAGAGAAAAGATAAAGAACAACACAGGAAGCACTCCAAGCCATCCTCCTACAAAAACAAGAAGAAGGAGAGAGGTTTCATTGCTGAAACCTGGAGTGATTCTGATGAAGAATCCTCATCCTCAAGCTCTAGTGAGGATGAAGAAGAAAAGAAGGCAAAAGAAGTTTGCCTCATGGCAATAGATGCCTGCAGCAACCACTCTGCTGCAGAGAGTTCTGACTCAGATGAAGAAATGCCTACTGAAGATGAGGTACTTTCATCTTATGATTTTACTTCAGAAGAGTTTAAGTTAGATTTTAAATCTCTATGTTTAGATTTAATTAGTTCAGAAAAAGAGATAAAAGAACTTAGAAATAGGCTAGCTGACTCTGAATCAATAGCCTCTGAAAATGTTAGGTTAAAGGAAGAACTCACTACTTGTAGTGAAGAAATCAAATTTCTTAAAACGGAATTAGCTAAGTCTAAGAGACTAGAAGAGTCACTTAATGGTAGAAGCCTTAAGCTGTTAGAAATTACCAGCATGACTAACACTAGGTCAGGTAATGATAAATTAGGCTTAGGAGCTTCTCCCAGTGAACCCCCAGTCTTGCTCAAAAATAATCTTTCAACTCCAGTGAACTTCATTTCAGCTAGTGGAAAGAAGAACACTGAGCAAGTAAACCTTGTAAATAAAACATTAAATAAGGCTAAGAGAGAAAAGAGAAAGAAGTTTTTCAAAGAAATGCAAAAAGCGTCGAACGCAGCTCGACGATCGGATGCTACATGGTCGAACGAAGCTCGACGATCTGAGCGCCCATCGTCGAACGTCGATCGACGATTTCAACATGATTTTCAAAATCATAATCCATTCCATAGAAACCTAAATGAAAATAGAAACCCTAGGTTTGTTGACCCATCATCTGCATGGAGAATCCCACCTAGGAGATCTCACCCACTAGGTTATCACCCTCAGCCTGCATTTTCTTATATCTCCAGTTTTTCTTATGTGAAAAACAAGGGACCCAAGGTTACCTGGGTCCACTCTGTCTAAATAGTTGTTTTGCAGGTGAAGGCCTATCCAATCACTCAAAATAAGTGGTATTTGGATAGTGGATGCTCTAAGCATATGACAGGAAACAAAGAGCTACTGTCAAAGTACAAAGCTAAGCTCGGCCCAAAGGTTATCTTTGGAGACTCCAGCTGTGGTCAGACAGAAGGATATGTCAAGATCACAATTGGAGCTGTTACATTCAAGAGAGTTGCTTATGTCAGTGGACTGAAGCACAACCTGATTTCAGTTAGCCAGCTATGTGATGCTGGCTACCAGGTTTCTTTTTCTAACTCCTCTTGCAATATTACTTTAAATAATAATGTTGTTTTAATAGGTAATAGAATAGGCAATATATATTTAGTAGATTTTAATTCATCTCACTCTGAAATCTGCCTGTTTAATGAATTAACCCTTAATAATAATTCTTTATGGCATAAAAGGCTTAGTCATGTAAACCTCAAGAACATATCTAGGTTATCTAAGCACAACCTTGTTAGAGGTTTACCTTCTTGCCCCTACAAGAAGGAGAGCCTATGCAAGGCTTGTCAGCTAGGCAAGCAAACCAAGAATTCATTTAAATCTGTTAATAAAAGTGATTCTCCTAGAATCCTGTATTTATTACACTTGGACCTTTTTGGCCCAATAAATGTACAGAGTCTAGGAGGGAAGTATTACACATTAGTAATTGTAGATGACTTCTCTAGGTTCAGTTGGGTTTTCTTTTTGAGAACTAAGTCTGATAACTTCAAAGCCCTTACAGACTTTCTACTTTGTGTGCAGACTGAGTACTCTACTCATGTGGCCTTGATCAGAAGTGATCATGGTACTGAGTTTGACTCTCTTCTCATGCAAGAATTCTGTGAGAGAGAAGGTATCAAACATAGCTTCTCAGCTCCTAGAACTCCCCAACAAAATGGGGTAGTTGAGAGGAAGAATAGAACACTAATTGAAGCTGCCAGCACATTGTTGGCAGATGCTAACATGCCTCTATCCTATTGGGCAGAAGCTGTTAGTACAGCTAACTATGTCTTGAATAGAAGTTTGATACACAAACTTAAGTGTAAAACTCCTTATGAGTTGCTTAAAGGAAAGAAACCAAAAATTAATTACTTTAGAATTTTTGGCTGTACTGTTTATATTCATAACAATAATAAAGAATACATTAGAAAGTTTGAAGCAAAAGCTTCAATGGGAATCATGCTTGGATATTCCCAAGTAAGCAAAGCTTATAGGGTTTATAACAAATCAACCTGTAAGATAGAGGAATCTGTGCATGTGACTTTTGATGAGTCTCAGATGTTTTACAAGGAGAAAGAAAATTCTCCTTCCTCCAGTTCTTTGCAGGTACATGATGCCCCTCAAGAAATCCTTCAACTTTCAACTCTTCAGATCACTGAATCAGACAGTGATGAAGACATTGCTGAAGCTGTTGAAGCTGTTGTTGTTCCACCAACAGTAGATCAAATTCCTCCTGAGGAATTAATCCCAACTGTTGCTGAAGATCACATCCCACCTGCTGATATTGTCACACTTAGAGATCATCCCACATCTCAAGTGATTGGAGACATATCAGCTGGTGTGCAAACAAGACATCAATTAAGACAGGATGTGATGCATGCTTGTTTCCTCTCACAGGTTGAGCCCCTCACCTTTAAAGATGCAGAGCTAGATCCCCACTGGATCATTGCAATGCAAGAGGAACTCAATCAGTTTGAGAGATGTAAAGTTTGGACTTTGGTTCCAAGACCTAAAGGCCAACTGATCATAGGCACCAAGTGGGTGTATAGAAACAAGTTAGATGCAAATGGAATAATAGTAAGGAATAAAGCTAGGCTTGTAGCTCAGGGCTACAGACAGGAGGAAGGTATAGACTATGACCAAACCTTTGCTCCTGTTGCAAGGCTAGAAGCAATAAGGATCTTCTTGGCCTATGCAGCCTACATGAAGTTTAAGGTGTTCCAAATGGATGTCAAAAGTGCATTCCTGAACGGTGAGCTTAAGGAAGAGGTGTTTGTTGAACAACCACCAGGGTTTGTTTCTTCAACTCAGCCTTCTCATGTTTTTAAGTTGCAGAAAGCTCTTTATGGACTAAAGCAAGCTCCTAGAGCCTGGTATGAGACTCTAGCTAGTTTCTTGTTAGAGCACAACTTCACTAGGGGAGTAGTTGATAGAACCCTTTTCGTCAAGCATCACAAGGACACAATCCTGTTAGTTCAGGTGTATGTAGATGATATTATCTTTGGCTCCACTGATCCCAAACTTTGCAAAAAGTTTTCCAACTTGATGCACTCTAAGTTTGAGATGAGTAGCATGGGTGTGCTGTCTTACTTTCTTGGTCTCCAAGTTAAGCAAGATGCTGATGGTATCTTCATCTCCCAATCCAAATATGCCAAGGAATTGGTAAAGAAATTTGGGATGGCTGATGCTTCAGCAATGCCTACACCCATGGCTACTAATGTAGTTATTGATTCTGATGATCACGGCAAGCCAGTTGATCAAAAGAATTATAGGGCCATTGTTGGTTCCCTATTATATCTAACTGCAAGTAGGCCAGATATAATGTTTGCTACATGCCTTTGTGCTAGATTCCAGGTCAACCCCAAGGAATCTCATCTGATTCTTCTAAAGAGAATCCTGAGATACCTGAAAGGATGTCCAAATCTAGGACTTTGGTACCCAGCTGAGTCAGAGTTTGAATTAATTGGATATTCTGATTCTGACTATGCTGGTTGCAGAGTTGACAGGAAGAGCACCTCAGGAACTTGCCAGTTCCTGGGAGAGAGATTGGTCTCTTGGTTCTGTAAGAAGCAGGCTTCTGTCTCAACTTCAACTGCAGAGGCTGAATATATAGCTGCTGCTAGTTGTTGTTCACAGATCCTGTGGATTCAAAACCAGCTTGTGGATTATGGTTACTCACACAAGAACACCAAGATCATGTGTGATAGTACCAGTGCTATCTCTATTGCACAAAATCCAGTGCACCACTCTAGAACGAAGCACATTGAGATTAGGCACCATTTCCTGAGAGATTGTGTGGAAAAGAACAAGATCTGTCTTGAGTTCATATCCACTGAGTTTCAGAGAGGTGATATATTCACCAAGCCTTTAGATGAACAGAAGCATCTGTTCTTTTTAGTCCAACTAGGCATGATCAATGGACGAGACTAAGTGTGACGATATCTGCCTATGTTGAGGTCTGCTTGAAGATCGTCGAACGATGATCGAAGATCGTCGAACGGATTGAGCCTATCGTCGACCTCTGGTTAATGATAACTTATCTGTTTGAAGATCGTCGATCGACGTTCGACCATCGTCGAACAGGCTGAGCTCATCGTCGATCTCCGGACGACGACAGCCTTTTGTTTGAGAAGCCAGAAATAGTCGAACGATTGTCCGACTACTCTGCTTCTGAGCCGATCGTCGAACGGCCGTTCGACTATCGGTTCAAGATCTTTTTAATAGACCGACTATATCCGGTTCAATATAAAGCCGATAGTCAACCTAGGTTAAAAGATCTGTTGCTTTATCGTCGACGGAACGTGCCCTTTCGCATTCTGCTTTCCCGCTTGCGATTTTCTGCCGCTCCGTCCCCTTCGTCTTCCTCCTCCTTCTCGCGTTTCTCCAGCGATTCAATGGCGATTTCTCCAGCTGTTCTAGCCGTCGTCAAGTTCGATGCAGGATTCAGTGTAGATTTTGAAGCTTTCAGCAGTTGCGATGCCGGCATAGTGGAAGTTCTCCAGCTCTGCAGAGATCAAGGCCTAGAGAAGCTGATGTCTGAAAGGATCAAGATTAATATTCCAGAAATAAAAGAATGGGCTTTCACGTCGTCTTCCACAGACGAGTCGATGATCGGTACCATCGGCGGAGTAGAAGCTATCCTAACTCCGGCCGTTCTTTCTGATGTTTTTGGTTTGGTTATCGGTGACGAAGATTATGAGCAAGATGCTCAGGAGTTTGGAAGGATGCTCGTCGAGCTGGGACATGCTGAAGGCATTCCCTCCAAGTTGCTCAAGGTAAATTTCCCTTTCAAGATCAAGTTCCTCGCTGAGGTCGTCGGAAAAGTGATTCTGGGCAAGCACTCTGCCCATGATAACATAACAAGGCAGCAATTCGCACTTATGTGTGCAATTGTTAATCGAAAGAGGATCGATTGGGCTGCTGTTCTGTTTGATTTGATCAGGAAGAAGACAGGAAAGAAGGAAGTCACCCTGGGAAGGGTTATTGGAATTTTTCTTAAGGAGAAATTCCCCCAGCTGCTGAGTTCTGCCGCAACTACCATCAATGCCAGCAAGAAGATGGATCCCCATCTGTTCTCAAAGTGGAAGAGGACGTTCGTGAAATCTGCTCCAGCGCAATCTGAGGACACAAGGACTGCTTCAGTCGCTCCTCAACCTAGTGAAGCTGGCTCAGCTATCCCTTCCTCCTCCTCTGTTTTGCCGTCTACCTCAGTTGAAGTACCATCAACTTCTGCTGAGGTACGACCCTCTTCTTCTGCTGCACCTGAAACAACCGTGGTTGTTTCTCTATCTCCTCCAGCCTCTCCTCTACCTGCATATCTGGCTAGGATATCTGCTCCTAGCTTCGATTTGTTAGGTTCAGAGAGAATTCTTACTCCTCATGCATCTCCCGTTAATTCCCCAGTTCATTCCCCATCCCCTGCTCCCTCTCCTGCTGTATCTCCAGTTCGATCCCCTGTTCACACCATCCTCCATCCCAGCACATCTACCATCTCTGCTGCTGATCCATCCACCTCTCATCCATCTTCTTTTGATATCTCTCCAGAGATCATCATCCGCATCGTGGAGCTGATTACCCCGTCAATCAAAACCATGATTGACGAGGCAATCGCTCCCCTTGCTGCCTCCATTGACCGTCTCACTGCCTCCATCCAATCCATTTCTAAATCTGCTGAGCCATCTACCTCTAGGGGCCTGGTTTCAGTTGTTACTGAAATCAGGCAGGGGGAGATGTTCAATGAAGATGTCTCAGACCTTCCTGCCTCTACTTCAGCTGAAATAGAGATAGCTCCAGATGTTGTCGTATCTGTCCAGCCAGAATCTGCTCAAGTTGAGCCAGAAGAAGTTCAAGATGTTGTTATGACTGATCAGGAAGAGACAGCTCCTGCTGAGGAAGAGATTGTTCCAGCTGAGAAAGTGGCAACTCCAGCTGAGAAAGTGGCAACTCCAGCTGAGGAAGTGGTTGCTCCAGCTGAGGAAGAAATTGTTCCAGCTGAGGAAGAGATTGCTCCTGCTAAGAAAATTTTAGCTCCAGTCTTGACTGAGAAGGAAATATCAGATGGAATCCTGCTATCAGAAATTGCAGTGAAAGTATGCTTAGAAGATATAACCTCTCCTACGATTGCCAGATTCCTGGAAGGAATCATAACTAAATATCTGAATGACTGCTGGGAGATGGTTAAATATGAAGGTAATTCCCTAATCCGGTTTATTGATGAGTCAATTTATTTGCTTGCTGGTGAATACCTTGAAGGGATGATTCAAGCTTATTTAGCAGATCTGTGTTCTTGATTCTACAGATATTATTAAAGAAGATTTAATTGCCAAGAAAATAGCAGTTGTTTCTGAGGCTGCTCCAAGTGATTCTGATACTAAATTAGATCCAGAATTGGATGTGTTTTTAAATGATAAAGAGGATGAAAATCAAGAGGAAATCAAAGTTGATTCTCCTGTTTTAAATTTGGAAGAAATTCAAGCAAGGGCTGCTTGAGACTTAAGAGTAAAATCTTTACAAGAAAAAGAGAAAGAGTTGCAATTTGAGAAGTCATCCATCTGGGATGATTCTCCTGGTTTAGATTTAGACTCCCTTCTGGCTATGGATGCCCTGGAAGAAGAAAGGGAGAAATCTGTCTCAAAGCTTAAAGAAAAGGCTGTCTCAGAAGCCTATGATCCCTATGAGAACCCTCCATCATCCCATTCTGATGATGATGATGATTCAGACGTTTCTGAAAAATCAAAGAAAAAGAAATCTGCTGCTAAGAAAAGAAAAGCTGCTCCTCCTCCTCCAAATAAGGATAATGACATTCCATATTATATTCTGAAGGGCATTGACCCCAAATCAAAAGATTTTCAGCATTGGATGAGGTTTTCGAAAAATCAGCAAAAAGAAAGGAAGAGAACAAAGAGGTATGACAGTCCAGTCTCCAGATGGACTCCCAAAGGTCCTCCTCCACCTCCTGGTGCAGGAGCCTCTGGGAATCTACCTGCTAATCAATCTACCGTCTATGGAAAATCTGCGTCTGCTCAGCACCAACCTAGACAAGGTCATCAAAGTTCTCAAGGCAGATCATCTTATGGATCTCAAAGACCAATGAAGGAGGTTGTGGCCCAAAGACCAACCTTTTCCCCACCTCCTTCTCCAGTTCAATCTGAGAAAAGTGTTTCGAAAGGTAAATAGTTTACAGTGTTTAAAACCTTCTAGCAAGTCCCTTTTGCTAAGTTTAATTTAATGTCTTATCTAGATAAAATAGCTGATGCTGCTTCTCCAGAGCCCGTATATGAAAATCCTGAGCTCGATCCTAATTTTAGGATGGCTCGCTTTCAAGAGCTTGTAGGAGCAGCCCAAATAAGAAAAGCAAGAGCCGAAGGCAAAGATACAACTGGCTTTACTACGATGTCAGCATATAGAAAGAAAGAATTTGAAAAATTCCAAGTCAATCCTGAGATATTTGATCCAGCAAAGTACATGGAAAAACATCCTGAAGCTGTTGTCCCCAGAGCTACAGAGCTAAAGATTCTTGGAATGCAGGATCTGAAGTTGTCAAAGAAGGAATCAGATGACCCGCTTAGAAAAATTTCTTTTGTCTCTAGTTCTTCTGATCCATTACCTGACCCTAAAGATTCTTAATAGTTTGATTAAACTGCTGTGATATATTTGATTATTTATTTATCTGACTGATAATCTGCCAGTTTATTGCTATCTATCTGCTGAATTTATTTTTAGTATTCTATTGCTAGCTGTTTTAGTTTTTGAGAGACTTAACTCAAATAGGGGGAGATTGTTGGTACCCTAGTTTGATTTGAGTTTAGTCCTCTCCTTTGTGCCCCTTTGACCCAAGAAATATCTATGGTCAATGGTTAGGAGTCTAGCTGTAGGGTCCTCGCTTTTCCAAATTGAGAATTTGGTTAAGTAGTTTTTCGTTCGACTATAGTCGAACGCCGTTCGACTATCGTCTATCGACTGATCGACGATCGTCTATCAGTTGGTCGACGCCTTGGTCTGCGCTGATAGTTCGACTACCTGTTGATAGTTCGACTATCTGTTCTGCGCTGATAGTTCGACTATCTGTTGATAGTTCGACTATCTGTTCTGCGCTGATAGTTCGACTATCTGTTGATAGTTCGACTATCTGTTCTGCGCTGATAGTTCGACTATCTGTTGATAGGTCGACTATCTGTTCTGCGCTGGTAGTTCGACTATCTGTTGATAGTTCGACTATCTAGTTTGTTTTGATAGTTCGACTATCTGTCCTAGATAGATCGACTATCTGATAGTTCGACTATCTGTCCTGATAGTTCGACTATCTGCTGCGGTAGCTCAACTATCTATTTGATAGATCGACTATCTGGATCGTTCGACCATCTGCCCGATAGTTCGACGATCTCCTGGCGTCGTTCGACGATCTTCGAAGGTCGTTCGACGTTTTCTGTCTGCCTTTATATTTTGTATTTATTTATTATATTTAATTATTTAATACATTTTCTGGCACGATATTTTAAGCTGTATGATAAAGTTTCCAGGCATTATTTGCTCTATTCTTTCTGCCTGAGTTCAAATCTTTTAAGATAAAGTTGTTTGTCTTATTAGCTGTCATTTTAATTTACTTTATCTGCTGTCAGCCCCTTTATAGCCGTTAGACTGAAAAGTCTTCTTTTGCTATAAAGAGATAGTTTCTGATGTGACTTTATTTAGTCTATCTGTTTATTTGATTTAAGCCTGCAGCTTCTTAGAAAGAGGTTTATTCCTTTTTATGGAATGTTTTGCTGCAGAAATACTTCTGTCTTCTTGATATTTACAGCCCAGGTCTCAAGGCTTAGAAGAAGACAAACAATTCAAATGGAAGAGAGCCGTTGCTTGATGATGATATAAAAAGAACCCTTTGCAGAAGGATTGAAGCTAGCTGTTACACACATATTCAAAAGCACTCAAGCCTTCATCAAGCTCAAGCTTCCTGCTCTCAGCAAACTCCATCTAACTGAGAAGTGTTAAGATCTTCATCTCTTCTTCACCTGAGTTCTCCTGCTTTCAGGAAGTTCAACTCAGAGTTTCTTTGAAGAAGAAGAAGAAGAAGAATAGCTGCTTGAAGAGATTTCTTTTTGTTATTTATTTTCTTCCTGTAGCTCTTTCCTTCAGAATTTTCTGAAGAGTTTCTGCACTGAAGCAAGACTTCACCTGGACATCTTTGAGCCAGGGGGAGCCTTGATTCTTTAGAGCCTTCTAGCTCAGTGCAAGCTTTTTGTGCTTCTCTAATCTATTGTAAAATAGAGAAGACATCTTAACCTTCTTCCCCCTCCTGTACAGGGTTATTACTCCCTTCAAAAGTATCCCTTGGTGGCAGGGCACCTGATCAAAAACCTGTGCTTGGTTTTTAGACACCTGATCAAAAGTCTAAAGGGTCTCTGGATCTACCTGAAGAAGATCCTGTTGGTGGCAGGGCACCTGATCAAAAACCTGTAGTGGATTCCTACCGTTTGGGTAGAAGAGTGGACGTACCCAAGTTGTTTGGGGAACCACTATAAAATTCCTTGTGTCGTCTGGCTTGTTTATTATTTTTCTTGTACTGTGGCTGTGAATAGATATAAATAGGTTGCTAGTTGCTGCTTAGGTTTTCCAGGCTTTAACTGTAATTACAGTTAGCTTGTGTTTGCACACAACACTTGTGTTAGGCTTTAAGGTTAATCAATATCTATAATCTCTTCATTCCGCACTTCACTCCAAGGGAGTTGGGTAGACAGTTAAGTTTTGTATTGTGCAAAATTTGATTACTCTATTCACCCCCCCTCTAGAGTAGTATCTATCCCTTCACTTTCATGACCATCCCTGCTGCAGTGAGAGCACTTGAAGAAGAACGGCCACCACGACCCCGTCCCCGAGACTGGCGACCTCCACGAGCCGGGTGACCGCAAGTAGGAGCAAGAATAGCTACGAGTTGCTGAAGGAGAGCTGGAGAGAGAGGCGGGGTATCCGGAGGAGGGGTAACTTTCAGAAGCATCGAGCAAACGTCCGAGAGGAACGAAGTAACAACGGAAGATAGGATATGAGCGCGTACACTATGAAGATGTGGTGGAACACGAACCATCATCATAGCAATCCCAACTGCTTCTTTCTGCTGTCGTTGAGTAACCAAGTCTGTGGTGGGTGGCTGATGCTGGATCCAAGCCTCCACAAGAGTTTTAGCCCGAACAACAAAGGAAGTCAAGTCACCAGTAGCTCCAGGGTCGAGGGACTGAAGATCGGTAAGAATGTCGAATAAGTGCTCAAGACTGTCCTTCTCGGAGTAGAGAGAATGAAGGTCCGTCCACATAGCGTGAGCCATCTCGTGATACATGGTCATCTTATACGGCTCAGTGTCAAGAGAATTGAGAAGCCAAGATTGGACACGCCCATTGTCTCGGATCCACTCGTCAGTAGGTTCAGTGGGAGGAGGGCCTTGTCAGGAGTTGAAGGAGACCTTTAGTTTGCAGCACACGGAGAACTGAGTGAACCCATTCAACAAAATTTGGTTTGCCACAGAGAGAAATAGTGGTAATTCGTAATTCATCACGAAGCTCCAGGGGGCAACACGAGGATGTCCGGGAAGAGTAGTTGAACCAGAAGCAGTAGGTGACTCGGAAGTCATGCGGACAACGCCAAAATCGGCGACTAGGAAAACTATCCGTGCGGTTAGAAGGCCAGGCCGCTGCGGCTAAAAGAGCGTGCGGCAAAGAGAGGGCGCGGCGAGCAGCGATTAGAAGAGATTGCAGAGCCAAGGGTCAACGGTTAAGATGAGACCGCAGCGAGAAGGATAAGGTAAGAGAGGCCGCGGCTAATAGATCGCGCGGCGAGCAGAGCACCAGGCCGCTGTGGACAGAGATCGTCACAACAATTAGAAGAAATCTCCAAGGGCCAGAAGCAGAACACCGGGCCAGCGGTTAGAAGAAATTGCCAAGGGCCAGAAGCAGCGGACAGAAGCAGCAGACAAAAGCAGCGATTAAGGCGAGACCACAACGATTAGAAGACATCGCCAAGAAGAACACCATGCCACTGGTTAAGACGGGACCGCGACGACAAGGATAAGGTAAGAGAGGCCGCATCTAAGAGAGAGCGCAGCGAGCAGAACACCAGGCCGCTGCGGACAGAAGCAGCAGACAGAAGCAACGGTTAAGGCGAGACCGCAACGATTAGAAGAAATCACCAAGGGCCGGCGGATAAGGCGAGACCGCGGCAAGAAGGAGAGGCCGAACGACCAAACAAAGCGGCCAGAAGCAGCGGACAACCAACCCACAGCGGAAAGAAGAACGAACAACGGGTAGAGTGCAAATCAGGGGCTATAAAAGAGAGGGGGAGGGGGAGGAAGAGAAGTGGAAGCCACAGAGAGAGAAGAGTAGAGGCGGTCAGAAAAGGAGAGACTGCAGATCAAGGGCGGGTAGAGTAGAGGAAGCCGCGCGGATAGGTGCGGTTACAAAATAGGTATCCGTCCGGGATCGGAACCTGACTCTGATACCATGTAGAAAAATAAAGTCAAACCATGTATATACTTTGTCATAACCAAAATACAAGAGTGAGCACAAATATATAGGAGAAAAAAAGGAGAAAGAATCATACACGAGATGTGGGACTAATAGAAAAAAGAAGAAGCGGGTCTATAGATAGTCCTTATACATGAGCTTCTACATTGTTTTCTCTCATATTCTCTAACAGAAATAATTGAAAATAGCAAATGAAGATTTAATATGCAAAAAAAGAATTATAGAAATAATAAATATGCTTATTTAGTTAATAAAGACAGAAATTTTTAGATGACCTTATCTTTGTGAACAATTGTAGCCAGTGGCTCAACAGATTCACCATTGATCCGGATATCAAGCTTTACTAAATCGCTTTCCACGTATCTGTCCATATAGAAACAACATAGTGAGTGAACTCATTTAACAGGCACTTTCATCTGAACTTCCATAAATTAGTTAATCAAGCATGCAAATCCAAAAGAAAACTGTATTTTGGAAAGGCATAGTTAAACTTTGATATTTATTGAAAGACAAAGATGCGTTTATGTGCAACAGTAACACACAATTTGAATATAAATACCGGCGAATACCCCCAAAATATAAATATAGAGAAGTCAGTTACGGGTCCTTGATGGGGAGCAACGTATGAGTGACGAGTGAAGCCACACAAGGATTGAGAATGAACTTCTCTTAGGGTCCGTTCGTTTGTGAGAAATTGGCGGATAGGGATTGGAATGGGTCCCCCAATTTCAAATGCAATCTTCAGGGCACCTATTTAGACGGAAGAATTGGAAGTCACCTCAATTTCATAGGAATTATGCATAGGTTAAATTATCTCCTCATCATGTCCAAATTAAATAGGCCAAATTTCGCATTTCTGACCCCAACCATCCCCCACGCGATTTTGCTAGCAACCTGCAAGAAGCTCCAGCACGTCTGCGATTCTCCCCCATGATATCATTTCTTCCACTCTGGCTCGTCTTCCCTCTTCTATGTCAGTCACATTCCCACCGGCAAGGCATTTGGCAGCACACAATTCTGCTGTTCGGCGCACCTATTAACACGACGGAATTAGAATTCACCTCAATTTCAAAGGAATTATGCGTAGGCTAAATTGTCTCCACATCATTTCCGACCTAAATAGGTCAGATTTCACATTTCCGTCCCCTCCCATCTCACACATGATTTTGGTAGCAGCTAGCAAGAAGCTCCAGCTCGCCGGTGATTCTTACCCATGCCATCATTTCTTCCCCTCCGGTTTGTCTTCCCACTTGTACATCCAGCCGCATCCCCTCCGGCGAGGCGTTCGATGGTAGAGAAACGCTGCAGTGCGTCGGACATGGAGTTCGGCTAGATGGATTTTAGTCGTCCCCTTTCCCTATGTCCATGGAGTGAAGTGTGGATGCTTCTCTCGCTGCTTCTCCAGATGCAGGCCATCTTCCTCATCCGAATGGGTTAGTTTCTTCTGTTTTTCAAAAATAAATCCAAACCGAGAATAGAGCTTCATGTAGTTTGATGAAGGTAGGCAAGTAATATTCTTTTTCTCTACCATTTTACACAATCTTCATTCTCATAGAATGGTATTTGTCCCTAGTCTCTTTTTGATTATCTAGGGTTTCTGCTCAGATGCAATTATCCCAATCAATTAATATGATGTAGATGTTTCTCACTCGTATCTCTCTGTCTTAACTAACTTCAGTGTTAAAGTAACTTCCCTCACATCAGTCCTCACCAACCTTAGTTGACTAAGGTGGTTGAAGGACACCCCTCACATCGCTCTTTTCATCCTAGGACAGCCTAAGAAGCCTCCCCACTCACTCTAAGGCATGTATTAAAGAGAGGAGAGGCTTCCCCACTTCCACTCCCACCCTCAAGGCCAACCCTCTTCCTCAGATTTTCTTCCCCAAGACGCTGCTGGTTCAGCTTCTCCAGCGACGACGACACCAAGATTGGAAGGAGAAACCCTAGCTATCATGGAGTCCAACCAACCTCTATGAAGTTCTCTTCGTTTGGAGCTAAACCAGGTAAAATCCTAAGCCCTTTTGAGACGTAAATCAAGGATCTTAAGGTCCTTCCACAGCTCCGGTTGCTGGAGCTCAAGAGCTCGGTTCCACCCCGACTCAAAACCCATGGGTTTCAGTCACAAAAGAGGAGCGCAAGTTGATGGTGGGAACCTGTAGGCCCCCCTGGTGGATTCAGATGGCTATCCACCGCCGGAAAAACAAATTTCAGGGGTGGAGTTTAACTAGATTTCCGGTTAGAGGATCGCCGGCGGTTTCCGGCAATCGTCGGTCGTGAAACTTCGGCTGCCAACGTGGTAGGGTCTGATGAGCCACCTCCTGCCGGGAGAAGAGTTGGAGATACCGCCGGCGCAACCCTTCCCACTCCCGGTTTTGTTTTTCACGTAAAAATTGGAGAAGAGCAGGAACTGTTGGATCCAAGCAAGGTGATCAAACGGCTGCGATTTCCCTAAATTTTGCTAACAAGGATTAGGCCCCACGACAAATCTGTTGTAGAGCCTTAAATGTTCTCCGCCCGACGCCTTACTGGTTGCATATCCTGCTCCACGATCTGTGCAGGGCCAAACAAACTATCCAGACGATAATTCCTAGATTTCAGTCAATTCGATTGTTGGATCATAAAACCATTGAACATGAAAGTTGTAAGAAATTTTATGCACATTGTGAAATTTTCGAGAAAATTGAAAATAAATTAATATTTTTAAATAATTTTGAAGTGATACATGAAAAGGTTTTCTCCTAACGTACACCTTTTATTTCTCTCACCGGCTGAAATGTTCAACTTGAAATATGTGCGAAATGACCCAAGGAACAATCCATGGAAGTTTCATAATTTTTGGAATTATATGAATATATTTAATTAATTTTAAGGTGACTCCATAATCAATGATTATTTAATTTGGACCCCTTACCCCTGTCACCAGTTGATGCAACCTACATGAAAAACACTGAGAATGGGGAGCACATATTGTAAAAGTTGCAAAATTTCCGGTCACCATATAGTAATGTAATCAAATTAAAGAAATTGGAATCTATTGGTAAATTTATCAAAAAGTCATCCTTAGGTTAGCATTGGCCAAGTCTAAATGTCAGGGATCTCAGGGAGAATCTAGTGAATTGTTTTTATAATTTATGGGTGTCATTACATATTTTAATTAAATTAAATAATGCAAATTATATTGATTTAATTTATTAAAAATTAGCCTTGGGGTTCCAGCACTTATGAACTAAATGAAAAATGTTTGGAATCCTAAGGACCTATTGAAGAAGTGTTGCAAAATTTACTGTTTAAAATTTAATATGAAACTCTTAAGCCACAATCTATAGTATTAATAGACCAAATGTTTGGAATTGTTAGAGAATATTAGGAAAGATGATGTATATGCCCATTAATATGGCCCATTTAGGATTCTGGTTTAGTCCCACATTGTTTGTATAGTTGTTTTTTTCTCTCTTCTCTCCTATATATCTGTACTCATACTTATATTTTGTGATTCAATAAGGATATACAAGGTTTGAACCATTCTTCTACATGGTATCAGAGCGACCGATCTTCCTCTGAGCGGATACTTCTTTTCTGACCGCTGCTATCCGCCTCCTCTGAGCGGGTACGCTGTGTCACCGCAACTATCCGCTCGGTCTCCTTTATCCGCAAGGTTTCACAGTTTTCTCTAGCCTACCCGCTTCTGCTAGTCTCCCTCGTGGCTTCCACTTCTCCCTACTCTCCTTCTCTCTTTTATAGCCTTCTTCTCTCTGACAAGTGGACCCCCAACCCAGTGCTTTTGTCTGCTCGGCTATCCGCTCGGCCTTCTTCTCCCCGTGATTCCCGCTAGTGTTCTTCTAACCGCTGCGGGTAGTCTAGCTGTTGCGGTCTCGCCGTGGTAGTCGATGCACTCTTGCGGTCTCTTCTTGCGGGTTGTGGTCTGTCCGCCTAACCGATGTGCTTCTGTTCGCCTCGCCGCTGGTTCTTCTAATCGCTGCAGGCACTGCTAGTCGCTCCTCGATCTTGCTTGCTGCTGCTTCTGTCTGCTTGGCTTCTCGCGTACTATCGACTTCTTCTCGCGTACTATCGGCTGCTGCTTCTAACCACGGCTCTGCTTAGTCACTGGTCTGCTCTGCTTAACCGCTGCGGGTTGCCTCCTTAACCGCTGCGGGTTGCCTTCTTAACCGCTAAGGGTTGTTTCTATCCGCTGCGGGCCCTCCTTCCTCCCGCTGGTGTGGTCTCGTCTTGCCGCTGCGGGCTCTTTTCTAGCCGCTGGTGGTCTCTCCTTGTCGTTGCCTTCGTAACCGTTGCGGTCACTTCGTAACTGCTGCGGTCCCTTCTTTAGCCGCCTCTCTTGCCGCTGGTGTATTGTCGCAGTGACCGCTACAGGTTCTTTTCTACCCTCTCTTGTGCTAAGTCATTGTGACCGCTGCGAGCTTGGTCTCTTTGCACGGCGGGATCCCTCTAACCGCTGCAACCCACTCTAACTGCTGCGGGCTCATGGCTTCCGAGGATTCTAAAGCCACCTCCACTCTGCCTGCTCGTGTTGCGGCTCTAGTTCTCGAGCTTCACGATGAACTCCAGATTACTACTATCTCCCTCAGTGGGAAGAGGAATTTCGTGGAATGAGTGCACTCAGTTCGTCGAGTACTGCAGATGAAAGGACTTCTTCATCACTTGACTCGAGTCACTCCTACCGCCCCCATCGATGAGTGGTTTCGGGATGATGGCCAAGTCCAGTCATGGCTGCTCAACTCCATGGACACCGAGCCCTATCGGATGGTTATGTATCATGACACGGTGAAGGCCATGTGGGAGGAGCTCCATTCTTTTTACTCTGGGCAGAATAGTCTTCAACACTTGTTCGATATAATCTCAGACCTTCAAAACCTTGATCCCGAGGCTCCCAGTGATATGATCTCCTTTGTTTCTAAAGATAATACCTTGGTCGAGCCCTGGATCCAACATCAGCCCCTACTACAGATCTGACTACACAACAGGCCCAGAAAGAAGCTGTTGGGATTGCAATGATGATGTCCCGAGTTCTTTCTCACCTGCACAGTGTTCGGGCCCATAGTCTCTCATTTACTACAACTCCATCTCTGTCAGATGTGTGCTCTATGCTTCTGAAGGTTACACTGCCCTAGGAAGCTCCTGTTACTCTCTCCCCAGTTCTTATACAGCAATCAACACCTGCTCCGTCAGCTCGGGGGGTCCTCGGCCCGTGGGGGACGCAACACGTCTACAGGACGTGGCCGGTCTGACAGATCTCCGTTTAAGTGCACGTATTGCAGTCGGGATGGTCATCTTGAGGCCACCTGCTATCGCAAACATGACCTGCCTCCACATCTTGCTGCTCCTGCTATGGCTGATCCTTCCACTTCTCCTGCCACGGATTCTGCAGCCTTTGCTCGGGAAGACATTAATGCTCTACGCACTCAGCTCCAACAACTACAAGGGGTGATTTCTCGCTCCTTTGGATCCATTGCATCTATTTCAAATGAAGGTATATCTTGTCTCTCGCAGGGCTCCCACTGGATTGTGAATTTGGGAGCCACACACTATATTACTTCGCAGCGCCCTCCACAATATTCGATGATGGCTCACCCCAAGTTCATTACTGTAGCTAATGGTGATACCACCCCCGTATTCGGTGCTGCTGATATACCCCTCACACCCACTCTCTCTGTCTTCTGCTCTTCATTTTCCGATAACCATTTAACTTACTCTCTGTTAGCCGCCTTACTCAAGACCTTAATTGTTGTGTTACCTTCTCACCCTTTACCTTTGTTGTGCAGATCGACAAATGCAGAATATCATTGGTAAGGGGCGGCTGTTGAATGAGCTCTACCTCCTCGATATTACTCCTTCTGCTCTCTCCGTTGTCTCCACTACCGATTGGCATCATCGTCTTCGGCATGCTCCCCTCCAGATTCTCAAGAAGGCTCTTCCAGATGTCTCCCTGCATGAGTTTTCTTGTGAATCTTGTATCTATGACAAACAACATCGTGTTTCCTTTTATCCTAGTTGTACTCGGAGTGATACTCCTTTATCATTAGTACATTCTAATATTTGTTGACCTTATAAAACCCCTAGTATGTTTGGCTATCGTTATTTTGTCACTTTTATTGATGATTACTCCCGCTTAACCCGGTTATACTTATTTCGAGATCGTGCTGAACTGACCTCTACCTTTCGTGCCTTATGAAATTAGGGCTGAACTGCGCTTAAATACTCAAATCTGTCAAAATGATCTCGCACAGTCGAACGCACGGTCGTGCGATTGAACCGTGTAATATTTACGATAAAATTTCACTACAGGCCAAAGGGTCAGCCTGTGCGATTTCTCCTCACGCACGGTTGCAACAACTGCGTGCGAACAAAAACGCACAGGTGAAGACAAAACTCAGATTTTCAAGCCAAAGCCCCAGCTCGTGCGATTTTATTCTAGCACGATTGAATCCAACTGTGCGTGAAGAAAACACAAGGGCAATAAAAACATAAAACTTTTAGACAGAGCAGGTCGCTCGTGCGATTTCTTCTTGCACGGTTGAAATATTCCGTGCATGACCAAATTGCACGAGCAAAGCAGAACTCAGCTTTTCAGCACAAGGAAAACGAACGGGCAGAACGCATGTGCAAGAAGTAAAATCGCACGATCGTGCGAATTACCCAGAATTTCAAATTGGATTAGGCTCTGCCCCCCGCATGTCCAAAACTGCAATAAGAGCAATAAAAACACATCGGGGAGCACCATGTGCTTACCTCCAACAAAAGTGAATGCAATTGCACACTACGTGCAAATTGTGCACTTCATGTGAAAGTGTAAACCAAGTGAAATATGAACGATTATAAGCTAAATGTGAAGCACATATGCGTGAAAACGAGCCAAGATGAGTCCGAAAAACCCTATAAAATTCGGACTCACCAGGGGTGAGACTCGACATCCCTGCTCTTCACCATTAGGAATATGGGCACTGCCGTGGGTATCTTATCGTACACCACTATCAACTCGTAATGTTAGAGTGATCAATGAGAAAGCAGGGTATGGGGGGGGGGGCTTTTAGTCCAGTTGTTGGGCCAGTCTCCATCCATTGTGGGCTTCCGTCAGAGCAGAGTAGACATTCTCCCCACTTTAGATGCTTGTTCGCAACCCCTTAACACTGCTCCCAAGGAAGAAGACTATCTTACCTTAGCCAGATGATGAAAATGTTTAAAAAAATGCGTCTACAAACACCGTTACACTCAAGACCCTCATAACTCGATGGGATGTCATAGTTGTCGCTAACCACCTTTGGCATCCCCGTCTCATGAACATGGACTTCCCCTTTTCGGCGTCCGTGAAGATTAGAGCTGTCACTAAAACCGAACCGGAACCGAACCGCAAAGAATCAAACCGAACCGTTCGCAAATATTTCGGGTTCCGGTTTGAATTTTAAAACCGTGAACAACATTGGTACGGGTGTGGTTCTAACATTTTATTATCCGAACCGGAATCGGAACC
This sequence comes from Platanthera zijinensis, assembly GCA_039513925.1. Lineage (NCBI taxonomy): Eukaryota > Viridiplantae > Streptophyta > Magnoliopsida > Asparagales > Orchidaceae > Platanthera > Platanthera zijinensis. The sequence goes on from CM077094.1 coordinate 140,074,480, forward strand.
AGAACCGCAATATACAAGTCTCAAGCGATTTCAAGATTTTTAGACCCGATCCGAACCGGACCGAAGTAGAACCGAACCGTAATCCGTTTATTATAAATAATAATATTATAATATTATTATTATTTTATAATTTATCTATAATATTTATACTTATTATTACGAGCGAAGCTGGTGCAGTTTAAACCCAAACCTCAATCGCACTAAAAAGGGGTCGATTTTGGATCGAACAAAACTTCATCGTATAAAAACCATGTGGTATGGTTTGACATTGGTGCGGTTTGAAGTCAATTTTTGTAGTGCACTTTTGATTTTTATACAATTATATAATATATTTTCAATTTTTCTTACATATATTTTTTAAAAATATAGAAGATATACAACTACTATTTATTATTAATCATGAAAGACAACTAATTGTAGCCGATTGTTACAGTCGAGCATGCCAACGAGACGTGCGCAAGCCAACTGGTTGTCGTGGCAAGTCTACACGCGTAGGAAGGCGATGAATACTATCTCACCGATCGTGGAAATGACCGTCGAGAAGTGCGCAACATAATTATTTCTATTTTGATGTTGTTTTGAGTTTTACTATTTGCAGCCTACTTTTATTTCATTTCACCAAGTTTGATTTTGGTTTTAGTTGGAACCGATTGGAACCAAACCGAACCGCATAAAACCGGACCGAACCGTTAGTGGCCGATTTGGTTTTGGTTCTTGTTGAACCGGAACCGGAACCGTTGAGACGAAGGTTCCAAAAATTAAGCTGGAATCGGAACCAGTCAAAGCAAATAAGATTTTGGTTCTAATTTGAAGAACCGTTACTTAGTGGTTCGGTTCATGGTTTTAGTAGAACCGGAACCGGAACCGGAACCGGAACCGAACCAGAACCGTGACAGCTCCAGTGAAGATCCATTGGCATGACATACGTGCATTTCGCAAAATCAGCGCACCCATGGGAAGAATGGATCGGCGTCGCCATTTTCCACCACATGGGCTCCGTCTATCTATGGTTCGCACAATTGCAAAGAGAGTCAATTGCAACCTACATTTTGGGCTGGCTCTTCACTACAATCCCATTGGCGACCTCGTCTAATTTAAACAGACGGGGTTCGTCGATGACTATTTGGAGAAGTTTCAGGTCCCCACCCGTTCACCTTTTGTTAGCCCCAAGTAACAGTGCCCAATTTCATAGCTGCTTCCATGTCTGGCTTTATCTGGATGTGGAATTTGAAACTCCCACCAATTACACCTGTCATGAATCACGCAAGGGTGTGCAAAACGTGTTTGCTGATGAACCCCAACCGTGGTCGTCGGGGAGGTGACAAACCTTCTAGAGGATTCAATACGCCCCTCATTAGCCCAATAGTACCCCCGCCAAAGGGAAGGAAGCTGAATATCCACTGTTCATCCACAGCCATTTGACCATAGAGATGGCCCACCCTTCAACTTTGAAGGGAAGCTTTCAATACAACATGATTAGCATAAGAACTTTATAGTAGCGCAAAGAATGATTTATTCACTTTGTAATAATGGCATACAAATATTTTCCTGTTTTAATATAGAACTACAATAGAGTGTTTTTTGTCGGTACGTCATTTTCGGCTAGTTCAATTAAGTTGAATACTGTTGAAATAGTTGATATAAAGGCCCATTAGTGAGCCCATTTATGTATAGAGATTAGTCTCACATCTTAGGATGGAGTTGTAGCTTCTCTCCTCCTTCCTATATATATATGTACAAATACCCATTTTTATGTACTAATGAATTAATGAAATATTGATTTATTTCCCAGTTTTGCGTTTTTTACATGGTATCAGAGCCATGGTCCATGGAATGGACTCCGCCCGGACTTCTCTTCGTAGCCTCCCTTTGCCTCTATGTGACTTCTTCTTTTGCTAACTGCAGTGTTCGCGGCTCTCCCCACTGGACCATCTCGTCCTCTCGTCTGTCCTCTTTCACTTCCCTTGGGACCTTTTATAGGTGTTGAATGTGAATTAATTTTATTATTCGACACTACTCTATATATAGGAGTGAGAAAATATACAGAGGGAAAGACGAATAAAAAATACAAGATATAACGAAACATAGCAAAATACGGAATCTCCAACACTCCCCCTCAAGTTGGGCATGTAATGTCGGTCATGCCCAACTTGCCCAATATCTTGTCAAAGGAGCACTGACTCAGTCCATTAGTAAGCACATCAACAAGCTACTGGTTTGATGGGACAAAGGGAGAACACACCATCCCCTTTACTATATTCTCTTTAATGAAGCGTCTGTCGATCGCCACGTGTTTAGTACGATCACGTTGGACTGGGTTATGGGAAATGCTAATAGCGATTTTACTAAAACAATAGATCCTAATTGAACCACCGCCTTCCACACCAAAGTCCCTCATCATCGACTGAATCCATATCCCTTCGCATATCCCAAGCGTCATTGCTCGGAACTCCGCCTCAGCACTGGATCTGGCTACAACATGTTGCTTCTTGCTTCTCTAGGTCACCAGATTGCCCCCAACAATGGAGCAATATTCAGATGTAGATCGTCGATCATCAACAGAACTTGCCCAGTCTGCATCTGCGTACACTTCTACAGTTAATGTCTTGCTGGGTGTAAACAGTATGCCTTTGCCTGGAGAGGATTTGGGATACCTCGGGACTCTGTATGCAACATCAAGATAATGTGATCTCGAGGAGTACATATATTGGTTGAGAATACCCACAACATAAGATATGTCCGGACGAGTATGAGAGAGACAAATAAGTTTCCCAACCAGTCGTTGGAAACCTGGTATGTCATCGACCATTTCTCCACCATCTCTACCAAGTCAGTGATTGGCTTCAATTGGGGTGTCAGCGGGTCTACACCCAACCATTCTAGTTGTTTCCAACAGATCCAAAATGTACTTCCTTTGAGATATAAGGATCCCATGTCTAGATCTGGCCACCTCGATGCTAAAAAAATATTTGAGAGTCTCAAGGTCCTTCACTTCGAACTCCTTTGCAAGCCTAGATTTTAATTTCTCAATCTCCTGTGTCATCACCAGTTGTAACTATATCGTCAAGATAGACAATAAGGCAAGTCCCCTTGCCATGTCGATGTTTCACGAACAAGGTATGATCCGCGTTGCTCTTCCTGTACCCGAAGGACATCATTACCAGGTGGAATCTCCCGAACCAAGCCCGATGTGACTGCTTTAAGCAGTACAAAGCCTTCTTCAGTCTACAAACTTTCCTTGTTGAACCTTCTGGAAGAACACCAGGAGGCAGGGACATACAGACTTCTTCCTCAAGATCACCGTGAAGAAATGCATTTTCACATCCAACTGGCTGAAACTCCACCCTTTGCACACGACATATGAAAGCAGTATTCGGATTGAATTCATTTTAGCAACCAGAGCAAATGTCTCCTGATATTCGATATCAGCTGTCTGAGTGTATCCTCTAGCAACCAACCTAGCTTTGTACTGTACAACCGGGCCTTCGAAGTTCTACTTCACAGAGAAGAAACATTTACTATCCACAACAATTTTCCCTTTGGGTAGGTGGACAAAACCCCAAGTATGATTCTTGTCAAGGGCTACCATTTCCTCCAACATAGCATCCTTCCATTCACTGTGCTCAAGAGCTTCCAACCAAGAACGAGAAATAAATATGAAAGACAAGGAGGTGACAAACGCTTTATGTGAAGGAGATAAAGAGTCATAAGTCACAAAATGGGAAAGAAGATATTGGGTAGAAATACAATTACCTATGTCAGTGCCGGAAGATGGATCAAGTGGTGACCTAGGTAGTGTGGATAAGGCCCGTGCGTTCGTGCCCCGACGTCGGCGAGAGTAAACCTGCAATGGAGGAGGCATAAAAGGAAGAGGCATCACCGAATCACTAGAGATAAGAGAGCAAACCTGGAGGAGGCATTGGAAGAAGAGGAAAGGGAACATGAGCAGGGGGAATAGGCAAGGGAACAGAAGCAAGGGAACTCAATTCCCTAGTACTCGTCTCCCCCTGAAGAGAGGTCTCATAGTAAGCTTCTGATTCCCGAAAGGTGACATCCATAGTGACAAATGTAAGCTTGGTGATGGGATGGAATCACTTATATCCTTTTAGGGTGGGTGAGTAGCCAATAACAACACACCGCAGAGCGCGGGAGTCGAATTTAGTCTTTGGATGGATGTGCACAAAACACACACACACCCAAAGATACAAGGCGAGAGAGAAGTGGGGCAAACCCCGAAAGTGGCTCGAGGAGTCTGAAACCCAAAAACATGAGTAGGCAGGTGATTGATGAGGTAGGCAGCGGTGAGGACGACATCACCCCAATAATATTTCGGGAGGTCCATTCGGAGAAGGAGACAACTGGCAACCTCAAGAAGGTGTCGATTCTTGCGCTCTGCAACCCCATTTTGAGCAGGAGTGTAGGCACATGAAGTCTGACGTATGATACCCACATCACTTAGGTACTTCTCAAAACAAGAGTCAATGTACTCATACGCATTGTCACTACGTAAGACCTTAATGGTAGCACTAAACTGAGTAATGACCATCTTATAAAACTGTTGAAAGAGAAAACACGTCACTTTTATGCTTCATATAGACCCAAGTATAATGAGAATAACAATCAATAAACGAAACAAACCAGGAACAAGCAGAATGGACGAAGTAGGACTAGGACCCAAACATCAATATGAATAAGGGCAAAGGGAACAGAGTGATGCGGAGACACAAGAAGAAGAAAACTACGATAATGTTTACCAAGTTCACAGACATCACAATGAAAACCAGCAAATCGAGTAGTAGACGAAGTAGGAAGCAAAAACTTCATAGTGGAGATGAGGGGATGTCCAAGACAACAGTGCCAAACATCAACATTAGAGAGTCGATCGACATGATGAGCCTTTGGAGACTGGATGAGGCTGGAGCAAGAGGAGGTGGAAGGGTCGAACACATATAGCCCATTGCACAATCTATCTGAGCCAATCACCGTCCCCATCTTCAGGTCCTAAAAAACACAAGAGGTAGGAAAAAAGTTACTGAACAGTTCATAGAGTTAGTCAAATGACTAATAGACATAAGATTACAATTGAATGCAGGAACATGAAGAACAGAGGAGAGTGTAAGGGATGAGCAAGGAATAGAGCCCTTTCCAGCAATGGATGAGAGAGATCCATCAACAATACTTACTTTGTCCTTGCCAGACAAGGGAGCGTAGGACACAAAACCTGTGGCTGACCAAGTCATGTGATCAGTAGCTCCGGAGTCAATGATTCACTATGAGGGCAGAGGCGTGGAAGCAGAATGAGCACCGGGAGGGACTTGGTGGGCATAGGAAGAGGAAGATGAACTAGACTGCTCAGCTGGAGGACCATTCATCAAGTGAAGAAAAGGCAGGATTCCTTCAGCAAGGCCTGAATCCGAAAAGTGAGGAACAGAGGTGTCCTCCAAAGCATAAGACAAGCATGCAACTTTTGAGATAGATGATCCAGTCTGGGATCGACCACTACGAGGTGCAAGGCCGCCACGGGTAGAACGAGAATCATGAAGCTTGAAGTAAGTATCACTCGGAGGCAGAAAGAAAAAAAACACTCGAATAAAAACTGAGGTAGAGGCACACAAAAACACAAAGGGTATCTTAAGATAAGAGGCGCCCTCATAGAAATAGGGAAAGAAACCATAACTCTAATATTAATTGAAGGAACCAAAGAGGGAACGTCGGAGAGGGGAAATCAAGTGCCCATTGCACCAGCGCACCTAGAGGACGGGAGCCCCCCCCCCCCCTAAAAGGAGAATCCCCTAGAAGACAGTTGTTGGAGGCGAAGCCCGTTGGAGAAGAAGCGAAGGGGGCGGAAGTCCGCTGGAAGGGAAGGAGAAGCCCCCCCTCGATGGAAGGGAAGCACGTTGCGAAGGGGGCGGGAGGTGAGGCGGGCTGCGACTGCGAGCAGAAGAGGGGCGGAAGCGGGCTGCGGGCGGAAGAGAGGCGAAGTGCGCTGCGGGTACTAGCACGGCGGGAGCAGGAACGAGTGCGGAAGCGGGCTGGACGAGATCGGCAGACCGGGATCGCAAGCCCTAGGGCTCTGATACCATGTTGAATGAGGATTAATTTTATTATTCGACACTACTTCATATATAGGAGTGAGAAAATATACAAAGGGAAAACGGTAAAAAAATAAAAGATATAACAAAACATAACAAAATACGGAATGTCCAACAATAGGCTCGGGCCTCCTCGTATTCAGCATTTCGACGGGCGAACTGCTCTTCCATAACCAGTCTCCCTGCTTTGACCGCGCGTTCTTGCAACTCCATCTTGACCGCATGTCGCAGCCTTTGTGCGGTCTCTCTAATTGACCCCCATGTGGTCTCTCAGCTTAAGCCCACCGCAGCCACTTGTGCGGTTTCTCCGATTGTGCTCATCGTGACTTCTGTGACCCTGTGTGCGGTCTCTTTGCTTGAGCTTGTTGCAGCCTTGGTGCATATTGTGCAGCTTGCGCACTCTTGTCGCGAGCTCGATCGGGTGACCTCCTTGTTTTGAGGCCGCATATATCCCTCTGCTTGAGACAGTGTCAGGACTTATCCTTGTGGATTACTCTTCGCTTCCTGACAGTAGCCATGCGTCAGCCTCTCATAGGCACTCCTGCAGCGGCCTCTTCCCTTGCTCTAACTTCTCTCCCTGACGTGCAGGATGAACTGAAGATTACTACTATTTACCTCAACGAAAAGAAGAATTTTGTGGAGTGGGTGCATTCAGTGCATCATGTTCTTCAAACTAAAGGCTTGCTTCATGTTACCCATGCTCCGCATGCTGAGCCTACGGAGCAGTGGCTCCGAGATGATGGTCGTGTTCTGTTTTGGCTTCTCGACTTCATGGAGACAGAGCCATACCGCATGTCCATAGACAACAAGACTGACCACAACATGTGGGCCGAACTTTAGTCCCATTACTCTGGGTGGGACAATTACCAACATCTCTATGATATCTTTACTGAGCGTCAGACGGTTGATTTTGGTGTGACCGGTGACCCGACCTCCTTTGTCTCCACGTCCAAGACTCTCGTTGAGGCATGGAATCGCACCAGGCCCCTCCTTACATTTCGCTGTCTAATGGACACAGGAGGTCGTGGGCATCGCTCTCATGATGGCACGATCACCTCCCACCTTCATAGTGTCAGGATGACCATCCTGTCATCCCTTATTGTTTCGCCTCTCTCTGATGTGTGCTTGATGATACTTAAAGACACACCACCGCTCGAAGCATTGATCCTCCTTCTCTAGCCATTCTGCAACACTTTTCAATCAAGCGTCCTCTTCTTGGGACTCATGGTGGTCGACCTGCCTCTCACAGCGGTGTCCGTGATAATCGCAATTTCCACTCTCGTTCAAGCAGTCGTCTTTGTACTTGCTGTGGCCGCCCGAACCATACAGAGGCCATTTGTTTCGAGAAACACAAATTTCCACTGCATCCATTGAATGCGTCGCCTCATCCTGCTCTTGCGGTGACCGTTCCTTCTACGTCCCACTCCGATGATGCCTTACGTGAGGAACTTCAACATCTTTGCGGGATGTTTACTCGGGATTCTGACTTTGTCGCTTCTACCTCCAACAAAGGTATATCCTAATTTTACCACAGTCTGGTATGGATAGTGGACTATCGTGTTACCAACCACATTACCCTGCACAAACCTTCTCGGAATTCGTATGCTGCTTCTCCTAAGGTTATTACGATGGCCAACAATGATATTTTACCCCTGTTTGCAGCTCAGGTGATGTGCCTCTCACTCCATCCCTCTTCCTCTGCTCTGTCCTTTATGTTCACGACTCTTAGCTTAATCACTTTTCTGTTAGTCGCTTCACTCAGGATCATGATTGATTAATCATGTTTTCTTCTTCTTACTTTCTGAGGGCCCAACTTTCAAAAGGGTAGGGGCAGAATTTCAAATGGGATGTACACCCTGGATCTTCCAACCAGGGTTATCTCCTCCATCACATCCGTCGACTGGCACCGGCGTACTGGACATGCTCCTTTTCCTATCCTCAAGCGGGCTCTTCCTAAGTTTCATTTTCTGATTTTTAATGTGAATCATGTATTTACGGGAAACAACACAGTTCTACTTTTTTCTCTTCAATGTACTCGGAGCCCTGCTCCCTTTGATTTAGTGTATTCTGATATTTGAGGTCCCTACAAAACGGATAGTGTCTCTGTTTATCATTTTTCGTTACTTTTGTTGATGATCATTCTCGAATTATGTAGTTGTATATGATGCACGATCATTTTGAGTTACTTCAGATCGTTTGTTCCTTTCTCACTGAGACAAACATAGTTCTCGCGATCTATCAAAATTCTTCAAAGGGATAATGCGCATGAATATATTGGCCACGGTTTTCAGGACACGTGTAGTACGCTGGGTATTATTCACCAAAACTCTTGTCCCTAACACCATAACAAAACGGCGTGTCAAAGAGAATGAATCGTCACCTCTTCGAAATTTCCAGGTCCCTTATGTTCCAAATGAAGGTAACACATGCCCTCTTCTGTTCTAAATTTTTCCACACCATTTTCGATTCTCTTTCCCTCCACCTCTCCCTTTCCCTTGACACTCAGTGTCTTCGACTGTGTCTTCTATGTCCACCATTTTGTACCTACCATGGATAAGATGACTCTCTGTGTCACCAAGTATATATTTGTTGGCAATTCTCGTATCCAGAAGGGCTACATATGTACTCTCCACCCATCAGAAACTTGTTATCTCCACCGATATCATCTTCCTTGAAAATCAACCATTCCGCCAATCTGAAACTCATGTCACCTCCTCACCAGGCCTTTCATGTCCTCACGTGCCTACCACCACTAATTCACCTCCTCTGTTACCCACTCCTTTGATTGTGTCCCTCCCATCGTTACCTCCTCCTCTTCGTGTCTACACAAGTCGACTTCCGCAGCCTGCTGCCTTACGAGATTCGCCCCAGTCTATTGATGTTTCGCAGCTTGTTGATCTGGTACCAGCCTCTACCGCTCACCCAATTTCAAATTGTCTCTTTGCATTGCTTATCTCTGGTGCTTCATAGGTTTGCAGCCTATTTGTCCTATATTTCCACCCCTTCTTCTCTACAGGTGTCTCTTCAACATCCGTTGTGGCGGGCCGCCATGGATGAGGAAATGATTGTTCTCTAGGCTAATCATACATAGGACCTTGTCCCTCTTCCTTCTGGCCAGACATGTGTTAGTTATACCTATAAGTGGGTCTTCACTGTGAAGCCTGGTCCGGATGGGGCGGCTGAACGTCTGAAAGCTCGTGTAATGGCTCGTGCTTTTACTCAACAACACGACCATGACTACAAAGAGACCTTCTCACCCGCCGCAAAGCTGAATAATGTCCGGGTCCTGATCTCCTTGGTTGTTCATTGATATTGACCGTTACATCAACTCGACATCAAAAAATGATTTTTTGAATGACGACCTCGCTGAGATTGTCTATATGTAGTAACCTCCTGGTTATGAGCCCATATGGGAATCTCCTATGTGCCACCTCAAGAAATCTCTCTATAGTCTCAAACAATCTCTTCGAGCCTGGTTTGATAAGTTCAATTTGGTTGTTCACGATGTTGGCTTCACTCGAAGCTCAAATGGATTCTCCTTTTTCATTCTACACCTCTCGATAGGCACAATGATACTAGATATTCTCATCACAGATGATGATCTCAATGGTATAATTATGATCAAGAAGCACCTGACATCAGAATTTGTGACTAAAGATTTGGGTTCTCTCCAATATTATTTTGGCATCAAGGCGGCTCGTCGACCTGATGGTCTCGTTCTTTCTCAACAAAAGTACTATCTTGGTCTTCTTCCTAGCACCGATTATTCTGGATGTAAGCCCACAAACACACCTATAGATGTATGCACAAGCTCTATGACCATGCATCCGATTTGATCTGCTCCTCCCTAACCCGAAGTACTATTGTCATCTTGTAGGCAAACTCATTTGCCTTACTATTACAAGATCTGATATATTCTTCGTTATTGGGGTAGTTAGACGTATACATGCTCCACGAATCTCCGATCTCCAGGCTATTGAGTGTATTCTTAGGTATCTGAAGACTGCTCCGGGACAAGGACTTGTGTATAAGCCCTCCTCTTTATTACTTGTTGTCTACTTTGATGTTGATTATGCTGGGTCTCTTGATGATTATTGATCAACAAGTATTTTGGTAGACATCTCGTCAATCAACTAATTTTGTCATTTCTGAACACAAATGGTTGAAAAATCTTCTGCGTGATTTGGGTGTGAAACTCCCCTCACCGACAACTCACTTCTACGATAGCGAAGCTGCTATTCATTTTGCCAAAAATCCGGTGTTGCATGTACGTACCAAGCATATCGAGATCGATTGACATTTTGTTTAGGAAAAGGATCAACTCAAAAAATTAGACCCACAACATGTGTCCTGCTACTGGAAATGTTGTTGATATCCTCACTAAGGCGTTGCCTTGACCATAATATCATCAGTTTCCGTCCAAGCTTGATCCCTACAATTTATAAGCACTAGCTTGCGAGGAAGTCTTGAAATAGTTGTATAAAGGGCCATATCTTAGGATGGAGTTGTAGCTTCTCACCTCCTTCCTAAATATATGTACACATACCTATTTTTTAAAACAATAATGAATTAATGAAATATTGATTTCTTTCCTAATTCTATGTTTTTTTACAAATACTATGCTAGCTCTCTTGTTGATAATGTAAGCAACTACTCATGAAACTTTTACCACGATTGACTAATTATTTTTTACTACAAAAAATCATGGAGTAATATGTTAAAGGGAAATAATACTTTCAAGTATATTTCTACCCAATAAAGGAGTATTCCATGCTAGCATATCCCTTGCTTCTAGACTTTAGTTGGTCAAAAAAGTCACCAACCATCTGCAGATAATCAGAAATAAAGATCAAGTTCTGATAATGCTTGAATTTCCGGTTCTTGAAGAAAAAAGTTAAACGACTCATTCTATAAACAGTAGGTTAGATACATATGTTTCATTTATCCATAATAAGTGCCTTCTATCGTATATGTGCTCCATAACCATTACCCGGAATAGAGGCATCCATCGAAGGACTAAATTGATAGAAAAATAATATTGGAGCCGAAAAATTACACTTAAATAATAATGTGAGATAACTGGAAGCATTCTAGTTAAAAGATTGCTACCTTATACGTGACTTGACAGCAGGACCAGATTAAAAAAAATAGAAAACAAGTGAATGAATATTTTCACATCATTATGGCCATGAACAGTAACCACAAATTTCTCAAGAGCATTACCTCTGCTAGTGGTAAATTGTAAATAATTGATGCTCTTCCCTCAGTTATGTAATTCATCTCTTTGAATACACCTCTTCTTTCCTGACCAAGCTCCATAAGAGAGCCAATGTAATCCTTTGGTGTCAGCATTTCAATCTACATTATGATTGTGATTAACCAGGATGTCGTGAAACATCAGTCAACATCTAAAGAATGAAAACAGCCTGAAGAATGAACCTTCACAATTGGCTCTTCAATTGACTTTCTTTTTGTTGGTTCTGGAAGTGATGATGGGTTTGAGCATTCAATCTGCATAAGAAAGGTCTGTAAGTACCTCCATGCCACTTTTATAATTTAGCCTGTCTGAAAAGTGAGATCATTTAACACTGTAATAATCTGACGCTCATGTGGATCTATTCAATAAAGCATATAGAAATAGGAACTCTGGAACTGATGACAAATTTTTTTGGATAAACAAGCCACTCTTCTAACAATTTGCATACTATGATCAGTATGTTATAGGTCAACCTGTCCGGATCTCGTTGTAGGTGGTAAATGGAGGTGGACATAAAAAGAACCGAGCTCAACTTACAAAGAATGTGAGGAAGAAGGACGAGGTGCCTTGCTCAAACCTAATCCTAACCTTAGAAGGAGGAGAGGAAAAAAACTAGAGAGCAAGATAGGAATTTTTTATAATTTCTAGTAAATCCTCATTCATAACCCAAAGGGTTCTTATATAAAACCACAAAATGACATAATCATAATAAGTCCGAACATTTGAACTTATATAAAATACTATAAGATACCAATGACTCATAACAAAACGACTAAAATAAACATGCATAAAATATTTAAGGGTAAATAGTGTGGGCCCATAATATCTCACTCATCCTTTAAATTGAGCTTGTCATCAACTTCAAGCGAGGTGTGGGCGGTTTGATTACTGACTTCTTTAATTTCCCTCCAGTACAACACCCCGTAACGCGTCATTGCATGGAAGTTGCATTACGGGACAAGCCTTCATCGTGCTCACAGATGTCATGAAGGATGATGATGTTGTCAGAGGATTGTAGCTTATGTGGCGCTATGATTGAAGAAGAGACCGCATAGTGACTATGAAATGGATGGGTCCCTTGTATGAGGCTGGTTGAGAAGGGTTGTTGTGAGTCCAGTGGGAGAAGAAGCATCTAACCATATGACAGATGGGTAACTGAGTGTGTAGGATGAAGGAGAATCATAGGGGTTGGAGGCCGCATAGATTGTGGAGGCACCATCGTTGGGCTTGGCAGCTACAGTGCCTATTGTGTGAATTGTGAGGAGAGAACAACCAGAGGCAATTGTGGGGCGATGAGAACTGTGAAGAATGGTGGGGCTTCTTTGGGCTATGATAGGATCGATGGTTGCTCCGGTGGGATTGGGCCTCAAAGTAGAATCTGTCTATGTTGGTAGTGAGTCGCAAAATCATGATTAGGTGTGATGCTGACATCTCCAATAACTTCAGGAACATGGAATTGAAGTTAATCTGCTCGTCAGAGCTAATTGCCATGCCAAAATAGTTAAATCAATTATTTCACCATATCAAAATAAGTAAATCAATTAACTCATCCAATAATGGAGTAATTAATTTTGCTGTGATGGAGGAGGCGTGCAGCTCGAAAAAATCTAAGGTGATGTGTAGCACGATGTAAGAAATGACTGTAAGGAAATGAAAAAATATAGTGCGAGTGAAGGCTCGGCAGGGATAAGGCACAGAAAGAGGAAATAGTCATCAGGGGATGATAAAACTGGGGAGAAGACAGGTAGCTTAGCGTCAAAGTGAATAATGTTGTGTCAAAGCTGGAAGACGTAGAACTGCATGGGATATCGACCTGAAGGTTGTTGGGGAGTCCTAGTGGAGGCGTAAGAGGAAACTCGTCTCTACAGATTGTCGATGGAGTGTGTCAGGGTATCGTCGAGCTTGGGATGACCCACGGGAGGACGATGCAACAGAGTGGCGCGGATCTAATGTGAAGGAATCACACACAATCGCTGGGGCTTACAAACAGAGGAATGTCGGTGGATGGAGGGGGAGCGGGGCTGTGCGAAGAGCTATTCTAGAAGTGGATCACATTGGTTGCTGTCACTTCTTCGGTCAATCGAGAGCATGTGTTAGGGTGTCAACTGGATGGAAGTAGCCGTATCGAAACAACGAAGCCATAACTATGCACTTGACAAAGGGTGGACTCGTTTCAGCTACCATTCAAGGTTTGGGTCTGCTAGTTGCGGAAGAGAGGAAGATCGAAGGCTGGTTAGCCCAGAGGACAGTCATTTCATCATCCATGACCACCCGCAACCCCGGGCGCTGAAGCGCTTCCTGCACAGAATTAGAAATAGAAATGGAGGAAAGAGAAACGACAAATTGGCGGAGTGGTTGAGAGAGCCGATGAAGAGACACATAATTTGCCTAGGGATGAGCCGTAGAGGTTGATACTGGATCAGCAGGCCGCAGGATGTCATCGGTAGAAGGAAGCTGTTGTAGGGAAGTAGTCTTAGACTTACGACGAGTATAGACACGGAGAGGTGGTGGAGGCAGAGGAGGTACCGGGAGAGGTGAGGGAGGAGGTGTTAGAGAAGGAGTCGTGACCGGGACCGCAGGATGAGTGGCAGTGGAAGGTGGAGATGGGGTAGAAGGAGAGTAGTGGTATGGTTGATCCTCAGGGAAGGTTACATGAGCTGAAACAATCAGCTTGCTGTCGGTAGGAGAGTAACAGACATAACTTTTTTGAGAGCGAGAGTAGCCAATGAACATACACTTTGTGGTGGGAGGAGAGATCTTGTCAGTATGCAGACCAAGAAGGTGAACATAACATACACAGCCAAAGACACGAGGTGTGAGAGAGAAAAGGGACTTGGAAGGAAAGAGGAGACTAAATGGAGAGGCGAAGTAGAGTATGCATGAAGGCATGCGGTCGATGAGATAACAGGCAGCAGAAATAACAAAATTCCAGTATTTTGTGGGCACCTGCATTTGAAACATGAGTAACCGGGCAACATAAGGAGGTGATGATTTTTTCGCTCGGTCCCACCGTTTTGCTGGGGGGTATAAACACACGAGGTTTGATGTATGATTACAAACTCGGTGCATAAATTGAAGAAGGTGCGACCGGTATATTCGTGAGCATTGTCAGTGCGAATGATTTTTAACGTAGTGGAGAACTGCGTACGCGTCTCAGTGAGAAAAGTACGAAAAACATATGTTAATTCAGTATGATCATGAAGTAAATATAACCAAGTGAGACGCGAGCAATCGTCAAAAAAGGTGACAAAATATCGATATCCAAAACATTGGGGACTTTATAGGGTCCCCAGACATCCGAATAAACTAAAGAAAACGGAGTATCACTCCGGGTATATGAAGGAAGGAAAAAAGTACAATGTTGTTTGTCGTAGATACATGATTCACAAGTAAACTCTTGCAATGAGACATCAGACAAAGCCTTCTTGAGAATCGGGAGGGGAGCATGCCCAAGGCAGCGATGTCACTCAACAGTGGAGACAATAAAGAGAATGGTGGGTGGAACATCCAAGAGATACAACCCATTTGACAACCGCCCTTTACCAATGATACTCCGCGTGCGACGATCCTGGAAAACAAAAGAGGAAAGAGAAAATGTTATGCAACAGTCAAGTTCCTGAGTAAGACGAGTAACTGATAACAGATTAAAGGTGGATCCCAGAACATGAAGAACCGAAGATAGAGGGAGAGTGGGAGTAAGCCAAAGATCAGCCGCGCCAGAAACCGGAGTGGTGTTGACATTGGAAACAGTGATGAATTTGGGATAGACAAATTGTAGATACTGCGGTGGTCTCTGGGATGTACTGTGAGGAGTAGCACCCGAGTCCACGATCCAGTGGGGGCTATGGGAGAGACAGGATATACATTCAGTGGAGAAAGATGCTACCGAGTCAGACGAGCGACTGATAACGCCTTGGAGTTGTTGAAGCTAGGTGCGGAGTGCGTTGATATCTTCCCGGGTAAAAGAAGAAGAATCCTGTGGAGCACCAGTGGGAGTAGGAGCAGTGGTAATAGAGGCAGCAAGGTATGGAGGCAGACCATGCTTACGGTAGCATGTAGCTTCAAGATGACCCTCACGACCACAGTAAGTACATTTGAAAGAAAAGCGCCCAGCACGTCCTCGTCCCCGAGACGTGTGGCAGCCTCCCCTAGATGAGGAGCCACGAGCTGGAGAAGGAGTGGGTAGGAGTGGCTGTTGAAGGAGAGCTGGTGAAAAATTTGTTGGGGCCTCAGATGGAGGTGTAACTTTAAGCAGCATAGAGCAGACATCAGACAGTGAGGGCGTTGTAGACGAGGAAAGAATCTGAGCTCAGACACTGTGAAGGTGAGGAGGAACTCGGGCCATCATCATCGCAATCCCAACAACTTCCTTTTGCGCTCGTTGTGTAGCAAGATCCGTGGAGGGAGGTTGATGTTGTATCCAGGCCTCCACCAGAGTTTTGGCCTTGGCAACGAAAGAGGTCAAATCACCTGTTGTCCCGGGATCCAGAGTTTGAAGCGCAGAGATGATATCAAATAGATGTAGCAAGCTGTCTTTGCTAGAGTAAAGAGAGTGAAGCTCCTCCCAAATCGCCTTAGCAGTCAATGCGATATGGCTTGGTATCCATGGAATTGAGGATCCAGGATTGGACTCGACCGTCATCATGGAGTCACTCATCAGTGGGAACAATAGGAGCATCCCGAGTAAGATGATGGAGACCCTTGGTCTGGAGAACGCGTCGAACAAAATGCACCCAATGCAAAAAATTCTGTTTTCCGCTGAGGGAGATAGTGGTGATCCGAAGTTCATCACGAACTTCAGGAGAAGGAACAGCGGCACGAGCGGGAAAAGAAGAGGCATAGTTGAGTCCATGGAGGTAAGAGAAAAGGTGGCCGGGCGAATATACTCGGGCATAATAGCAAGGAGCAGCAGAGAAGAGAGGCCGCAGGAGGCAGACGACCAGAGAATCTACAACGATTAGTAAAGGCAGGTCGACAACGGCTAGAGGAGAGGTCGGCGGACAACAGGGTAAGACAGGCAGCGGCTAGAGAAGAGGCCTACAAGGCTTAGAGCAGGAGTCTGGCGAACAACAAAATTAGGCTGGCAGCGGTTTAGAGAAGAGGCTGGCGGATAGAAGGGTAAGACCGACAACAGCTAGAGAAGAGGCCGACAACGGCTAAAGAAGAGGTCGGCGGAAAGCAGGGTAGGACAGACAGGGCTAGAGAAGGAAAACCGGCGAACAACAAAGTAACACGGGTAGCTGCGAGAGAAGGAGAAGCCGACGAACAATAAGGCAAGGCTGGTAGTCGTTAGAGAAGATCGCAACAAGAGAAGTCGCGAATAGAGAGAGTAGATGTGCGACCAGAGAGAACACCCACATCGGATAGAGTAGTCAAACAGGTCGCAGCCGAACTGGGCAAATCGTTGCGGGCAAAAGGAGGGGCAGATCGCGCGACCAGACCACACGAGTAGGAAAAGAAACGACGAGTCGGGAAGACCGCAGCGGGGAAGGAAGACCACGGGACCGGGCAGACCGCAGCGGGTAAGGCAGACGCGGGACCGGGAAGACAACAGTGGGTAAGGCAGACCGCGCTAGTAGTTGCGCTGGGACCCAGTCGCCAAAACTATAAAATCAGGAAGAAAGCCAACCGAGACGGAGGGAAGCAGCGTGTCACGAATCCTGCGGACTAAAGAGAACAGTCCACCTGAAAGAAGAGTAGAAGGCCGCAGATGACAGACCGCAAGAGAAGCGGGTAACCAACAAGTAGACCGTAGAAGGGCAGGCGGTTAAAAAAGGACAGACTGCCTAGTCGGATCGGGTAGCTCTGATACCATGTAGAAGAGTGGTGTAAACCTTGTATATACTTCTTGAATTTTAAATTACAAGTATGAATACAAATATATAGGGAGAAGAGAGAGAGAGAGAGTAATCCCTTATACAAGATGTGAGACTACTACATGAGAAAGGAGAAGACCTATAATGGGCTCTAAATGAGGATTTATAAGACGTTTTCTAACACATTATATCAAGATAAATCACAAATGGACATAGGAAAAATGCTTATAAGCAGCTCGGGCTATGGATGCCGGGGCAGATTGGGAATCCGGGAGCCTCTCAACTTTCCTCAGGGGATATTCCCTAGAGATCGGTAATTTTATTGGGTTTTCTTTCTTCTCCCCTCTCACTTTTTAAGCTAGGGGTGGTTCTCGTCGCTAGGACCGTTGAAGGTTCCACTTCTTCTCATTTATGTCATATGCAAAAAAAAGAAAGATTTTTGATAAGCCCTTGACTTTGGGCAATGAGGATGATGTCAGATTGTCTCGACCCAAGCCGTGTGTATGCCCGTTGCAATTCTCATTTTCCCACTTTCATTTATTCTTGATTAATATAATGATTTTAATTAAGGATTCAGTGGATGGTTTCCTCTTTCCCTTTTTCTTCAACGGATGGGGGAAACGAGTTTGTCCTGCTAGGGGAACGATGAGTTCCCCGTCCTCGACTTATTCAATCGATGTTGGTAACCCTAACCTATTCAATTGAGCTGTTTTCGCAAGTGCTAGGAGTAAAGATTGAAACATTTTACCTCCCTGGAAGTGAGGTATTATGGCAACTCAAGCATTCAAATTCTGAAAGGTGTTAAGTTAAAATAAATGAAGTTACACCCTATATTTACTATTTCCATGCTGTTAAATTTGAGCTGAGAAAATTGAAGGATCATTCGATTTTCTTCTTCATCCTCTTCTAACTATATCATCTTCTTCTTTTGAATCCTCCTTTGTCTGATTATGATGATTCTGTTGAAAGTTGGGGGAAATAGTAAAAAGGAGAAATGTTTAAGAAATCTAAAGCTCTACCACTACAGCTTCCATGCTTATATAAGGTTATTTTAGAGGGGGCTTTGAATCTTGTCCTTATTTGGATTTATTTGAGTATGCATGGCCAAAATATCGTAAGGAAATGATTTTAATTAAGTCTCTTCTACTTGATTCTTTTCTCGCCGACTAGATTTCCTTTCTCCTACAATACGGGGAAGCAACAAGACTTGTGAACATTACCAGGGTGATTTTGGTGATTTCTATTCTTGTCTTTTCTACTCCCCAGGAACCCTAGCTTAAGCATGTTGCTAATTTACTATATAAGATGTAGTTAACTTGTTGCAATTTTTAATAGATTATATATTTTTATATTATTGATCCTTCATTTGGATCAGATTTATAAGATAAGATTTGGAAAGAATAAAGGTATGACAAGAACTCTCTTCTGAAATGGTTCTTTAAAGTGATCTAGTTAAAACTCTTGCACCTCTTTAAATATTATGAGCAACATGAGAAAATATGTTTTTACAAATGTGCCTTCAGTAAATGAATACAGTGCCTCTAGAAGAATACAAGTTCGTGGACAGCCTAGGGTTGTACTACAGGCAACCTGGACTTTTGTGCCATATTGGAAGAGCCCCATTGTTACGGGTTCAAAGGTTACGAAACTACACGACGACGAGCCACCATGACAAGTCTACACGCTGTCACGGACTTGCCCCTGCAAGGTTGTGACAACGCGCCGGGCGCGTATATCGCAAGGGCCCACCGAGACCGCGGAGAATATTTAATAATAAATAGGTTGCTATGTTTGTTTGACGCATTTTTAGTATTTCCAGCATTTCTTAATTTCAGTATTCCTAATTCCCAATATTTCCAAATTTCAGTATTTCCTTTTATATTCGTTGCTCGCTATTAAAAGAGGGCAGACGGACCTTGTAATTTTTATCTTGGAATGCATGAAAGTTTTTTAGGGTTGCAACTTAATTTCGTCTCTTTTCTTCCTCCTTACTTCTCGCTCACCCCCGCCGGCCCTTTCCCTTGCCGGATTCTTCCTGGAATTTATCTGTAATCGTATCAACTGGTCTGACCTGCCGCAGCACCCGCCAACTCGCCGTCGGTCAACAAGCTTGTACGCATCAACCCTGTTGTTCAAATCGAACCCGATTCGCTCCGTATTTGTTGCTCGTCAACCTGCCAACCTCCGTAAAACGCGATCCGCGTCTAGATTCAGCCAATCCAGCCGCTCAGCACCTCCGCGTCTGGATTCCGTGCTTCCGGGTCCAGTTTTCGTCACCATCAGGCCGTTGACCGTGCCTCTGCGTGTTCCTCCGCCTGCTTCCTCCCGATCGCGTCGGTCCACAAGCCACGTTTCGGCGCCGATCGGCCACAAAAACCCGCGGCCCTGCTTTCCGCCCAGTTCGGCCGTTTCCGCCGATTTCTCCCAGCGACAAGCTGCCCGCTTCCCGATCTGCCGGATCCGCACCAAGGGTCACTCTTCCGTCAATCGACAATAGATCCGGCCTTTTCCGGCCGCCCTTCGTCATCACCAGCCTCATGGCTCTCACCACTCTCTCCTCCGGTGACCCTGCTCCGGATTCCGCCTCCGAAGCACTCTGATGGCGCCACTGCTACTCACCAACACTGCCGCCACTGCTACGCGCTATCTGGCCTTGTTCTGGCGAGAGATCAAGGTACTGGGTGATCCGGCAACCCGCTTGGTACACGAGCTTGAGGGCAAGCTCGTTTTGAAGGACGGATGGAGTGTTACAGGTCCAAATGTTACGGAACTATACGACGAAGAGCCACCATGGCAAGTCTACACGATCCAAGCGCGTATATCGCAAGGGCCCACCGAGACCGCGAAGAATATTTAATAATAAATAGGTTGTTATGTTTGATTGACGCATTTTTAGTATTTTCAGTATTTCCTAATTTCAGTATTTCCTAATTTCCAGTATTTCCTAATTTCCAGTATTTCCTTTTATATTCGCTCCTCGCTATTATAAGAGGCAGACGGACCTTGTAATTTTAATCTTGGAATGTATGAAGGTTTTTTAGGGTCGCTCCCTAATTTCGTCTCTTTTTTTCCTCCTTCCTTCTCGCTCACCCCGGTCGGCCCTTCCCCTTACCAGATTCTTCCTGGAATTTATCCGTAATTGTATCACCCATTGTGAATTTAACATCTTAATGGGACGAATAATGTGCCTTTAAACAATACTGTGTCGGTATCAAATAAATATGTGAACACCGGTAAACAAAGAAATATTCAATATGGATATATTGTGCTTTATGAGAATTAATGTGCATGTGGGATACAACAACAACAACAGAACCCATATAGTCCCCAATCATTGGGAGTATGGGCGAGGGAAGATTGGAAACAGACCGAACCTTTGGCAATATGCACAAAGTGGCTTCTCTCAGAGGAGAAAGACCTAATCTTTGACAATAAATGCACCAAGTGACTGCTCACAGATACCACTGAAATAGTGGTCCCCTATACCGTCACGTTTGCTGTGAAATCATGCCCTCAAATCAAAGCCAAAGACATTAGAGAGGGCAGACCCAAGAATCCATTTTTATTTATGTGCACATCATCATGCTTCCTTCATTCAACATCCAGAGCATTGGCCTTGATTAATGTGCATGTGGGATAAGATGGAAATATTTGTCTTATAAATAACATATGATGGATGGTCTGAAAAGATAACCCATTTAAATACGTATAGTTGAGCATACAAAGTATGTAGGTGGAGGTTGAGGTAAAACTACCTCAACCCAAATGAGAATCCGGTCATCACTCCCCCCACAGATACTTTACTACGCTTGTCATTGTTGGGTATTTTTATTTTATACATTGTACTTATAAATTTATGAAGCGGTGACATGTAAAAGTGAACAGTAATGATAAGTCAAGGTAAAACCATGAAAATAAAAACAAACTACTACAGAT
This sequence comes from Platanthera zijinensis, assembly GCA_039513925.1. NCBI lineage: Eukaryota > Viridiplantae > Streptophyta > Magnoliopsida > Asparagales > Orchidaceae > Platanthera > Platanthera zijinensis. The sequence goes on from CM077094.1 coordinate 140,095,581, forward strand.
TGTGATATCTTGCTCCATAAGCTATATATAATGCTTTTATAGCTAATTATGATATCAGAGAATGTGTTTAACTTAAAATATTAATATGGTTATAATAATAAATGGTATGAGAGAAACTATGAGGAATGGGATTATGGATGAAGTGACTTGCGTGATAAATTAGAATTGTCTAAACTGATATAATTTGTATAAAATTCGATTTATTACGATGATATCCACAAGATCTTTAATAATGCTTATAAGCTTATGTGCGTTGTAATACTTGTTTAATGTTAATAAGAAGAATATTGACATAGTTAGGTCTTCGACAAATGTAACAACCCGATTTTTAACATAATTATTATAAACCAAAATTTTCCCCTCTTAAACCTAACCCGAGAGCCAGGCCCCCCCCCCCAATTTTATTCCCGCAACCCGCAAGACGCAGGCCTCATGTCCTGATTCCGCCTCCCTCCGCCTCCCGCTCGATGTCGACTCTCGATTCCGCCTTCCGCCGCATGTGCCTCCTACCGGCGCCGCCTCCTGCCGGCGCCGCCTCCTGCCAAGGCCGATGTCAGCGCCTCCTCTGGATCCTCCTCCGTCTCAGGACGCCGTCTTCTCCTCTTGCCTCGGCCGACAATATCGCCTCCTCCTCTTGCTTCTCCAGCCATGGCCGTCGACTGCATCTTCCCCTGCTTCTCCTCCCTTCATGGTCGTCGCCTGCTGCTACTTCTCCCTTCCTCCAATGGCCTGCAACATCCCTCTTCTTCTCCTCCCCAAGCCGTGGCAGCCTCCTCTCCTAGGGCAGCAACATTAGCCCTATTTTCCCGGCCTCTTGGCCGGTGATTTCAAGAGAGCGCCTAGGGTTTTCTCCCCTCTTCTCCTTGAGCCCGGTTTTGACTCCTTTTGGTAAGATTCCTCCTCTCCTTCTCTATTTAGATTTCTATGAACTTTTCTTGGAAGTTTTTGTCTCCAAATTTTGTCTAACTATCGTGTATTTGTGATTTTCGGCATCGTTCGTCGCGTCAATTGATGGTTCGTGAAGTAAGTCCTCTCTGAATTAGGGTTTCCCCTAGCCCAAGCACCGTCAAGACTCCGTCTCCACGTGGAATCTCTTCTCCCCTCACTCATGAGGGAGGTAAATCTCTTAGCCTTCTTTGATTCAATTTTTTGAAGCGATTAATTGCCTGTGTTAACTTAATGAATCCTACTTTGTCTCTTTCATTGTTCATATACAGGTCCGATTAGGGTTTCTAAATACTGCTTGCGTCGCTTAGCCACCTCCGTCAGATCCAGCCTCCTTCAGGCAAGTAGAGATCTCTCTCTCTTGCAAACATTGAATTTCAATTACTTGGTATGTTCTTATAATTATACGAATTCACCCCTGTCTGTTTGTGATGTCATAGGAATTGAAATATCGAATATCTAATCCGACAAGTTTATATTTTAGGGTTAATATATTTGAAGTGTCATGAGATTGTGATCGCAGATAATCTTATTTGAATATTCACTTAGATGAGCGGATTTCTCGTTTGTTGTAAAATACGAAGAATGTTGGATTTTTGGGAACGATTAACTAATATCATAATGAGATTTATTAAGAATTGTATGAATTGTATCATTTGGATTCGCACTTATATGAATTGTATCTCATTTGATGGATGATTAAAAGACTCATAGTTCTTGTGAATTTGAGTAATAATTATTTTGAAGGTTAACGGTTAATATTCCTTGCTACGATTAAATGATTGGTGATTGTGTCATGCCCGTATATATACACACAGTTTTACTTGGAGGATATTCATGCCTGGAAATTGTTTAATCTAAATGAATATTTGGTGTCCAGGAAAGTAGCGTATTGTAATCGTATCACTCGTAAATACTTGAATCCCGCAAAATATATTGCTCCTTATCCAGTTTTGTTTGTGTCATCGAATCTTGTGATAACGAACCTTGTGTCATCGAATCTGTTGTCATCGAAACTGATTTCTTAGGTCTGTTCTAAGACTTGAGCGAATGTAGCTATATAGCTCAATTCCTCTCTTGACGTGTTTATGAAATCTAATCTTGTACAACTGAATCACTAAATTGATATCAGGTCTTGATATGTTACGAATCTCGTAAGTCATGAATCTTTAAAATCATTATTGTCATACGCAATCAGTGAAATGTAGTGTTAAATTGATGTGACGCTTTGACTCGAGTTTCCAAGATAATAATTCTTTTATGTAATAATTGCAATCAGACATTTTCTCTGGTATCATGGACAACTGATAGGATATTTAAATATTTATGTACTAGAATTTGAAATTTATGCATGTGCAACCTCTGTTGAATCATTTGCATGAAATCTGTAGAAAACATGAATTTTACAAAATACATAAGCATTTAAAACTCTGAAAGCTTCCGCATAACAAAAAATCAAACCGTTTTTACTAAACAATAACTATTTTCAGTATTCTCTGCATCCTCCTTAGTAGACATGAATTTCTTTCCTCCCATGCCTGTGACATCACGGCCCTCCCGAATCGCACTTTGACTTTTGTCGAGACGGGTCGTGACAACAAATATTTGAGATTACATATTTCCTGCTCTAATAGTGTAATTCACACTTAATGCCATATTAATAAATATATATGTAATGACTAAGCTACGAATATGTATGTTGTATAGTTTATTTGATTTAAAGATTAATGGATGAAGAGAAGTAAGAAAAAATAAGTGAAATTTGGTGCATATGGCCTAAGAATATGGGAATAAATGCTAATGATTCTTACAGATGCCTTACTATAGCCATAGTGATATTTGGGAAATGCATAACATTAAAGATGTGGTTGAAATTTAAAATTAATACTGCGTTGTAAAATATTAACTATGAAGGTATATATATATATATATATATATATATATATATATATATATATATATATATATATATATATATATATACATATATGTTGACTATTGAAAAAGAGAACTTCATTAATATTCAACACCACTCCTGAATATATAGGAGGGGAAAAGAGTATCGGGACAAGACGGTAAAGACAGGCTAAAAATATAAAATAACGGTACATAGCAAAATATGATATCTCCAAGACTCCCCCCTCAAGTTGGGCGTGTGATGTCAGTCATGCACAACTTGCTCAATATCTTGTCAAAGGAGCACTGACTCAGTCCCTTAGTAAGTACATCTGCAAGCTTCTAATTTGATGGAACAAAGGGGGTACACACCATTCCCTTTACTATGTTCTTCTTAATGAAGTGCATGTCAATCTCCACGTGTTTAGTATGGTCATGTTGGACTGGGTTGTGGGCAATGCTAATAGCAGCTTTACTATCACAATAGATCATGATTGGTCCACCGCATTCCACACCCAAGACCCTCATAATCGACTGAATCCATAACCCTTCGTATATCCCAAGCGTCATTGCCCGGAACTCCGCCTCAACACTAGATCTGGCTACGACATGTTGTTTATTGCTTCTCCAGGTCACCAGATTACCCCCAATAATGGAGCAATATCCCGATGTAGATCATCGATCATCAATAAAACTTGTCCAGTCTGCATCTGTGTAAACTTCTTCTGTTAATGTCTTGCTGAGTGTAAATAGTATGCCTTTGCCTGGAGAGGATTTGAGATACCTCGGGAATTTGTATGCAACAACAAGATGATGTGATCTCGGTGAGTGCATGTATTGACTAAGAACACCCACAACATAAGATATGTCCAGACATATATGAGAGAGAGATAAGTTTCCAACACCATCGCTGGAAACCTGGTATGTCATCAACCATTTCTCCACCATCTCTATCGAGCTTGTGATTGACTTCAATTGGGGTGTCAGCAGGTCTACTCTTAATCATTCCAGTTGTTTTCAATAGATTCATAATGTACTTCCTTTGAGATATAAAGATCCCATGTATGAATCTAGCCACCTCAATGTCAAAAAAAAAATTTGAGAGTCCCAAGGTCCTTCACTTTGAATTCATTTGCAAACCAAGATTTTATGTTCTCAATCTCCTCTGTTCTATCACCAGCTATCACTATATCGTTAACATAGACAATAAGGGCAGTCATCTTTCCATGTCGGTGTTTCACGAACAAGGTATGATCCGCGTTGCTCTGCATGTACCTGAAGGACATCATTGTCCGATGAAATCTCCCGAACCAATCCTGAGGCGACTGCTTTAAGCCATACAAAGCTTTCTTCAGCCTGCAAACTTCCCTGCTGACCCTTTTGGAAGAACACAAGGAGGCAGGGACATGTAGACTTCCTCCTCAAGATCACCGTGAAGGAATGCATTCTTCGCATCCACTTACTGAGACTTCACCCTTTGCACATGACACATGAAAGCAATATCCGGATTGAATTCATTTTCGCAACCGGAGCAAATGTCTCCTGATAGTTGATGTCAATTGTTTGAGTGCATCCTCTAACAAGCAGCCTAACTTTGTAACGTTCAACCAGGCCTTGGAAGTTCTGCTTCACATAGAAGACCCATTTATAACCCACAACGATTTTCTCTTTAGGCGGGTGGACAAGATCCGAAGTATGATTCTTGTCAAGAGCCACCATTTCCTCCAACACAGTTGCCTTCCATTCACTATGCTCAAGAGCTTCCTGCCAAGAATGGAGACTAGATATGGAAGACAAGGAGGTGAAAAATGCTCTATGTGAATGAGACGGTCATAGGTCACAAAATGGGAAAGAGGATGTTGAGTACCTTTATCAGTACCGAAAGATGGATCAAGTGGTGGTCCAGGTAGTGTAGGTAAGGCCTGTGTGTTCGTGCCCCATCGTCGGCGAGAGTAAACATGCAATGGAGGAGGCATAGGAGGAAGAAGCTTTCAAAATCAGTAAGGATAGGAGGAAGAGGCATCACCGGATCAGTAGGGATAGGATGAGGCATAGGCAGGGGAATAGAATCAGGGGGAATATGCAGGGGAACAGAAGCAGAGGAACTCACTTTCATAGTACTTGTCTCCCCCTGAAGAGAGGTCCCATAGTAAGCTTCAAATTCCCGAAATTTGACATCCATAATGACAAATGTCCGCTTGGTGATGGGATGAAAACACTTATAGCCTTTCTGGGTGGAAGAATAACCAATAAAAACACACTGCGGAGCGCGGGGATTGAGTTTGGTTTTGGGATGGATGTGCACAAAAAACACACACCCAAAGATACGAGGCGAGAAAGAAGTGGGACTAATCCCGAGAGTGGCTAGAGGAGTCTGAAACACAAGAACACAAGTGGGCATGCGATTGATGAGGTGGACAGCAGTGAGGACTGCATCACCCCAATAATATTTTGGGAGGTTTATCGGGAGAAGTAGACATCTGACAAACTTAACAAGGTGCAGATTCTTGCGATCCGCAACCATTCTTGTCATGGCTTCGCCTAGGCGAAGCCTAGGCGTCGCGGCGCACAATTGTAAACAAGGCGATGGGCGTCTTTTTTTAAAAAAAAATGGGAATAAACGGTTTATATATAAACCGCAGTTTATTCTGGATCAGAATAGACTGTAGTTTATATATAAACTGCAGTCTATTCGATGATCCAGAATAAACTGCGGTTTATATATAAACTACAGTTTATTCTGGCTCATAGAATAGACGGCGGTTTATATATAAACCGTCGTCTAGTCCCTGAGCCCTGGATTAGACTGCGGTTTATATATAAACCGCAGTCAATTCTGGCCTAGAATAGACGGCGGATGTAGAACAACCGCAAACTATTCTACCGTTTCTATACAACAGACTGCGGTTATTATAGAAACCGCAGTCTATACTATTTATTTTAAACCGTGTGCCGTAAGAATCTCGTTTTTACCTCGACTTTTTGGTTCTTACAGACATTGCTCCTTGCGTAAAACCCTAAAGGCGATTTTGTTCAAGTTTCTGCTTTCCTTGCTCTCCTTTGCCTTGATTTGAAGATTCTTCTTCGACAAATCTCATATTATCACTTAGGTATATTTTTTCTCTAGACCTTTCTCAGTTTTGATCTCTGCGCTAATGTCTTTATTATTGTAAGTATGAAGTATCTCTGACTCTCTGTATCAATGATTATTACTATTTTTATTCTAATTAAGTTATTAATTTTTTCATTTGTTTCACAGAGAACATTGGATGTTGGCTATTATTGATTATAATAATAATACATTTTATTGGTTTGATCCCATAAATCATGACATTCGTGAGGATATTAAAAATGTAATTACAAAATAAGTTTAAAAATTAGTTATTTACTTATTTTTCTATTTGAAATTCAGATTTGGCTATAAACTAATTTTTTTAATATTTTATGAAGTGCATTTAAGGATTTAGCAAAAGATCGGCGTACAAATTTCCGCAAACCAAAGGTTTTAAAGTGGAAGTCGGTAAGTTATAGACTTATAGCCTATATGAGTTTATGTATTCTAAATTTTTAAATATTTAAAAATTTGTAATTAAAATACTTACTAATTGTTTATTTTTTTAGTGCACAATACAACCGGATAATATGCAATGTGGGTACTATATCATGTACTACATGATTGACATAGTTGATTCTCTTAGAAGTGTGTCAATGTCATTATTGGTAAGTTAAGTGCATGTAGATTAGTAAATGATAAATTGATAATAATTATGTTGAATTGATTTTAACAATTTTTTTTATTGCAGATTTATGATGGAGTGAAACAATTTTCGCCGGAGAAAATAGATAATATTAGAAATAATATTTGTGCTTATATAATTAATAATTGTGCTTGACTAACTTCATACTTATACAGAAGTAGAAGTGTAGAACGAATGAAAATTATCTTATTTACTCTTGTAAATGGCAGTGGTCTATAATTCTTTATATTTTAAATGATCTTTAAATTATTTTTTGTGTAGAATAATCGCAGATTGCAGTTTATTTGATAGTTCTTTAAATTGTTTATTGTGATGATTTCTTTAGCTTAAAATTAGCCGGTTATTTCATTGTCCAGACCTAACTCTGCAATTTATAGGTCCTGTTGATGAAAGATGAAAGACCAAAATAACAACAGTCTTGCTTCATCCATTGATAGCAATGACCTTGATCCAAAAACAGATCATAAAAGAAAAGCAAAGTCAAATGATCCTTGTTGAAAATATGGTCATTGACCCGACATAAAAGATAAAAATACAGTTAAATGTAATTTGTGTGATAAATTGATAAAATGTGGTATCAAAAGGTTGAAACAACACTTATGTGGCGGGTATGGAGATGTATCCAAGTATTTTAAGACTACTTCTGGAATAGCAACTGAGATGTATTCAACTTTAAATGATAAAAAAAGGACAATGTGCATCTGCCTGCTGATGATGACAATGAGAGTGAACAAGAAAGAGAGTCAACATGATCACATAATGTATCCTCGACATTATCTACTACTAAATCGTCATTTGTCCCAAGTTCTGGGACAAGTGCCAAAAAAAGAAAAGTAATCTATTTGCCACAAAAAAGGGCCATATGGATGCTCATGTGAGGCGTGCTCCTGAAGATGTAGTAGATGATAGACGTGCTAAAGTCACTGCACAAACTACTATCGAGAGATGTTTTAGGTCATCAGAAGAAAAAAAAGTTGATACTTATGTTGCTGATTGGTTCTATGAGTGTGGAATTCCATTCAATGTTGTAAAGGCACGAAGTTTTGAAGTCATGTTTGAAATAGTTGGACAGTATGGGCCTGGTTATAAAGGTCCTAGTTATCATGATTTTAGAGTCCCATTGTTATCGAATACAAAAGATAAAGTTAAGGAGATGAAGACAACCTATCAAGCGTACTGAAGGAGATATGATTGCACACTTATGTCAGATGGTTGGACAGACAGGAGAGGGAGACATTTGATCAATTTCCTAGTCAACTGTCCAGAAGGATCCTATTTTATGGGTTTCGTAGATGCATCCAGTCATATTCAAGATGCCGCAATGTTATCCGAGTTACTTGATTGTAAGATTAGAGAGATATGAGTTGAGTGCGTTGTTCAGGTAACTTTTTTAGTCTCACTAATTTTCATATTTCAAGTTAATAGTCTACAAGACTACAACTTTCAATATATACAAATTACAAAGTTATGTTGTATGCAGGTGGTGACTGACAATGCTTCCAATTACAAGGCAGCTGGTAAAATTTTAATAGAGAGAAGACCAACATTATTTTAGACTCCGTGTGCAGCTCATTATATTGAGCTTATGCTAGAGGATATAGGCAAGCTAAAACAGAACAAAATTGTTATAAGAAAGGCAAGGATGATCACAAATTTCATCTACAGATACACTCGTTTACTTGATGCAATAAGGACTATTATAGGTGGTGATCTAGTATGACATTCAGTGACTAGATTTGCAACATCATTCTTTACTCTACAAAATATGCTTAAGCATAAGGAGAAGCTGAAATTATTCTTTGTGTTGCCTTTGTGGAATGCCGCTAATTTGGCAAAAACTGAAGCTGGAAAACAAGTTGTTGAAATAATACTTTCAACACTTTTTTGGAATGAAGTAAGAGATTGCTTAAAAGGAGGAAAGTCACTGATTGTTGTTTTGCGATTAGTATATGGAGATGAAAGGCCGGCAATGCCTGAAGTATATGTGGCAATAGAAGAAGCTAGACAAAAGATCAAAGATCATTTTGATAACAAAGAAAGATTATTTAAAAAGATTATTGACATTGTTGAAAATATGTGGACAAATCAAATGGAGTAAAAGTTGTACAGGGCGGTTTGTTTCTAAATCCAAGCAAATATTTTGAATACGAGGAAAAACATAATGATGATGCTTGAAAATTTCAAGATGTTTTCAATAATGTTATTGCAAGACTAATGCCCAATCAAGAATTACAAGATAAGATTGCAGAGCAAGACACTAACTACAAAGTATCTCGAAATAGTTTTGGAAAGTCTATGACTATTAGGCAACAAACAACCTTAAATCCAAGTAAGTATTGATTAAGTTTTTATTTTTTCTTAAATTATTTATATGTCAAATAATTTATATTTGTCTTAAATGAATAGTGGATTGGTGGGGTGCACATGGAGGACTGAATGTTGACCTTACAAAGGTAGTATTGCGCATACTTGACTTATGTTGTTCTTTTTCTAGTTGTGAGCGCAACTGGAGTACTTTTGAGATTATAAGTATACAAATATTCAATATAAAAATTATTTTTTTATATTTACTAATAAGTTTGCAATTATCTAGATTCAGATTCACACAAAGAAAAGAAATAGATTAGAACATCAAAGGCTCAGTGATCTTGTATACATCCAATATAATTGTCGTCTACAAGCACGATTCCAAGAAAGACGTGAAAAGGGAAGAAATTACAACCTTTTAGTGCTTGATGAGCTAGATTGGAGTAGTGAGTGGATGATGAACAAACCAGAGGATGCACTAGTTTTTGAAGATGATAATCTCACATGGGAAGCTGTAGAGAGAGCTATTGGAATTGAGCCTCGAAATTTACGAAATGGAGATGAAGCTAATCCTCAACTATTGGATGAAGGGGATGAAGATTTAGATCATTTTTTCTTTGTCAATGATGATGAAAATATTGAAGATAATTATGGGCAAAAGACAAGTACCTCAAATCAACCAAGCGCATGCAATGTCGATGACGACTTACTAGATGATGATTCTAGTTGATATTTATGATTTTTTTAAAAAAAATTTCAAAATCATTATTCATGTTAATATGTTATTGTGCATTGGATGAAAACATTTTGGATTTGACCACAATACTATACTATTATTTTTTTGTGTTCCCTTTTCTGTTAGGGCTTTCTCTGAAGTCTGTATTGAACTACTGACTGACATTATTTTTTCTTACTGCTAAGTGCTAACTGCTAAGTGCCAACTGCCCATATATCAGAAGCTACGATTAGTTGTTTTTTCTGAAGTCTGTATTGAACTATTGATTAACATTGTTTTTTCTTACTGCTAACTGCCCATATATCAGAAGCTAGTAAGCTACTGCTTACTAATATGAAGAAAAAATCTGTGTGGCTGTGTTTGTATTTGCCTATTTGGTAGTTTGGTAGATTGACATTGTTTTTTCTTACTGCTAAGTGCTAACTGCCCATATATCAGAAGCTACTGCTTACTGCTATGAAGAAAAAATTTGTGTGGCTGTGTGTTTGTATTTAGTAGTTTGGTAGATTGACATTGTTTTTTCTTACTGCTAACTGCCCATATATCAGAAGTTACTGCTTACTGCTATAAAAAAAAATCTGTGTGACTGTGTGTTCGTATTTGGTAGTTTCTGTTTTAAGTAAAAAAAAAAGGAGCATTAGACAGCGGTTATTATAATAACCGCTGTCTAAAGTCTGCAGGCAGGCTTTATGACAACGGTTATTATAATAACCGTCGTCTATAGACGACTATAGACTGCGGTTATTATAATAACCGCGGTCTATAGACTGCAGACTATAAACTGCGGTTATTATAATAACCGTTGTCTATAGACTGAAGACTATAGACTGCGGTTATTATAATAACCGCTGCCTATAGTCTTCAGTCTATAGACTGCGGTTATTATAATAACCGCAGTCTTAAAGCCTGCAGACAATAGACTGCGGTTATTATAATAACCGCAGTCTACAATCTGTTTTAAAAAAAAATTGAAGTAAATTGGCGCCTTGCGACTTGCTCGCCTTGTGGTCGCTTAGGCGTCCGCCTTGTCGCCTAAGCGTCAAGGCGCCCGGCGCTCTCCTTGGTTCGCCTTGATGTCGTGACAAGAATGTCCGCAACCCCATTTTAAGATAGAGTGTAAGCACGGGAAGTTTGATGCATAATACCAAGATCATTTAGGTATTTCTCAAAATGGGAGTCAATATACTCACGATCATTGTCACTACGCAAGAGCTTAATGGTAGCACTAAACTGAGTAGGACCATCTAATGAAAGCGTTGAAAAAGAAAAAACGCGTCACTTTTATGCTTCATCAAATACACCCAAGTACAATGAGAGTAACAATCAATAAACAAAACAAACCAGGAGCAACTAGAAATAGACGTAGTAGGACCCCAAACATCAGTATGAATAAGGGCAAATGGAACAAAGTTACGTTAAGACATAAGAGGAAGAGAACTAAGATGATGTTTACCAAGTTCACAGACATCACAATGAAAACCATTAAACCGAGCAGTAGACGTAGTGGGAAACAAAAGCTTCATAGTAGAGATGGGGGGATGGCCAAGATGACAGTGCCAAGCATCTAAATCAAAAAGCCGAGAAGTAAGATGAGCCTTTGGAAACTGGATGATGCTAGAGCAAGAAGAGCTGGAAGGGTCGAACACATATAGCCCATTGCACAGTCTACCAGAGCTAATCACCATGCCTGTCTTCAGGTCCTAAAAAACACAAGAGGTGGGAAAAAGTTTCTGAGCAGTTCATAGAGTTAGTCAAACGACTAATAGAGAGAAGATTCCGAGTAAATTCAGAAGCATGAAGAACAAAAGAGAGAGTAAGAGGAGCAATGAATAGATCCCTTCCCAACAATGTGTGAGAGAGATCTATCAGCAATACTCACTCTGTCCCCGGTCAGACAAGGGATTCTAGAATGCAAAACCTGTAGCTGACCAGTCATGTGGTCAGTAGCTCCGGAGTCAATGATCCATTCTGAGGACAGGAGTGTAGTAGCCGAATGAGCATCGGGAGAGCCCTGGTGGGCATAGGAAGAAGATGATGAACTGGACAACTCAGCAGGTGGAGCATACATCAAGCAACGGGAATCCCAAATTTCTCCAGTAGAAAAAACAGGGGGAGCCGCATTTGAATCCAGAGAGTGAGGAACAGAAGTGTCATCCACAGCATCAGACAAGTGTGCAGACCTGGACAAAGATGATCTATTCTGGGACCGGCCAAAGCAACGGCCACCACGAGGTGCAAGGTCACCTCTGCGAGAAGGGAAGACATGATCTTGAAGTAAGTAACACTCTGAGACAGAGAAACTCTAATACCATGATAGAAAACTCTAATACATATATGGATCAATACACTAGTTTATATGATAATATTTAACACCTCATAAAGCAGATGTGACTGCAAACACATATTCATAAAACTAAATAGTTTTGTTACAATTTTGCTTTCACATTGCTCAATATTGATATTGTTACAATATGAGTTATTTATGTTTTTTTTTACAGCTTTTGTAATATCATTTTTTTATCTTGGTCCACCTTCATATATAGAGGGGACTTGTGTTCTTTGCAATCAATCAAGTATTATTTTGTTTCCCTCAACATGGTATCAGAGCTAGATATCTTGGTACCCTGACACTTAAGCAGCGTTGTCTATTTGGTTATGTTACCAGGCAAACTAAGGAACTATAGAAGACTGCCCCTTATTGGCCTTAATGGGAGTATGAAAAATCCTTAGGCATGTTTTGACTAACGAATTTCATGCAGGAGTTCACCGCTCGCAACTACTTATTTTTGGATACTGTGCTTGATATTTGACGCCGTGCGGAGACTACTTATTCTCCAAAAGGTAAGGCTGCCCAGATCTTCCAGTTGAGACGGAAGATATCCTTACTCTGTCAGGGTGACCGTCCTCCATCTATTTACTATTTGGAGTTTACTCGATTGTATCAAGAATACGATCATTTTGATACCCTCGCTTTTGTTAGCCCCGTTGATGAGGCCATACTCCGTGCTCGGGAGGATCACAACTCAATCTTTGAGTTTCTACAAGCTCTTCATTGGGATTTTGATCAAATCAGTGCTCAGATTTTGGGGCGTTTGCTGTTACCGTCTCTTCTTGAGGTTTATAGTATTGTTCAACATGAGTTTGATCGTCGCTAGACTTTACTTCCAGACCCGCTCTTGAGAGTTCTTCTCTTGCTGCTGGTACCCCTTCTTTGCTGAGGGATCGTCCAACCCGTGATTCTAAGCTGAAGGGTAGTGATAAAGACCACCTCCTCTGTGATTATTCGGGGAAGACTCATCATACCAGAGACACCTGCTTCAGACTCCATGATTTTCCTCCACCGAGAGGTGCTCCTCCTCGTGGTGGTCGTGGCTTTGGGTGCTTCCCTGGTCGACATACACCTCCTCGTATTGCAAATCTCACTGATGTTACTATGGATACTTCTCCTACTCTATTTGGTCTTGATCCTTCTATCCTCCCTAGTGATTTTTCGGCTGATGGAGTTCTTGCCCTTCACCACATGATGCAAGGTCTTTCTACGTGGTCTTCTGCCTTGTCTTCGTATGCCCACACTGGAACTCCAGGTGCTCACTCTGCTACTGCCCAATCTTCCACTCAGTGGATCATTGACTCTGAAGCCACAAATCATATGACTAGCTCTACCTCATCTTTGGGTTTTATCTTCTGTTTCTCTCTCACCTTATCATCAGTTTTACATGTCCCAAATTTCACACGCAATTTACTTTTTATTAGTCATTTGACTAATTCCACGAACTGTACTGTAACCTTTCATAATTCCTCTCGTGTTTTTCAGGACTTGAAGACAGGGACGGTGATTGGCTCCGGTAGTCTGATCAATGGTCTATACGTGCTTGATTCCAGTCCAGTGGCACCTCCTCTGGCCCTTCACTCCAGCACATCCGACTTATATTCCTGGCATTGTCGCTTAGGCCACCCGTCTATTCATGTTAAGAAGTTATTGTTTCTTGTTATGCATGCTGCTGTTTTTTCTTCTTTTGTTTGTGTTGGTCGTGTTGTTAACAAACATTGTCGTACTACATTAAATCGTGTTTCATTGCCAAGCTCTGTTCTTTTATCATGTGTTGTCTGCAAAGGATGAGAACTTTAGCAACTTGACGTTAAAAAAGCTTTCCCCCATGGAAATCTGAACGAGGAAGTTTATGTCTCTCCCACCAGGCCTTACTCCTAGTTCAGTGAGAAACGTTTGCAAGTTAAAGAAAGTCATATATAGGCTGAAACAGTCTCCAAGAGCTTATTTTGAGAGATTTCACAAAGCCATATTTTCTTTTGGATATCACCAGAGCAATGTCGATCATACACTATTCATCAAGCGTAGGATCGGTAAACTCACAACTCTCATTGTTTATGTTATCACAAGCGACGATGTGGAAGAAATCAAGCTTCTAAAACAAAAATTAGCTTTTGAGTTTGAGGTCAAGGATCTGGGAGCCCTCAAATATTTCATGGGCATTGAAATAGCAAGATCCAAACATGTGATCTTTATCTCCTAGAGGAAGTATACTGTTAAATGCTGTAATGTTAAATGCTGTAATGTTTTATGTTAAGAGGTATATATATATAAGACTTGGTCCAAACGAGGGCAAGTCATTATTTTCTCCAATCAACATGGTATCAGAGGGGCTTCGCATCTGCCGTCTGCGCTAGGGTTTTCTCCGCCGCGCGTGTCCCTTCGCTCGTTCTCCGTCTTCGCTCGCATCCGCCGCGCGTGTTCGCCTTCGCCTTCGCATTCGCTCGGCTCCGCCTTCGCTCGTTCGTCTGCCGATCGCTCCCGATCCCGACCGGAACCAGGCGCCTCCTGTTCGTCTGCCGTTCGATCCTGCTGCTGCCTGAAGATGCCGATCTCCTCCTGCTGCACTTGAAGATGCCGATCTCCTCCGTCTCCTGTGCGTTCCTTCGATCCTTCGATCCTGCTGCTGCCTGAAGATGCCGATCTCCCCCTGCTGCTCTTGAAGATGCCGACCTCCTCTGCTCTGCTCTGCTGCGCTGTCGTGTGGTTGTCTCCGAGTACTGCTTATTGATATCTCCGGCCGTCTATTGAAGGTTCTTACCCAAGATCATGGGAGACTCGGCTACAAGCATCATTCAGACACCTGTTCCCTCAGGGGATTCTACCAATACTTTTCCTTCCAATACAAGACTGGCTACCACTATCCTTACCTCCTCCAACTTTCAGTTGTGGAAAAAGGGGGTTACTATGTCTCTAGCAGACATCCGACGTACTCACCACCTTACTAGACCTCCTACTCATGCCGTGGGAAGTGCCGAATACGACGATTGGTACATTGATGATTGTCGTATCTTTGCGCTCCTCCTGAGTTCCATGGAACCATCAGTTCAGCAAATGTGCAAGAATTGTGATAGCACTAAGGAGTTGTGGGACACCCTGCATATGATGTTTTCCCAGGCTAACAACCCTCTCGTCTTGGTGAACTCTTTCCCAAGATGGCTGAGCTACGACAAGGAGCACGTCCTGTCACTGAGTACTTCGCCAAATGGAAGGTTCTTGCAGATGAGATCCTGGATCTTTGGGAGATCCCCTCTACACGTGAAGGACATCAGGCTCAACGTGAGCATCTGGTTCTCATTTGGCTTCTAAACGGTCTTGATCCAAACTTCTCAACAACAAGAACCGAAATGCTTGTGAGTCCTTCTACGTTGCAGACTGCTAGTGTGTACCATCGTCTGACTAAAGCGGGCTCTACATCTTCTCCAGCTGCTCTACATGTTTCCTCCAGCGAGTCAATTACGCTGGCCTCTCGGGGGGGGGGGGGGAAGGGGGACTAGCCGTGGCGGACGGTCTTGTTCTGGGCGTGGTCGGGAGATTGATACGCGACATTGTACTCATTGCGGACGTCGAGGTCACACAAAGGATACGTGTTGGCTTGTGCATGGAAAGCCAGACTGGGCGGCCAAAACCTCATCTGCTTCACCTCGATCTGCTCACGTTGCCGACTCAACACCGACACCCCCGGGTCCCCGCACTGTCCAGATCTCTGAGGAGGAGTATCGTCGCCTGCAGGCTCTTCCGATTTCTTCTCCACCTCATAGTGCTGCTGTGGCCCAAACTATTCAACCTGCCTGCACTTCCCAGACCACCCAGGGTCCAGTTCAGTGGCTGGCAGATTCTGGAGCTTCTGACCACCTGACTAGTTCATCAGGTATCTTGCATTCTTATCACCCTCATTGTGGGTCGTCCATTACAGTTGCAGATGGATCCACTGTTCCTATTGTGGGATTTGGAAGCTGCAATGTGACATCGGATATGCCTCTATCCTCGGTTGCTCATGTTCCTCAATCTGCTTACAACCTCCTGTCTATTAGTAAGCTTACTCGTGATTTAAACTGCACTGCTATCTTCACATCTTCTGGTTGCCTTTTTCAGGAACAGTCGACGAGCCGTATTATTGGTAGAGGGAAGCTGCGTGGTGATGTCTATGTTCTAGATGAAGTTTCCCACATTGCCTGCTCTGCTGCTTCGGCCAAACTCTTGGACCTCCAATACCGTCTTGGTTATCCCTCTATGCAGGTCATGCGTCGTTTGTATCCTGAGTTTGGGAATGTTTCCCATCTCAGCTGTGAGTCGTGTTTGTTTGCTAAACTCTATAGAGTTAGCTATGTACCTCGTATAGATGTTCGTGCTTCTGCACCTTTTGATTTACTTCATTCTGATGTCTGGGGACCGTGTCCTGTCCCTACGTTGTTAGGACACAGATATTATGTTACCTTTATTGATGATTTTTCTCGCATGACTTGGGTTTACTTAATGAAAAATCGTTCTGAATTACCATCTATTTTTCAACATTTGTGGAATGAAATTTTCACTCAATTTTCTGTTCGTCTGAAATGTCTTCGTACCGATAATGGGAGGGAATACATGTCCCAGTCCATGTCTAGCTTCCTTTCCGACAAGGGTATCATACACCAAACCAGTTGTCCTGATACCCCCCAACAAAACGGAATTGCCGAACGAAAAAATCGCCACCTTCTTGAGGTCACCCGGGCTATCCTCCATCATAAGCATGTTCCTAAACACTTTTGGGGAGATGTTGTCCTTACCGCTGCCTATCTCATTAATCATCTCCCTACTCATATCCTTCAGGGGGAGACACCTTATCACATTCTTTATCCCGACCACTCGGGGCCTCCTCTACTCTTCAAGGTCTTTGGGTGTGTTTGCTATGTTCGGGATGCTCGTCCCTCCGTTTCTAAACTTGATCCTCGCTCTTTAAAATGTATCTTCCTTAGATACTCCCGGACTACCAAGGGATATCGCTGTTATTCTCCGGAGCTTCACAAGTATATCATCTCTTCAGATGTCGTCTTTCTCGAATCCGACTCTTATCGCACCACTAGCTCTAACCTTCCCACGTCATCTTCTGATCTCTCTCTCGATGATATGTTGGTTCCTCATCCTGAGTCTGCTCTCGTCTCTCCGACTGACATATTGTCCCCCCTTTGGGGGCAAGTCTACTCTCGTCGCACTTCTGACAGAACTGAAATACCACCATCTCAGTCTCCTTCAACCATTGATGGCACAACTACTGTTCCTCAGATTGCACCTGCTAGTGAGGACCTGAACCAATTTGAAGTGCCTGCCGCTCCACCCCTGGACAGTACCGAGCGTCCTATTGCTCTCCGAAAGGGTAGTCGGACTTGCCAGAATAGACCTCTATATGTGAGCTCTTATCAGGGGTTGTCTGCTTCTCATACCGCTCTTCACTTGACGTTGGCTCAGTACACCATTCCCTCAACAGTTGGGGAGGCCAAAACTCATCCTGGCTGGATGGCTGCTATTCACGAGGAATTGACAGCACTTCAACTGAATAATACTTGGGAACTTGTGTCTTTGCCTCCTAGAAAACGCGCTATTGGTTGCAAATGGATCTATTCGGTTAAAGCCAATGCTGATGGCTCTCTTGCTCGCTTGAAAACTCGCCTTGTTGCCAAAGGTTATGCTCAAACTTATGGCGTGGATTATGAGGAAACGTTTGCTCCTGTTGCCAAGATGTCCTCTATTCGGATCGTGATCTCTCTTGCAGCCACTCACCGGTGGCCTCTTCATCAGTTGGACATCAAGAATGCGTTCCTTTATGGGTCCTTGGAGGAAGAGGTGTATATGAAACAACCACCTGGGTTCGTTGCTGAGGGGGAGCGTAACAAGGTGTGTCGTCTCTTTGCCTCTTTATATGGGTTGAAACAATCCCCGCGCCAGTTGTTTGCTCGCTTTCGGTCTGTTGTCACCAAATTCGGGCTTACTAAGAGTATCAAAGACTCATCTCTTTTTTATCGGAACTCCTCAGCTGGTACTGTGCTCCTAATTGTGTATGTTGATGATATTGTCATCACGGGTAGTGATCCGAAAGGGATAACCGATCTCAAAGCGTTCTTACACTCCAACTTCCAAACCAAAGATCTGGGGCTGTTGCGATACTTCCTCGGGATTGAAGTTACTGATCATGACGACTCCATCTTTGTTTCTCAACGTAAATATGCCCTCGATCTGTTATCTGACCTTGGAATGTCTGACTGCCGCCCTATGGATTCTCCCCTTGAACCAGGAGAAAAGAGCCTTCATGCCGAGAGCAAATCTTTTGAATCACCAGAGAAGTATCGTAGAGTAGTTGGAAAACTTAACTACCTTACAATGACTCGTCTAGATATTGCCTGTGCTGTGAGTAAGGTCAGTCAGTTCATGGCCAGTCCAACTATCTCTCAATGGGACTCTGTTCTTCGCATTGTTAGGTACATAAAGAAGGATCCTGGTCTAGGAATATCATACAAGAATCATGGGTCATTTCAATATAGAGGCTTACTGTGACTCCGACTGGGCTGGTTGTTTAGCCACTCGGAAGTCCACCACAGGATTTACTATCTTTATGGGTGGAAACCTTGTCGCCTGGAAGAGCAAGAAACAGACCACTGTCGCCAGATCTAGTGCTAAGGCAGAGTATCGGGCTATGTCACACACCGTTGCTGAGATCATGTGGATCAGACAGACCCTTTGTGAAATCGGATATCCTGTCCATGACCCATCTCTGTTATGGTGTGATAATCAAGCTGCAATACAGATATCAACCAACCCTGTGTTTCATGAACGCACAAAGCACATCGAGGTGGACTGTCATTTCGTACGAGAGAAGTATAAAGAAGGTCTTATTTCCTTAAAACATGTGAAGACTGGAGACCAAGTCGCTGATATTCTCACGAAATGAGTCACTGGGGTCAGAATGAAATTTATATGTAACAAGTTAGGTCTGGGAAGTTCCCATGACCCAACTTGAGGGGGAGTGTTAAATGTTGTAATGTTAAATGCTGTAATGTTTTATGTTAAGAGGTATATATATATATAAGACTTGGTCCAAACGAGGGCAAGTCATTATTTTCTCCAATCAACATATACTATGGACCTTCTTGAGAAGACTACAATGAGTGGTTGTAGACCAGCTGATACCCCATTTGAAGCGAACTGCAAAATGAGTCATGATGATGGAAAGGAGATTGAAAATATACCTGAAATTCAGAGGCTTGTAGAGTGGCTGATCTACCTGACTCATACCAGTCCAGGTATTGCTTATGTTGTAAGTGTTATCAACCAGTTTATGCATGCTCTAGAAGACTCGTCATGTAGACAATGCCCACAGAATTCTCAGGTATCTTAAGTCCTCACCTGGGAGTGAGATCTTGTTTTCTCCAAATTCGGCTCCAAGAATTGAGATCTACACCGATGCTGATTGGGCCAGGTCAATCGACGATCGACGATCTACCTTAGGGTATTGTTCTCTTGTTGGTGAGAATCTTGTTATTTGGAGGAGTAAAAAACATGTCATGGCAAGATCTAGCACTGAAGCAGAGTTTGGAGCTATAGCTCATGGATGTGAAGGTCTTTGGTTGCGTTCTTTGTTAAGTGACCTGAGACTCTCTGAAGATGAGCTCATTCGGTTGTATTGCGATAACAAGGTTGCTATCAACATCACACACAACCCTGTCCACCATGATCGTATAAACAGATTCAAGTGGATCGTCATTTCATCAAGGAGAACATTGAAAAGAGGCTTGTTTGTACTCCCTTTGTTCCCTCAGATAGACAACTTCCTGATATTTTTACGAAAGACCTGAGTGGAAGTACCTTTGGAAGAACTGTCGTCAAGTTAGGCATGATCAACATCTCACGTTCAACTTGAGGGAGAGTGTTACAATAGAGTTATTTATGTTTTTATTTACAACTTTTGTAATATCATTTATTTATCTTAGTCCGCCTCCATATATAGAGGAGACTTGTGCTCTTTGCAATCAATCAAGTATTATTTTGTTTCCCTCAACAGATATCACAGTATCATCATGCCTTCATGTTGAATCAGTCAACTAAAGTTGGGAAACAGACGAAGGGCAAAGCCGCATCAAGCATGCACCTGCCCAAGAAAACGTGTGAGCTCATTACAAGAGCACCACATCTGTTGAAGTTTCTCATGTTAATATATAGATAATAAGTTTGGCTTTCATCTTTGCATGTGTTTAACATAAAACCTCAACAGACTATTCAAGCATATCTTCCATCCTTATAAATCAATCTAGTGTTTTACACCAACTCAAACTGTTAAATGGACTTTACCCACCACAAATAATTATTTTTCCCAAAAGACTTGGACACATGAATACCATCTTATATAGTACGCAAGCTCTACTTCAAAATAGATGAGGAAAAAACATATGCGCGGCAAGTAGTTCCCAAACAAAATGGAGATAGTTAAGTAACATGAATTGATGCACAGAAATATGTCAATCAATATGTCAAACAATGAGTTTCTTCTCGTATGAGGTAAAATTTCACATATGAATTTGTTAGAAAAGCCCATGTAAAGGGGCCCATATAGCCCATGTTTTGTTTATTTTCTCTTTCTCCTCTTTAGTCCCACTTCATGTATAGGAATCTCTTCTCTCTTTCTCCCTCCTATAAATAAGTATTCATACCTTGTATTGAGATATAGAAAGAGTATTTACAAGTTTGAGTGTTTGTCTACATGGTATCAGAGCCAATCGGTCTCTCCTGGCGGCTAGAATTTTTACTAACCGCCCTCTCTTTGTTCTAACCGGGCGGCCTTCCTCTTCTCGCTAGGCGCGCGGCTACGCGGCCTCCTCTTCCTTTGCCGCTCTCGCCTCCTTCCTTCCATGGAGCCAGCTTCCTCCTCCTTCCCTCTCCTCCTTTTATAGCTTTTTTCTCTTCTGACCCGTGGGCCCCTCCTCCAGTGCTACTCGCCTGGTCTCCTCTTCTTTTGCCCGCTCGAATTTTCTACTCGCGGCTTCCTCCTCTTGCCCGCTCGAGTTCTCTACTCGCGGCTTCCTTCTCGTACCCGCTTGAGTTCTCTCAACTCGCGGAATCGTCTTCTGACCGCTCGAGTTCTCTACTCGCGGCTTCCTCCGCTTGCTCGCTCGCGTTCTTCTACTCGCAGCCTCTTCTCTATTCGCAGCGGCTTCCGCACGTGGTCGTGGCTTCTTGCCGCTGGTCTTCTTTCACCGTGACCGTGCGGCCTCTCCTGCTTCCTCCTCTCTCTGTCCGCCTCTGGTGGTCTTATCGCGCGGTCTCCTTGCCTAACCGCGGCCTGCTTCTCTTCCTCCCCTGTTCATGGGCTCCTCTCCTGAATCTTCTGTTCCGTCGGTCTCTTCTGCTGACCGCCCGGCTCCTGTAACTGACATTCGCGAAGAGTTGCGGATTACGACTATCGCCTTGACCGACAAGAAGAACTTTACGGAGTGGGTGCACTCGGTTCGCCGTGTCCTTCAATCGAAAGGCTTTCTTCATCACCTCACCCAAGCTTCTCTGGTTCCTCCAACGGATGAGTGGCTACGCAATGACGGTCGGGTGCAGACGTGGCTCCTCAACTCTCTGGATAGTGAACCATACCGCATGGCCATGTATCATGAAACTGCCAAGGCCATGTGGGATGAGCTCCAAGCCCTCTACTCTGGTAAAGACAGTCTGCAACACCTCTACGATATCATCACTGATCTCCAACATCTGGATGGTGGCGGAGCATCCGACCTCACGTCCTTTGTGGCTCGGGCCAAGACTCTGGTCGAAGCATGGATTCGGCATCAACCTCCCACGCTGGATCTTGCGGCACAACGTGCTCAGAAAGAGGTTGTTGGCGTAGCCAAGATGATGGCTCGTGTTCCGCCTCATCTACAGAGCATTCGGGCACAGATTCTCTCTTCCGCGGCTACTCCCTCCCTGTCCGATGTGTGTGCCATGCTGCTTAAGGTCTCGCCTCCTCCTGATTGTCCGACCCCTCCATCACCAGCTCTACTTCAGCAAACTTCGGCTCCCCTTCTCCCGCTTCCCTCGTCTACTCGTGGGGGACGTTCTGGCTCGCGAGGCCGAGGTCGCGGCAAACCGCCCCTAAAGTGTTCTTTCTGCGGGAAGGATGGTCACTACGAGGCTGTTTGCTATCGAAAGCATGGATTTCCTCCTCGCCCACAGGCTACTGTTGCTGCTACCGACTCCTCTTCTCGGTCTGATCTTGACGAGGTCCGCCTTCAGCTGCAACAACTCCATGGTTTGCTTAGTCGCCCTCCAGCCTCGGTTGCCTCTGCCTCCTCTATCTCCCATGAAGGTATGACCCATCTCTCCACAAGTCCACATTGGATAGTGGATTCTGGTGCTACTCATCACATTACTTCTCGGCGACCACAACAATACCTCCACTCATCACATCCCAGGTGTATTACCGTGGCTAATGGGGACACAGTTCCTGTTGTCGGCTCTGCTGATATCCCTCTCACTCCGTCTCTTTCTCTTCGCTCCGCTCTTCACGTGTCGGGCTCTCCTTTTAATTTACTCTTTGTTGGTCGCCTTACTACAGATTTAAACTGCTCAGTAACCTTTACTTCTTCCTCTTTTCTGATACAGGATCAATAGAACCTGACTATCAATGGTAAGGGTCGACTGCAGAACGGGCTCTGCATCCTTGATGACCCTCCAGCTATCCTGGCGTCTGTCTCCTCCGTCAATTGGCATCGCTGTCTTGGGCATGCCCCTTTACCCATCCTCCAGAAGGCTCTTCCCGATGTATTTTTACCTGTTTTTCAGTGTGAAACCTGTGTTTACGGCAAACAGCCGCGTTCATCCTTTCAATCTCATTGTACCCGGAGCGCTGCTCCTTTTATGTTAGTTCACTCTGATATTTGGGGACCGTACCGTGTTACTAGCATTTCTGGTTATCGTTATTTTTTAACGTTTATTGATGATTACTCTCGGATGACATGACTCTACCTACTTCGTGATCGCTCTGAGCTTCCACAGATCTTTTGGGCATTCCTCCTCGAGACCCGCACCCAATTCTCCACCACTATCCAAACTCTCCGAATGGACAATGCCCGCGAGTACACTGGACATGACTTTGCAAACCTCTGCTCTGAATTCGGGGTTATTCACCAAACATCATGTGCATATACCCCGCAACAAAACGGAACAGCTGAACGTAAGAATCGACATCTACTCAATGTGGCTCGCTCCATCATGCTTCAGATGCAAGTTCCTAAATCTTACTGGAACTTCGCTCTCTCCACGGCCTGTTACCTCATCAACCGTCTTCCGTCAACAATTCTCCACAATGCCACCCCATTCAGCCTTTTGTTCCCTTCTACTCCTCCATTCTCCCTTCCACCCCGCATATTTGGATGCGTTTGCTGTGTCCACACTCTTGGTCCCTCTATGGACAAGTTGGACCCCCGGGCAACCAAACAGATCTTTGTTGGCTATTCCCGGACCCAAAAAAGCTATGTATGTTACTCCCCAGCTACTCGGAAGGTGACTGTCTCTGCCGATGTGACCTTTCGGGAAGATCTCCCTTTTTTCTCTACCTCTGATTCTCCACCTTCCCCACCCGCCGTCATACGTCCTGCTATTCCGGTTACCACTCCGTCCTCCCCACCAAGTCCGAACAAGGCCCTCCCTGTTCCATTGGCAAACAAGACCCTCCCTCCTCCCCAGCCACCTGTTATACGTGTTTACACCCGTCGCCACCCTGTCTCTGTTACCCCAATGCAGTCGGCTTCGACCTCTGATGCTTCGCGCTCTGACGATCCAGCACCAGATTCTACCGCTCATCCCCTGGCGAACTATGTATCATTACATCGCCTCTCTCAAGCACTCCACAGTTTTGCCACCTCCCTCTCCTCTCTTCTATTTCTATTCCTAACACTGTGAGGGAAGCTCTGCATCATCCTGGCTGGCGGGCGGCTATGGACGAAGAGATGACGGCTCTCTGGGCGAACCATACCTGGAATCTGGTACCTCTCCCTCCAGGACAGAGACCCGTTGGCTGTAAATGGGTCTTTGTTATCAAACATGCTCCAGATGGCACGATTGACCGTCTCAAGGCCCGACTGGTGGCTCGTGGCTTCACTCAACAACAAGGACTTGATTACGAGGAAACTTTCTCTCCAGTCGCGAAGTTGAATACCGTCCGTGTCCTTCTCTCCGTGGCTGTTCATCGGCAATGGCCATTACACCAACTGGATATCAAAAATGCTTTCCTAAACGGCGACCTCCAGGAAACTGTCTACATGCAGCAACCTCCCGGGTTTGAGACCACGGGGGAGTCTCGAGAATGTAACCTGAAAAAGTCCATTTATGGTCTAAAACAGTCTCCTCGGGCATGGTTTGATAAATTCTGTAAGGCAGTTCGGGAAGTCGGTTTTACTCGAAGCTCTGCGGATTTTTCCCTCTTTACGCGGCATCGAACAACTGGAACTGTTCTCTTATTGGTAGGCATCCAAGAAGTTAAACAGCACCTTAGCTCCATTTTCCAAACTAAAGATCTGGGTCAACTCTGGTACTTCCTTGGCCTTGAGATCACGAGACGGCCAGACGGTCTTGTCATTTCCCAGAGAAAGTACTGCCTGGATCTCCTTCGGGATGCTGGTTACTCCGGATGCAAGCCTACTACCACCCCAATGGACGCAAATCAGAAGTTGTGTGCTCATGCCTCCGACACTGATCTTCCTCTTCAGAATCCGGAATACTATAGAAGACTTGTTGGAAAATTAATCTACCTAACAGTTACTAGACCAGATATATCCTTCGCCGTTGGAGTGGTCAGCAAATTTATGCATGCTCCGCGCACCTTGCACCTTCATGCTGTTGAGCGCATCCTCAGATACCTGAAAATTGCTCCGGGTCAAGGACTTGTCTACAAGACCTCATCCTCTACTCCGAGATTAGTTGCATATTCTGATGCCGATTATGCCGGGTCCTTGGATGATCGTCGATCAACCAGTGGTTTTTGTACCTATTTTGGGGGTCATCTCATCACCTGGCGAAGTAAGAAGCAAGCCGTTGTGGCTCGATCCTCAGCAGAAGCAGAGTACCGATCAATGGCTTCGGTTGTCTCTGAGCTAATGTGGCTGGAAAGCCTTCTTGTCAATCTCGGGGTAAAACTTCCATCACCTTCCCTTCTGCTATGTGACAGCCAAGTAGCTATACATATTGTAAAGAATCCAGTCTTCCATGAGAGAACAAAGCATATTGAAGTAGACTGTCATTTTATCCGGGAGAAAGTTCAAATGAAGAAGATCGAACTAAAACATGTTCCAGGCACTGAACAAGTCGCTGATATCCTCACAAAGGCTCTACCAAACACCTTATTCTATCAGTTGTTGTCCAAGCTTGGTGCATACGACTTGTACGCTCCAGCTTGCGGGGGAGTGTTAGAAAAGCCCATGTAAAGGGGCCCATATAGCCCATGTTTTGTTTATTTTCTCTTTATCCTCTTTAGTCCCACTTCATGTATAGGAATCTCTTCTCTCTTTCTCCCTCCTATAAATATGTATTCATACCTTGTATTGAGATATAGAAAGAGTATTTACAAGTTTGAGTATTTGTCTACAGAATTAAAATAAGTGGAAGAAGGATCAAGGATTTACAGTATCACCATTCACACAGTTGACACGGTAAACCACACTAGGTGCTGTTGTTATTAAAGTCAAGTTGTACTCCCTCTCTAGCCTTTCCTGAATAAACAAAAGAACCATGATATACAGATTGATAAGTCATCGTGATAAGTCAACTAATAGATTCAAGAAAGACTGTATTATTTATAGCTTTACCTGAACAATCTCCATGTGTAAAAGTCCTAAAAATCCACATCTAAAACCAAAACCCATGGCACTTGAAGTTTCAGGTTCAAACTGCATCAATAAATATCAAGTTGAGAATAAACAAAGTTGGTATTGAAATGTATTTCACGAGTTATTAAATAGTATATTCAGAGAAAATGAATAACAACAACACCCAAGCCTTTTATTCCACCATAATGGGGTCGGCTATGTGGATCTTTTGTCTCCATTGTGCCCTATCTTTAGTCATAATCTCACTAATGCCTAATTTCATCATGCCTTTCCTTATTGTTTCATTTCAAGTCTTTTTCAGAGAAAATGAATGATGTTAAAATTTTTAGCTGTCCACAACAAAAGTATGAACAGTTGAGTAAGACCTTTAATGCAAAATAATAATTCAAAATAATCAACATAATATTCCATGTTTACGAGCAAATAACTGAAAGACTCGCGATTTGATGAACAGTCAAAAAAAGGGGCAACATTACAAAACCTACACTCTAGATCTTTCTCAAAATGATGATCCTTGAAATAATCATCCCTAAAATAATCAAGTTGTGCAGAAGGGTCAACATGATCTGCTCATGCACGGGCTTAGTTATTAAAGGCGCAAGGCGCACCAAGGCGCAAAGAGGTATTGGATCCTAGGCGCAAGGCTCAAGGCGCAGGCGTGCGCCCGAAGAAGGTAAGGCGCAACCACATTCTTTTTAAATAATCAACATCAAACATCAGTTCATCTTTTTGAACAGGTTCTTTATATATTCTACTCATTAGTCATTTATTACTATCATTTATATCTCTCAAAAAATAAAATCAAAATGATCTCTTGGATCATATCAAAGTCTCAACGATCGATTATGTTTAAAGAATACTAAATCGTATAAAAATTAATTAGTTCTTACATTATTTTTTTCATTATTTTGAAAACAAAAGGTTTACATCAAAAATCGCATTCATGCACGCCTTTAATGTCCAAAGGCGCAAAAAAGGCGCATGAAGGCGCAAACTTCTGAGCCTGGTGAGCCTGGAGCCTTAGGCGCGCCTGAGGCGCGCCTTTAACAACATAGTGCACGGGGATGGGGATGCTGATAATCATCATAGTAAACATCTCTAGCATAGCGGAGTCACGTCGAGGGGTCAACACGATCTATGGAAGTGGTGTGTTGCGAACAATAATAATCATCATAATAACATGAGGATCTCTCTAAAGGGACTCTATGAGATCGGATATATATAGATTTGGGATCCCCAAATAGGGGAGAGGAATGACGACGATAACTAGTCATAAATGAATCTAAAGACTCTATATGACTTATCACTATGTTTATAAATGTGGCCCAAACCTTGGGCTCTGATACCAATTGATGTAGGGTAGGCTATGTGAGTGTGAGACTAACATGCAATCCTATGTGAAGTGCGGGAGATAATTTTATTACACACATGAACTCTATATAAACACACTTACAGAAACAGATGGTGAAATCAAATTAAGCAATAAATCATTAGATCGTACTTAGATAATTGAAGCAATGCAAAATTATTTCATTAAGCGAACAAACTTAGACTTTCCTCCGCGTGGAGGGCCAAAACGAGAGCGCGTAACAAAAAGAACATTTCCTACAATCAGAGAATATCAAGACACCACAGATATCCAACAAAGCACAAATAAAACATTCCATATAAAGATGCTGCAATCAAACTCCAATACAAATGACACTCACAAAATTATTAGGGCTGCCGTCACATGGAAAATCTGGAATTTAGGAGTGATTTGGGTCGCTAAAATTTAGGTTCCAAATGCTTGGGAAGTGCTAGTCGGGACAGGACTTAGGGGCTTTTCAGGCTAGGGAAAATAGGGCCGATCTGCCCTATATAGGGGCGGAAAACAATAGCAAAACAGGGACCACGAGGCTGGAAAACAGAGCAGCTTTTGCCCTATTTAGAGGGGAAAACAGGGATCTGGAGGGGTTGGCAGGTGGCTGGGAATGCAGCGACAAAACAGAGTTGTAGGAAGGGTTTGGGTCCTATGGCTCACTAGGCTTAAAGGTTTGCGCATTCGTGCGCCTTATTTGCGCCTTTGGAACATAAAAGGCGCGCATGAGTGAGATTTTTGTGCGCCTTATTTGCGCCTTTGGAGGTAGACCCGAAGAATGGGTGGTTAAGGCAATAAACGTGCCGATGTAGTCGTCGAGAGAACCTGTTTGATGGATGCCACAAAGTAACGACGGCAAAGATTATGCTGAAGCTCCAACCATGAGAGGGTACACATCGATTGACGAAGCCAACAGACAAAGTGGAGGGCCCACACCACCTCCACAAAGAGGAGAGATGTGGCGACTTTGTGCGGCTCTGAAGTCTTATGAACGTCAAAGAACAGTTCCACATAGGCAATCCACCTCATGAGATCGATGTTGTTGAAGGAGAGAATGTCGAAAGAGCGATGTGATTGAATAAAGCCCGTCGGTCGTGGAATGAGAACCCGTAGAGTATTTGAAGGCGCTCTTAGACTGATGAGGACTCTGCATTGGCGGTAGAAGATGTACCTGGGTCGATAGATGGCATCAAATTTATCATTCATTTGATACATTAACACTTGGAGGGAAGTGATGGATGCCTCATAAGCATCGAGGCGGCGAGAGATGGCTGGATCGATAGGGGACTAAGGCACAAGAGCACTATAAAGAAAAGTCTAAGGGGCATGCATGCAAGGAAACTAATAGAGGTTGCAACAACAGTCTAGTTCGTCAGCCAAACGAGGTAGTGGAAGTCAGGAGATACCCGCACGATGTGCGACCGGCTCCGACTTCAGTAGTTAAGAAAAACAAGGTGAGGGCGAGTCGCTGCCGTAACAACGAGCGGTGACGGTACGAGAATGCTAGAGCGCAGTGTTAGCAAGTATGACCTGACGGCATATCGAGCGAGATATGAGCGCAGGCATGTTGAGCGAGATATAAGCAGGATTGTTGGGTCGTTAAACCGCAGCCAGAAGAAGGCAAGTCATATTGGGATTATTGTCATTTTATGTTATTTGGTATGTAAATAGCCTATATAGGTCATATTATATTTGAGATATATATATATATATATATATATGTGTGTGTGTGTGTGCGCTTGATCTCCTCAAGGAGGATCAAAGCATTTCATTCTACAACATGGTATCAGAGCATTACGTCTAGGGTTTTCGTGGTTCCCGTTTCTCCGATATCCAGCCCTTCGGCCCGCAGGTGCTTCGTCCCGTCCCGTTGGCGTTCGATCCAGCAGCCGCTCGCGTTGTCGATCCCGCTGCCGCTGATCGTCGTTCCCGTGCTGCTTCTCTGCTGCCGCTACTTTGTGTCGCTGTTCCCATGCCACTGCTTTGTGCCGCTGCGGCCGATCGAGCGCACTTTGGGTGCCAACTCCTCTGACTTCTGACGCATGATGGCCCAGTTTCAGCAGTTTCAACAGTCTTAGCCTTCCACTATTGCATCCGCTTCCACTGTCTCTTCTTCCTCAGGTACTCTATTTGCTTGCTCCGCGGTCATGGTTGACCAGGATTCGTCACCCTGGGTGATTCATTCTGGTGCAACCGACCACATGACTGGTGCGTCTTCCCGCCTGCTTCAGGTTGTCCCATGCTCTTCCCGGGACGTGTGCCTCGATGATGGCTCGGTTACCCCTGTCCTCAGCTGGGGCACCGTCCCTCTCTCGTATTCTTTCTCCCTTGACTCTATTCTTCTTGTACCTCAATTAACCCTCAACCTATTATCTGTTAGTAGTATTAATCGCTCTTTGAATTGCTCAGTAAATTTCTTCTCTGATCATTGTGTTTTTCAGGACCTGAGATCCGGAAGGACTATTGGTACGGGTTATGAGAGGAGTGAGATGTACTACCTGGAGTTACCTTCTCCCACTACTGCGACTACCACCACTGACACCTGCCCGCCTACCTTTCCTGCTTCCTCTGTTATGTCGTCGAGTTTGCTTTGGCATGCACGTCTCGGTCATGCTAGCCCTTAGCGGATTTGTCTGTTTGTCCTGATGTGTCTTTTGTTTTTTCTTTTCGCAGTGATGCATGTGAGCTGTCAAAACACACACGCAACACGTATGTTCCTTCTGTTAGTCGTGCTACTTCTTGTTTTGAGTTGGTGCATTTTGATGTGTGGGGCCCTGCCCCTGTAGTGTCATTTGATGGTTTCTCGTACTTTGTAATTTTTATTGATGACTACTCTCGTTGCTTATGGGTTTATCTTCAAAAACATAAATCTGAGGTTCCATCTGTCTACTCTCATTTTTCACGTATGATACAGACCCAGCATGGTACTTCTGTTCATATCCTCCGCTCCGACAATGGAGGTGAGTACACTTCTCGTCCTTTTGGTCACTTTCTCCACAATGACGGAACTCTACACAAATTTTTGTGTCCAGATACTCCCAAGCAGAATGGGCTGGCCGAAAGCAAAAACCGTCACCTCTTAGACTCTGTTTGTTGCCTTCTTCGGGGAATGAATATCCCTAAGCCCTAATGGAGTGCTGCTCTTCTTCCCGCAGCTTTCCTTATTAATAGGCTCTTTCTCGTCCCCTTGGTGGTGTTACCCCCTTCAGTCTCGTTCATCCTCCAGTCTCCGCCTTCCTCAACCCTCTCCTGGTCTTTGGTTGTGTGTGCTTTGTCCAGGATCGACGTCCTTCTAGGACCAAACTCGACAACAAGGCCATTCGCCGCCTCTTCCTCGGCTACTCGACTACCACTAAGGGTTATCGCTACTATGACCCCCAGTTGCGTCGTATCATTTATTTTATGGATGTGACATTCCATGAGGAGGTTCCTTTATATCATGCACATTTGACACCCCCTGCAGTTCCTACTGTTGTGCAACCTCTCCCGGTCTTTTTCTCACCACCAGCCGCTGCCCCCCTATTGCTCCGCCTGTCCTGCTGACATACTCTCGCCGCCAGCCTCCCCCTCCACCCGCTACACTCCCGTATCCTCCAATCCCGGATCAACAACCTCTTTCGGACGCAGGTAACTCTCTTGAGCCTCTCTCCTTTACTTCTTCTGTTGACTTGCTTATTGCTCTTCGCAAGGGTAAACGTACTTGTGTTCGTTCCTCTGTTACTGAGCATCCACTGGCTAGTGTTGTTTCCTATCAGCGTTTCTCACCCTCTTACCAGGCTTTTGTGGCTACTACTGATTCTGTTCGCTTGCCTGCTTCGACCACTGAGGTTCTCCGTGACCCGCGATGGGTTCGGGCTATGGAGGAGTAGATGTATGCTCTCCGTCGTACTGGGACATGGTCTTTGGTCCCTCTTCCTCCCGGGAAACGTACAGTTGGGTGAAAATGAGTCTATACAGTGAAGTACTCTGCTGATGGTACCATTGATCGTTATAAGTCTCGTTTGGTGGCCAAGGGCTTTACTCAGACTCCGGACGAGTTTGGTGCCACCTTTGCTCCAGTGGCTTAGTTGACCAGTGTTCATATTTTGCTCACGCTTGCGGCTTCTCGGGTGTGGCCTCTCTACCAGCTCGACGTCAAAAATGCTTTCTTGCATGGTGATTTACAGGAGGAAGTCTATATGGCACCTCCCCCCGGGTTTGCTCTTCAGGGGGAGTATTCAGGGAGAGTTTGCCGCCTGCTCAAGTCTCTGTACAGCTTAAAGCAATCCCCACGGGCCTGGTTTGAACGGCTCAGCTCGGTTATTCTTCAGTAAGGTTTCACTCAGTGCCGTGCGGACCACGCCTGCTTCATTCGCGCGACTCCCGAGCGTCGTTGGGTTATTGTCTTGGACTACGTGGGCGATATTATTCTCACGGGGGATGACCCTTCTGGCATCTCTAAAGTGAAAGCTACACTTCGCTCAGCCTTCAAGGTAAAAGAAATTGGACCTCTCCGTTATTTTCTCGGGATTGAAGTAGCTCGCTCACGGCAGGGCATCTTGACATCGCAGTGCAAGTACACCTTAGACCTTCTTCGGGACACGGGCCTACTTGGGTGTCGCCCTGCGAGTACTCCTATGGATACCGACCATCGCCTTCATGCTGAATCTGGCGATCCTCTACCAGACCCCTCTCAGTACCAGCGTCTGGTTGGCCGCTTGATATACTTGACCAATATTAGGCCTGACATCAGCTTCTCAGTGGGCGTTTTGAGCTAGTTTATGTATTCTCCCAGGACATCTCACCTAGAAGCTGCTCGACGTGTTATTCGCAATCTTACGCACGCCCCTGGTCTTGAGTTGTTCTATCGAGCTGATAGTGCCTCCTGTCTCTCATGCTTCAATGATGCAGATTTTGCTGGCTCTTTGACTGATCGATGATCAACAATAGGTCTTTGTGTATTCCATGGTGATCACCTTGTTTCGTGGCAGAGCAAGAAACAACCTGTAGTATCCCGCTCTTCTGCTGAGTCAGAGTACCGCGCTATAGCTCTCGGCGTCACAGAGTTGGTTTGGCTTCGATCACTGTTGACTGAACTTGACCTATCTCTTGCTACTGGCTCAACTCTCTACTGTGATAATAAGTCAGCTCTCTCACTAACTCAGGAATCGGTACTACATGAGCGTGTCAAGCACATCGAGATGGATGTTCATTTTCTGCGTGACTATATCCGTACTGGGACTATCCTTCCAGCTTTCGTCTCCTCGGCCGAACAGCTTGCTGACGCCTTCACTAAAGTTGTTGGTGCTACTCATTCAGATTTGACTATTTCCAAGCTGAGCATGATTGACATCTTTGCACCAGCTTGAGGAAGAGTATTGAGATTATTGTTATTTTATGTTATTTGGTCTGTAAATAGCATGTATAGGTCATATTGTATTTGAGATATATATATATATATATGCTTGCTCTTCAAGGAGGATCAAAGCTTTTCATTCTACAACAAGTCAGACCAAATATTCGGTAGTTGGGGATGGGTTTGATTACCCTAGCAGAGCTATCGAAATTTGGGAAAAGAAGGGGAAGGGAGAGGAAGAAGAAATAAGAGAAATAACTCGTAAGGTTCCAATTTCATAATACTTCCAAGATAGCCCTCATACAAAACGGGGCTTTATATAACACCCTTTAGTCCGAAACATACGGCCTAACAATAAAAACCTAAACAACCCCACCATAAAGAAAATACATGGAATTCAAAATAGATGTGTGTTCCCTGATGGTCTTCCTTTGATGTATCCTTCACATGTCTTTCGCCATGAAAATAAACTTTTCAGACTGGGAGGGCATCCCACCCCTCATCGATATCCAGAACAGTTTGCGACTATTTTAACAAACCTCGACAAAGAAGGAACACTTGCTTACAAAGATCTCTGGCCATCCCCACAATGCAAAGAGTCATCATCACATACATAGTTGAAATTGTGGGGCATACTAAATGCATTTTAGTCCCAGACATCCAAATAACTAGAAACATTACCAATGTTACTGCGATGCTCAAAGTACATAGTTAAATTCACCTTTTAAGGTCTTTTTGTCAAAGAACTCTAGACTCCGAGGATTTTTTAAGCATATGATAACGGGTTCAAGCGGACAGCAACAACAATTGTCATCGCATGGAGTAGACGGATCAGAAACGATCTCGTCGAGCAGATACGACGACGATAGATCTGGAACGATCGATCAGAGAGGCATAGGAAGCAGTAACGTCGTCCGTCTTAGATTGGATATGGATTAGCGTCGTCTGTCGTCAATCTAGATTAGAGAGGCGGAGGCGTCGTCCATTTTCGATCGGCAGCGGAGCAGCAAAATGCGAGAGGAACCAACAACGTACGAGAGGCACGGGAGGAATTAAGCCTTAACTGTGATCAGATACCATGTTAGAGGATTTGGAAGACTTGATGCCACCAATAGAGGTCCAAGGTATATTTATATAAAAGTAAGAAAATATATATTCTAGTTACATGACGTGGGACTAATATATATCTAACAAAACTGATTTTGATTTAGGGGCTATATTAATAATGTAATGTAAGGATTTTTATCCTACATATGTTGGATGTCCGACTAGTGTTATAATTGACTTGGAGTTGTCTTTTGAGGATTAATGACTTAGGAGAAGGACTAATTTAATTCCAACACTGAATTTTATTGTGGTTGGATGATTGTATTGACTGTTTGTATTGGGGGGAATTTATAGAACTAGTTCTGGTATGGTTTTCATAAAGTATTCAAGTGAAATATGAGTTTTATGGTTGGAATTAGTGATTTCAAGTTGTATATCTTTATTCATGTTGATATACGACAACCTTAGTTTTTAAAGGCGCACCAAGGAGCAAAGGGGTCTTGAAGCCTACGCTCAAGGCGCAGGCGCGTGCCTGACGAAGGCAAAGTGCAACCACATTCATTTTAAAAAATAAGCATCAAACATCAGTTCATCTTCTTGATCAGATTGATCATCTATTCTACTCATTAATCATTCATTACTATCGTTTATATCTATTAAAAATAGAATTAATGTAGTCAATTGCATCATATCTACGTCTTAACACTCAATTATGTTTCACAAACACTAAACCATGCAAAAATTATTGAGTTCTTACATTATTTCTTTCTTCTTTTTGGAAAAAACTTTGCAACAAAAATCGCACCCAGGCGTGTCTTTTATACTCCAAAGGCACACAAAAAGCGCACGAAGGCGCAAGCCTCTGAGCGTGTTGAGCCTGGAGCCTGAGGCGCGCCTTTAACAACATAGACAACAAATCTATCTTGGAGGTTTAAATTGGAAATAATTTATGATTGGTTTAAAAATAACATTTTTGGGAATCAGTTTATCCATGGTTGATGATTGGCTGAAATTGATAGAAGATTCATGGGGGTAGATTTTTAGATGAAATTGGATATATTTTATATATTTTCATTTACTAGATTTCATTTAGAGTAACTTAACATAATTTTGATTTAAAGATTTCCTGCCTAAGTTCGCGTAATAACAATATCACAAAAAATAACAGCAAATGATAAATGCGATGAGAATTCAAAGAACGATAAAAGGAAGAGAAAAGCAAAGTGAGTACTTACCTTTTTAATTATGCATAGCTTTCAATTATTTTCATATTACATCTGGATAGTTTTTTCATAAGAAAATATTTTAGTGCTTGTGCATTAACAAGGAATTGAAAGAATGGGAACTTTGAAAAGATGCTAAATTTGAAATAACAAGAATGAAGCAATGAAAGAATTCTGATGGGAAAATTTAAATAAAGAATGAAATAACACGAGAATTTGAATCGAACACTGATATGGAAAATGAATATATCTACGTATATAAGAACCAAAGAAGAAAGAAAAAATATAATATAAATAAAAGACAATACGCATCGATGCATAGAAAATGATAAGGGTTAACCCAGTAGCCATAGGGGGGATGTGAATACCCTATGGAAAAATACTTTTGAGATTTACATGAGGCAGTTGAAGGCCAAGAGGTCATTGAATACCAAGAAGGGATGAAACTACAATTACCCTTATGATTTCTAAGATTAATAAAAATAAAAAGATAAGCGAGAAATGTATATCATTGAATATGGATGAAGATTTTGACGATTGAAAATGAATCACATGATATATGAACAAAAAATGAATATGAATGAAGATCGAGTGTGAACAAACATGAATTGAATAAGAAAGACAATTGATAAATGAACAAAAATCTTCGCATGAATTGTGAATAGACTGAATGCAAGAATGAATGAAATGTATAAAAAAAAGAATGCAAAGAATGAAAAGAAACTTGAAAAACCATGAAGAACGAATAAATAGAATGGATACAAGAATTTGAAATATAAATTATTATTGCATAAGCACTGTACTTTGCTTACTGACATTACATTTTCTTACTTACTGTATTTTTCTATACAGAAAGTTAAAGCGTATGAATATTAATACTGATATATTTTGGATGCATGTATAGCGGTTAAAGAGGTATGTTACTCGCTTAGTTGTATTTTTATGACTAAACCCGTCGTGATTTATAAGTTTAGGTAAGTAATGCAATTCCGAGTGTTCTGAAAGACGTTCGTATGACTGATGAATAAAAAAAGAAATTCACCGAGTAGTGAGCAAAAGTATGGTTTAAATTTATGAAAAGTTTTTATTGTGTGTTTTATTTTGTGCTCGCTATCCTTACCTCATCCTGGGGCGAATGACTTGCAAATAAGCTGAGATACAAATTTCTTTTGGGGGTCTGAATTGGGGCCTCACACAAGTGGCATTGAAAGAGGCTAGTTTTGTGTCCATCCCGATGAAGAAAATGGGAGGAGCTAGATCCCAACATCCGGCCAAGACGTTAGGTGGGAAGGCCAGGTAGTCGGAAGAAGAGAGAAAATATGACATGAAGATTGCATGAAGGGGAACGATTACACTAACATGTGGAAGATATACTATCACCAATACAATCGAAGGTTAATTCGCTATGCCAGCACAAGGACAAAGATTCCCAAAGAAATATTAAAAAAGATGATAGATCCACATTGCAACTTACTCCTTATATAAACTCTCAAGGTACACACAAAAAAAAATTAAACTAATAAATTAAGAGAAAAACAGAACTAGTTCAATATTAAACATTGCATTGGTCCCCACTACGCAAACATGGAGGCTACCGGTTCTTCTCTTGCCATGTGTGTATCTGTTGGAGAATGTGTAAGTACTGTGACCAAGGGGTTGAGGAAGATTATTGCTTTTGAAGGCAATGAATGGAAATCCAAACATCATACCCTTGGAAAGTTAGGAATGGGTAAGTACTGAATCCAGGCATAAATCAAAATTCATAGTGATGCAAAGGCTAAATCAAGTCATACTGATACAAAGGCTAAATCAAGTCATACTGATACAAAGGCTAAATCAAGTCATACTGATACAAACACAAGGAATATTAGGTCTAATCATAAAACTCCTTTAAATATTCTGTATCCATTACGAACTACAAAAGTTTAGAAATCTTTAAGAACAGAATTAGTCCATTTCACTTGCAAATGTTTATTTTACTTTTAAGGAACTCACCTGTAGTGCTGCATCATTGAGTTGAAGTTTTTCCAATGCATCGCGCAGCTCAGGAAATCTAACAAATAATTGATTTGAAAAGAAGTAATGCTTCAGAGGGATACTAATGATAAGTAAAAAAGTAAGAAAACAAGATAGCAGAGTTAATACTGGTCAGCATCAATAGGGAAAAGACCACAAAACACCATTGGTGTAGCCTCCGCATATCCAGGCAATGATGTATCAGCCCTTCTTGCAAAATGAGTAATTGTGTCACCCACCCTCGCATCAGCAACAGACCTTATTGAGGCTGAAAGATAACCGACCTAAAAAGACAAGGATAAAAAAATAAACAAAATTTCAAAGCAAATCTCATGCAATTATAAAACTGCAACAAGCTCAGAACAAGAAAGGCATATAATGTGTAGAAGTCAAAAAAACATTCACACTGATAGGGATTGATCGCGCTCGTTTGATCAAATAACATAAACGGCAACATTTGGATCATCAGATTGACGAAAGGAAACCACCATCACTTTCGTCACGATCTTTCATATTTTTTATGTATTTTGCTTTTATTTTTTAGTGCTATTTTGATTCTTAGGTCAAATGAACCAATCGAGTATTTTGAGCCATTGGATTCATGTAATCTAAAATATTAGAGAGGCTAGGGGGATTGAGAGTTTGATTTTTTGAAGTCCCGCTCCATTACTACGGGTTCCAAATCCTACAGAAGGTGTCGGCTCCTCCTTCCAGTGCCGACGCCAGGAGTCACAGCCGCCTCCGCCGCCACCTCCTCCCAACAGTCCCGCAGGTCCCCATTGCCCCATCTCCTGGACTCCCGGGCAACTCCCCCATCTCCAACTACAGCTTCCAGCCTTTTCCCCTTCATTTCCTGCAGTTTGCCACCCTCCCAAAGCTCAGCCGAGCCTCTGTTTGCTGTCTCCAGCTGCCACCCTACCCCCAGCCGCCACCATACCACCACACATCCTATCTCCACCAAAACAGTCAGCCAGACAACACAGCCTTCTCACCAAGCCCAATATCCACGGCTTTTCCCCATCCAGGATACTCTCCAGCCTAGCAAACCCACCCAGCCACCTGCTTCTATTGCAGAAAGTCCCAGGAAGTATTTTCCTATTGCAATATAACATATCCAGCCATCCCCATTTGCAGCCTAGCCCCTCCCCACATTCCAGTCACCATACAGCCCCTACATCCACCAATACCACCTCCAAATAGCCACTCCAGAGCCTCCAAGTGCCTCTCTGACAACCATGACATTTCACGGCTACCGGATCTTCTCCTTCACTGTCGGAGTTGATTACTTGGTGACTTCACATTTTAGTTTCATCTTTATTACATTCGAACGGGTGCACAATTTTATTTCTAGTTACATTTTGCTCGAGTTATTTGTCAAGTTTCTTTCAATGAACTTGAACGTTTTATTCTCTAATACTCAATATGTCAACACTCTTAATTACATGCAACTATTACTTGTTACTTATCAGAAATGATTGTGAACTTGTGTAGTTGTTTGTGCAAAATTTAAATTTCCATTTTTTAATTAATTTTGCATCAGACATTGTGTGATGACTCATTTAAGGGCCTTTTATTAGAGCTAAGGTTAGATAACTAGTATCCTGTTCATAAAATTGTGCGCTTGCACTCACACCCTCTAGTCATTCGTAAATCCATTTAGGCTTCAAATCGTTTCGCAGGAATTGAGAGATAGGAATTAGAATTGTGTAGCCCGAAGGAGCGTGGCGGACTAGGATTACCCTCTACTTTGCTTTGGAGGGCCCCCCTTCGTGCTCGGTTGGCTTGGGACAAGCTACAGTCGGAGCAGTCCATGTTCCAACAGGTCTTCCACAGTCGCTACCCGCAAGGTTTTGGACCGAGTCTTGTCCGGCGCGGAGACTCGTTTGTGCTACGGTTGTTGATGGATGGGGCGGAGGCGCTGCAACCACTCCTTCGTTGGCGAGTTATGGAGCGGCAGCCCGGTCCCGACACTCGGTGGCTGAAGTTTGAAAATACGTGGCTCTCCTACCCCGCATGTGGGAAGCTGGTTCGGAAAAACTGGGAGCGGGCT
Source organism: Platanthera zijinensis (assembly GCA_039513925.1). Classification (NCBI taxonomy): domain Eukaryota; kingdom Viridiplantae; phylum Streptophyta; class Magnoliopsida; order Asparagales; family Orchidaceae; genus Platanthera; species Platanthera zijinensis. The sequence goes on from CM077094.1 coordinate 140,134,421, forward strand.
AACCATAGCAACAGTGCGGATGTGCTAGCCCGTAAATTCCAGCGTACTCTGAAGGCCCTATACTTTTGGAGCAAGCACATGACTCGGGAATTGGGGAAATCTAAGGCCCAGCTGGAGTGCGGAATCTATGACCTCCAAATGAAGGAATGTTCGGAGACGGGACTTACAGCCGTGGAAAGCAACACCTTGGTTGGCAAAGTTAAAGAACTCATTTCAAATCTGGCCAGAATTGATTCTTAGTGGAAGCAGCGCGCTAAAATACGTCGGATAAATGAAGGAGATGCTAATTCACACTACTTACACTCCATTGCCTCCGCCCGCCTCCGCTCTAATCGCATTACCCACATCGAATATGAGGGTCAAGATATCATTGATGACCCTTTGCAAGTTGAGCAAGAATTCATCAAGGGATTGGATCGAGACGGACTGCGGCTTCCTCCAAGGGTGCCCCCTCTCCCCTTATCTTTATTTTAGTTGTTAAACTCCTCTCTTGTGTTTTACGACAACAGGACTCACTGATCGGAGTGTCTCTGGTGTCGGGTGGACCGCGACTCACCCATCTGTTCTATGCGGATGACATCTTGGTGTTCTCTGAAGTCTCCACTGATGCGTCGGAGGCTCTCCGTCATTCTTTGGAGCTTTACTGTACCAGGACGGGCCAAAAGATCAACCTCGCCAAGTCCATGGTGATGGTGGTCTTTAGCAGCGAAGCCCGAGCATCACGATCCGGGGATGACTACAAAGGGTGATCATCGGGAGGGTGTACAGAATTAGATTTCTTCGCTTTGGGACATCGTTGACGCCGAGCAATTAACCACGGGCCATAGTTATGTTCCTCATCCACCGGAGCTGACGGCGCATCCGTACCAGGGGTGACAGGAGCGGGGGGCATAGGAACAACTGGAGCCTTACCCTTACCCGAGAGATCACCAGCCACTTTCCTGGCAGTGGAAGCTGCCCGAACTTGAACCTGCGGCCTGACGCCGGTGGGTTGTTGTGGAGAAGGTTTGGATGGGTTGTCATTGACCTTGGGGCGCAGTGGGCAGCCCTCCACCTTGTGTCTGCCACATACGCACGTGAAACAAATCGAGGCAATCCCCTCGTACTCAACTTTCTGGAAAAATTTACCGAATGGGCCGCTGATTCATATCCCCGCGGGAAGGGGCTTTGAAAACTTTGCCTTGATGCAGACCTGAGCAAATTCCGCACGTTCCCAACAGCTCGTGACAACATCAATCCAGAGCGGAACACCAAGCATGACCGCAATGCGTCTCAGGTTTTTCTTATCCCAGTAAATGAAGGGGAGCCCTAGCAGCTGAACCCATAGCGGGGAGGACAATCCGTTCAAAGAAGATGGCGAGAAAGTCCTTGACCACACGTCCAAGCCAACAATGAAGTCATTAATATACCAAAGTCCGCCTATTAGAACTCCGTTTCGGGCCTCGGAGAACTGGAATATGACAGTGAAACAATCCCCGCTAAGCATAATCAACTGGAATTCCCCGTGAGACTGCCAACACCGTTGCAGCTCCACAAGTAGGTAGTGGAATGGCAGCTGCCGCCCCAATAACTTGCCCACAATGGAGAACTCAAACCAGCCCATGGCTTGGTGGACCAAGTCCGCATCCATTCGAACGGTATTACCGTCAATACAAAAATCCTGGAGGTTCTCCTTGAAGTCAAAAGAGTCATACTTAACTGTAGATGCCACCTGGTTAGGACTTCCCCAAGCAAACTTGGAAGTGGCATAACCGCAAACACCTTGTGTGCACATCATATCCTTGCAGGTAGCAGCATTATGGGTAGAAGGGGATAAGCCGCCATTCCGTCGCCCGACCATGCCGTCATTCTGCAACCAATCCGCATTAAGAATCGAGTGCTCTGGCAAAGACATACTATCAAAATCCTCGTGGACCTCTTCCTCCACCATATCCGCCCAGCTACTGCCATCCCGCGGAGACTCCATCAGTTCATACGACACCAAGCAGCGAGATCCCCATGGGACGAAGGCGCGACTTCCAACACACTCCGCCCAGTCCGCACCGCCGGTGGAACACTTTAACGCGGACCGCTCGGTCCATTGGAGGCCGTCCATCCAGCAACCTTCTTGGCCGAAGACTTACCCGATCAGAAGAAGCCACCAACACCACCGAAGTCCTTGCTAAGCCGCGAGGGAGAGGAAGGCCCATGGCCCCCTCCCGCCATGGTAGCTTCTCTCACAAGAAACCAAGTTAGGGAAAGAGATCACAAGAAACCCGGCGACTCCATCCTCGTCACGAAAGAGGGCGCAAGAGAGGGATGTGAGAGTCCTCCAGAGTTTCATCATCCAAGAAAAGCATCGACCTCACGTATGCAAACTATGGTTGCGCGAGCAGGAACATCGAGAGGGAGAAGAAGAGCATATCACTACGAAAGACTTCTTCCTCGGTCACGAGAACAGGCTGCGGGAGGCTGCAAATCGCCGATGAAGAGCTCGCTAGGTCGGAATTGTGGGGAGGAATTTAGGTTTAAACTGAATTCCCACAGATTGGATTGAATTCCAATTCCCACCAAAAGTATTGGTTGTCGAACAACGGAATTAGAATTGTCAATTCCGATTCATTTCTCCAACTCAACCCAAATGACCAGGCCTTAGTTATGGCATCGCTTGTCCGACATTATAGATTTATCTGTGTCAGACGTCAGGGCAGCCACACATGCAAATTTTGGTATAATTAATTTTTAAGTTCGAAAAAGCCTTCCATTTACACAAACTTTGAAGAGCTTTTCAGACCAAGAATTTAAATGGAAACGTATGCAAAAGGTAAGACAACTTGCCTCACCAGCATATAGTTCATCAACTTGCAATTGATTCGGTGATAAGACACCAACTTCATCAGCAAAATAGTCCTGATTTTATTACCACAACTGACAATTAGCTGTGTTAAAAAAAATAAGAAATATGCAAAAACTCGTCAAAAAATTAAGCTGCATTATGTCCATATCGTATTATTCTGAAAGGAAAAAACATCACAGACATTAGTTTTTGAACTCCTGGACTAAATCATATAGAAAGAAACAGCCGTTATTTATTCAGATTCTTCTTATTTGAAGACTAGAATTGAGAACAAAAGCTGATACAACAGGAATACTGTCTAAACATTAGATGCAGATTATGATATGAAAACAGTATTATTTTGCTTAGTGTTGTACTTAGTAAGCACTGCACTTGCATGTCATATCATCACTGCCTGTTGTTTCCAGATTTCAATAATATGACAATAAATAATGACATACATTACCAACATAATTTGTACTTCAAGGTTTCCTTCCCAGATTTTTTTTAACAATAAGATGTCTAATCAAATGACCACCATAACGAAGAAACATAGTTCCAAGTCAAACCCTACATTTATTGTGTGAGATGTCACAGATTAGGGGCAAGGTTAACTACATATGCAATCTGTCATCAAATTGTTTGACGGTCAAGATTTATAAGAACATTGGTTAACTAAGAATTACTTATTTGCGAAAATCCTACTTTTAAAGGGTTTATAAAGTATTAAGCTGATACACCCACACAGGATGATCAACCTCCATAGATATTGCGTCTTCCGTATGTTCTTCACCAGAGGGGTATTTTGGTAATTTAGTTTATAGAGAGCCCTTCCTAATATAAGGGAGAGTAAGGAGCCTTAGAATGTGGCTAGAGAGTATTTTATAACTCTCTTTGGAGAGGGATACTTGTGGTAACTAGGCCCCGAGTAACTGGCGTGAGCATACCTTGCGACGGGGTATCTCTAATCTCCATTAAGGTTTGTTCATTAGGTCGGAATTGGAGCGTTAAAATTGGAATTCAATTGACAATTCAAATTCCACCGTTTGGAGGGCATAAAATCACATCGGAATTGGAATTCAATTCAATTCCCAAAGGAATTGATTATAGAGGAAACATGTCTCCCTCAATTCCGACCTCGCGAGGTCTTCATTCGTGATTCTCACCCCTACCTGCGCGCTCCTGACTCTCTCAAAAAAACCTCGACGCTAACTCTGTTATTCTTCCGGGAGTGCATTTTTTGTCAGGGAGCAAATTTTTCGTCAGAGCGCATTTTTTGTCAGAGAGAACATTTTTCTCCTAAGCGCGCAATATACGCCCGAGGGCGAATTTTTCCGTCCGGGCGCGCATTTTTTGCCCGGGCACATGATTTTAGCTCGGGCGTGAATTTTTCTGCCCGGGTGCGCAATTTTTGCTCAGTTATGCAATTTCCGATCGGGCGCGCATTTTTTTTGATCGGGCACGCATTTTTCTATAGGGCGCGCATTTTTCGCCTGAGCGCGCATTTTTCTCCCGGGCGCGCATTAAAGTTCAATCTTTTATTTTGTGATCCCCAATCAATTGGCACGATCTGTCGTTCCACGCCCCCTTCTGCTTTAGTTCTCCATCCAATTTTGTGATCATGTCGTACCCTAATTTAATTCCACTCGCCGCCCCGCAGATCGAAGCCCTACGCTAGCAGTTCAACTGGTGCAATGTATGTGTCTTAGCTTTCAATTAATGACACCCAAGAATTCTAATCGACGGAATCTACTATGTTCTCGTTGTCCCTCCACGAAGGCATCCATACCCAGTAGACTGCAGCCTTTGCGGCCTCCTTCGCACAAGCCTCATGACTTAATCCTATGTCGAGTTTCTGTATTGTATTTTCCTCTTGCGTCCTTCTCCACACATGTGACACTTATTCTAGTGGAACATGCCACCTTCCACAGGTTGACTAAACTAGTTTTGGATATCCATTTGTGAGGCCATCCATGGCTAGTCTTATGGCTACCCTTGTAACGACTCAAAACGAAAATTGAGCCTAAATATATATATATATATACACACGAGTGACAGGCACGGGCCGCTGGCCCGATGGCCACGCACCACAGTACCTGGCCGGCGACGGCGTCCTTCGCCCGCCCCCGGCGTGCGGCCGGCGACGGCGGGCATTGCCCGCACCCCGGCGGGATTCGTCCGCCCCCCGACGCGGGTCGCCCGACCCCCGGCGGGCTCCGCCCCACACCGGAGCGGGCACCGCCCAACCCCCGGCGGGCACCGCCCGCCACCGGCGCGGGTCGCCCGACCCCCGGCGGGCTCCGCCCGCGGCGGGCCCGCCCGACCCCGGCGGGCTCCGCCCGACCCCCGGCGGGCTCCGCCCGACCCCCGGCGGGCTCCGCCCGACCCCGGCGGGCTCCGCCCGACCCCGGCGGGCTCCGCCCGACCCCCGGCGGGCTCCGCCCGACCCCCGGCGGGCTCCGCCCGACCCCCGGCGGGCTCCGCCCGACCCCCGGCGGGCTCCGCCCGACCCCCGGCGGGCTCCGCCCGACCCCCGGCGGGCTCCGCCCGACCCCCGGCGGGCTCCGCCCGACCCCCGGCGGGCTCCGCCCGACCCCCGGCGGGCTCCGCCCGACCCCCGGCGGGCTCCGCCCGACCCCCGGCGGGCTCCGCCCGACCCCCGGCGGGCTCCGCCCGACCCCCGGCGGGCTCCGCCCGACCCCCGGCGGGCTCCGCCCGACCCCCGGCGGGCTCCGCCCGACCCCCGGCGGGCTCCGCCCGACCCCCGGCGGGCTCCGCCCGACCCCCGGCGGGCTCCGCCCGACCCCCGGCGGGCTCCGCCCGACCCCCGGCGGGCTCCGCCCGACCCCCGGCGGGCTCCGCCCGCCCCCGGCGGGGGTCGCCCGACCCTCGGCTCCGCCCGAGGTATCGCCCGCGACAGCAACCTTAAAAGTAAACAAAAATTAATTTAAAAGAAAATAAAAAAAAGTAAACAAAATTAATAAATAAATATCATTCATGGCAGGCAGGTGAACAGTGGCGTGAGCACTGTTCACCCACCTGCTTTTTATAATATATAATAACTTAATTACTTATAATAATTATAAATATTAGAATTTATGTATATAATATAACAGGCGGGTGAACAGTGGCGTGAGCACTGTTCACCCCCCTGTTATAGTCCCACATTGCCAAATCAATTTAAATTTATGGGTTTAAATATACGTTTACGTAATCATTCTTTGAAATCAGCAGTTAGCGGGTTAGCTGTCTTGCGGGCTGGCGTTTCAGCGGGCCGGCCGGCTTGTGCGGTCCTCTTAAGTTGTGTACTGTAACCCGGCGGGCTTTTAGCTGGTGGGCTTGGTATCCCTCTTTTGAAGTTATTTACATAACTTTAGGACCCTAGTAGTAGGTTTAGGAGCCCTAGTAAAATTTGGAGAGAGGGTTGGTTTGATCGGACAGCCACTGGAATAGTGGAATAGATCGAACGGCCGAAATTAATTTCATGAATTATAAATTCAAGCCTTCCATACTTCTATTATAGTGGTAGAGATATAAATCTTTATTATATAAGCAAACCCCTCCAATCCTCATGGTGTAACATTTAAATCCAATAATACCCCCCATTTTCCCCAACACTCCTTCTCATTTGTAGGGCTTTTTGGTCTTTTGGCATGACATTCATGAATGGTTTTTTTGGTCTTTTTTATATTTATGCCTTTTCACTTTGGAGCTCCTGCCACCACCCGCATGCAAAGTCAAATCTCCGGTAAACACTCTACCTGTGCCCCCATGCTCTTCCGCTGTTATCCTATCATCCACAGCTAGCGCCTGATTCTCCATCTCACGCTACCCTCTCCTCCTGGGAAAATGTTTGGGTCAGGACTCCTGACCATGAGCATGGTCAGGACAACCAATGAGGAGCCTGAAATGCTGAGGGCCCCAAGCAAAAGTGTATGGCACAAGCCACAATTGCGTGGGCCCCGCCTCCTTTGCAGGATCCTCATTGGTGCAGGACCATGCTCATGGTCAGGACTCCTGACCCAAAAATTTCCTGTCTTTCCTTGAATGTCATCCTGTCAACTCCTCCCGCCTACATAACCCTAACTCCTTCTCCCAGCCCCACCAAAAACAACTTCTATACCACCTCAAGAGCTCCTCCTTCTCTACTCCACAGTGCCTCACTCTCAAGAGCTCCCCCTCCATCGAGATTCTGATGCTTCTCGCTCATCTTTCCGACGATCTCCTCCTTCCGGCAAACTCCTCCCAGAAATTGTTTCACAGCAAATTCCTCCTTCCGGCAAGTCCTCCGGCCTCCTTCCAGCATGCTCCTCCTCACCGGCAAGCTCCTTTCTATTTTTGTGCTTAGATTTAACTATGTTTATTTAACCCTACCTCCTCTCTTTCTCCGGCAACAGAGCTTCCTCCTCTGGTCCGGTGCTTCTCCATTTTCGCTCCTCCTCGACACCCTCAACAGAGCTCCTCCTAAACCCAAACTCCTCACCGTAAGCATTGTTCCTCTATTTTGTGTTCTTGCTGTAATTTCTGTTAATCTGAAAATTTCTATAATGTGTTCTTGCTGTAATTTCTGTAAATCTCAAAATTTCTATAACATAACATTGTTATGAACTTAATTTTTGATCTCCGCCTCGATAGCTTCTCCTCCCACGCTGACCATGGTTCTATGATCTTTTCAACAGCTTCTCCTTGCCGGATTAGTCCAAGCCTCCTCGCCGGATTAATCCAAGCCTCCTCGATCGAGCCTCCTGGACAGAGCCTCCTCACTTCACCGTAGGAGGTTTAATTTTGTTCTCAGTTTACTGATTTAAGCCATTCTGGACAGAGCCTACCCCATTTTTAAGACTTGCCTTCAGTTCAATTTGTTTTTTATTTCTTTCCTTTCTACTTTTACCCAACAATTTTTTTAAGGCTTGCTGATTTAAGCCATTCAGCAAAAATTTTGTTTTTGTAGCTTCCTGAGGTTTAAGCCTTACTGATTTTATAATCCCCTCCACAACTTATATGTTTTTGTGGCTTACTGAAAAGTTATTGATTTTACTCACTATACCTTACTAAATTTGTAGTTTTAAATTTTTCTCAATTTACTGAATCTGCAGTTTTAGATTTTACTGAATCCGGTTATATGATAGCTGGTTTTATGGTTTAATGGTTTTACTAAATCCACTTATATAGCTGCAGTTTTAGATTTTTTCAATAAGTTTTATGGTTCGATCTCTTACCTATTCTCGAGTTTTTACTCAAAAAAATTTTAGCCATTGTTGCACAACATAAAATAGTTGTATGTTATGATAAAATGCATTATGTCTGTGTGTAATTTTCAATATGTGAATATGTTAATAGTGGCTGCAGTTTTATATTTTCCTCATTATAGCTAACTATATGGTTGCTGAACCTCACTATAACTTAGTTTTATATTTTAATGTTCCGCTTATATGATTTTACTGATTTTGCTGAATCTGTTGGTATGATTGATTCAAGTTCTCCAAGTTTATATTTACACCATAAACTTAAAAAAATTCAACTTGGATCACCTCTAATATTGCTTTTTAAAACGCACACCTCTGATGCGCCTCTTAAGAGCTGCCAAAAAATTTTGAATGCTCAATGCCATAGCTCTAAATTTTGATTTACTATACATTCATTGTACTATCAAGTATTATTTTCAATATTATTTTTTCAAGGTTAGTTGCATATATTTATACACGTTTGAATTTTTTATTTCTTTAGATGTTAGAACTAGAATTCCTATAAGTAATATTGTATTACCTGTGTGCTAGACATTTTCTCTTGGCTTCCTCACAGGCAAAGCCTGAACCAAAGCTGTTTAGAGCTGACCTTCCTTCGCTCCATGCTTTTATTCCAAATTTAATTGATGTTCTGATAGGAACATTATACACTTTTCATTTCTTTAGACGTTAGGACCATTATGTTGGGGAAGTATTGAATGGTCAATAATTGAATGGATAGCTATAATGTAAAGCAACCGCTTCCCTAATTCAAACTTTTTTTGAGAGCAGAGAAGGGCATATTTCCAACCGATGTCGTCTTCCACGACCATTGTCGCCTTCCATGACAAATGTTGCACTAGACCAATAGCGTCGCCTCGACCAACGTTGCCTCCCCGACCAATGTCGCCGCCCCGACCATTGTCGCCGCCCCGACCAATGTCTCCGCCCCAACCAATGTCGCCTCCAACGACCAATGTCGCCTCCAACGACCAATTTCGCCGCCCACGACCAATGTGACCGCTCCCGATCAATGTCATCACTCACGACCAATGTCTCCCCCGCGACAAATGTCATCGTCCACGACCAATATCTCTTTCCACACTTAATGTTGACCCCTACGACCAATGTCACCCCCCACGACAATGCATCCGCTCTCCACCAATGTCGCCGCCCGAGACTAATGTCGTCTCCCCCGACCAATGTCGTCTCCCCCGACCAATGTCGCCGCCCCGGACCAAAGTCGTCGCCCCCAACCAACGTCGCCCCCACGACAAATGTCGCCCCCACGACAAATGTCGCCCCCACGACAAATGTCGCACCCAAGACGAATGTTGCCTGCACGGGGTCCCCCGTGCACGACTGCTTGAATATATAATAATAATGAAAAGTGTTACACGATATTGGAATGATTGGTGCCTCCAATAGAGGTCCAAGGGGGGATATATATATATTAAGTAAAGAACAACATACAAACAGTATATACGAGATGGTATTAATGAGTTTAACACTCCCCCTCAAGTTGGGTCGTGGGAACTTCCCAGACTTAACTGTTACATATAAAGTTCATTCTGACCTCCGTGACTCCCTTGGTAAGAATATCTGCGACCTGATCTACAGTCTTCACATGACTTAGAGAAATAAGTCCTTCTTCATACTTCTCCCTTACAAAGTGGCAGTCGACCTCTATGTGTTTTGTCCGTTCATGAAACACAGGATTAGTAGTTATCTGTATCGCAGCCTGATTATCACACCATAGAGGAGTGGGATCTTGAACAGGGTACCCGATTTCACCAAGAATTTGTCTAACCCACATGATCTCAGCAAAAGAGTGGGACATAGCCCGATATTCCGCCTCAGCACTAGATCTAGCAACCGTGGTCTGTTTCTTGCTCTTCCAGGAGACGAGATTCCCACCCAAAAAGATAGTAAATCCCGTGATTGACTTTCGGGTGGCTAAGCAGCCTGCCCAGTCAGAGTCATAGTATGCCTCAATATTAGAATGGCCTCGATTCTTGTATGATATCCCGAGACCAGTATCTTTCTTTATGTACCTGACGATTCGGAGAACAGATTCTCATTGAGAGATAGTTGGAGCAGCCATGAACTGACTGACCTTACTTACAACACAAGTAATGTCAGGACAAGTCATGGTAAGGTAGTCCAGTTTTCCAACTATTCTACGATACTTCTCTGGTGAATCAAACGGTTTGCTTTCAACATGAAGGCCTTTTTCCCATGGTTCAAGTGGAGAATTCATAGGGCCACGGTTAGACATTCCAAGGTCGGATAGAAGATCGAGAGCATATTTGCGTTGACAAATAAAGAGGGAATCATCATAATTAGCATCTTCAATCCCTAGGAAGTATCGTAATGAGCCCAAATCTTTTGTCTGGCAGTTGGAGTGTAAGAATGTCTTGAGATTTATTGTCCCTTCTGAATTGTTGCCTGTGATGACAATATCATCGACATAAACCACTAGAAGAACGGTACCAGCCGAAGATTTCTGATAAAAGAGAGATGAGTCCTTTGTACTCTTGGTAAGCCTGAATTGAGTGACCCCGGATCGGAATCGAGCAAACCATGCTCGAGGGGATTGCTTTAATCCGTATAACGACTTCCGAAGATGACACACCTTGTTACGCTCCTCCTCAGCCACGAACCCAGGTGGTTGTTCCATATACACCTCTTCATCTAAGGACCCATGAAGAAATGCATTCTTGATGTCCAACTAGTACAAGAGCCACTAGTGAGAGGCTGCAAGAGAGAGCAGGATGCGGATAGAGGACATCTTAGCAACGGGGGCAAATGTTTCATCATAATCCACGTCATAAGTCTGAGCATAGCCTTTGCCAACCATGCGGGCCTTCAAGCGATTGAGGGAACCATCCGTATAAACTTAGATAGAATAGATCCATTTGCATCCAATAGACCGCTTGTTAGTAGGTAAGGAGATCAAGTCCCATGTGTTGTTAAGTTGAAGAGCTGTCAATTCATCGTGCATAGCAGTCACCCAGTCAGGATGAGCTTTGGCCTCCGCAACGGTAGAGGGGAGACGGTATTGATCCAGAGTGGAGTGCAGGGCAGTATGAGAGGCTGACAATCCCTGGTAAAAACTAACATATAGTGGTTTATCCCAACAGGTCCGACCCCCTTTCCTGACTGCAATAGGGAGATCTGGGCTGACTAACATGAAAGCAGCAGGCACACTAGCAGGTGCTTCCGTAGGAACAGTCGGCATATCATCGGTGGGAGAGGTAGGCTGAGTTGGTGGCACTAATGTACAATCAGAAGAGCGACGAGAGTAAACTTTCCCCCAAAGGGGACACAGAAGGTCAGTCGGAGAGAGGATTGCAGGTGTAGGACGAGAAACAAAGATGTCTTCAAGAGATAGGTCAGGACATGGTGATCCACTAGAAAGGTAAGAGTCTGATTCCAGGAAGACAACATCCGATGAGATAATATATTTGTGGAGATCGGGAGAATAACACCGATATCCTTTAGTAGTCCGAGAATAGCCAAGAAAAATACATTTCAAAGAGCGAGGATCAAGTTTTGAGATAGAGGGACGGGCATCTCTAACATAGCAAACACACTCAAAGACCTTCAAAAGTAGAAGGGGACCAACAAGATCTGGGTAAAGAGTGTGATAGGGTGCCCCCCACCCCTCGAGGATATGAGTGGGAAGTTGACTAATGAGGTGTGCAGCGGTAAGAACTGCAACACCCCAGAAGTGTTTGGGTACGTGCCTATGGTGAAGAATGGCCTGAGTGACCTCAAGGAGGTGTCGATTTTTCCTCTCGCCAACACCAGTTTATTGGGGGGTATCAGGACAGCTGGTTTGATGAATGATACCTTTATCAGAGAGAAAGGTAGACATGGACAGAGATAGATATTCCCGACCATTATCAGTTCAAAGACGCTTAAGAATTGAGTGAAGATTTCATTCCATAGATTTTGAAAAATAGACGGCAGCTCAGAACGATTTTTCATTAAGTACACCCAAGTCATTCGAGAGAAATCATCAATAAACGTAACATAATATTTGTGTCCTAACCACGTAGGGACAGGACACGGTCCCCAAACATCAGAATGAAGTAAATCAAAAGGTGAAGAAGCACAAACATCAAGACGAGGAATATAGCTAACTCTGTGAAATTTAGCAAACAAACAAGACTCACAGCTGAGATGGGAAACCTTCCCAAACTCAGGATACAGAAGACGCATGACCTGCATAGACGGATGACCATGACGATGGTGAAGATCCCAGAATCTGGTTGAGGCAGCAGAACAAGCAAGATGGGAGACTTCGTCCAGAACATAGATGCCACCACGCAGCTTTCCTCTACCAATAATACGGCTCGTCGACTGTTCCTGAAAAATGCAACCAGAAGATGTGAAGGTAGCAATACAATTTAAATCACGAGTAAGTTTACTAATTGACAATAAGTTGTAAGCAGATTGAGGAACATGAGCAACGGAGGATAATCATGTCAGGTGTCACATTGCAACTACCAAACCAGACAATGGGTACAGTTGATCCATTCGCAACTGTAATTGAAGACCCACTATGAGGTTTGTATGAGTGTAAGATACCCGAGGTACTAGTCAGGTGATCAGAAGCACCAGAATCTGCCAACCACTGGACGGGACGCTGAGAGGTGCAAACAGGCTGAATGGTTTGGATCACAGCAGCACTATGATTCGGAGAGTCGGTCTGGAGAGCCTGCAAGCGACGATACTCAACCTCAGATATTTCAAAAGTTCTCGGATCGGAGGTGTAGAAGTAGAGTCAGCCAAGTGCGCAGAGCGAGATGAAGAGGTTTGGAGGCCCAGTCTGGCTTCCCATGAACCACCCAACATGTATCCTTCGTGTGTCCCCGACGCCCGCAATGGGTACAATGTCTCGTGTCAATATCACGACCACGACCAGAGCGGCCCCCTCGACTAGTTCCTCTTCCACCCCGAGAAGCAAGAGCCATCGACTCTCCTGAGGAAATATGTAGAGCAGATGGAGTACATGCTGAACTGGCTTTAGTCAGACGATGGTACACACTAACAGTTTGCAGGGCAGAAGGACTCGCTAGCATTTCAGTCGTCGTTGTTGAGAAGTTTGAATCAAGTCCATTTAGGAGCCAAAGAAGTACAAGATGCTCACGTTGAGCCTGATGTTCTTCCCTAGTAGAGGGGATCTCCCAAAGATCCAAGATCTCATCAGCAAGAACCTTCCATTCCGCGAAGTACTCGATGACAGGGCGCACCCCTTGTCTCAGCTCAGCTATCTTGGGGAAGAGTTCACCAAGACGAGAGAGATTGTTCGCTTGAGAGAACATCATATGCAGAGTATCCCATAGTTCCATAGTGCTGTCACAATTCTTGCACATTTGCTGAACGGATGGATCCATGGAGCTCAGGAGAAGAGCAAAGATGCGGCAATCATCACTATACCAATCTTCATACTCTGTACTCCTCACATCATGAGTTGGGAGACGGGTAAGGTGGTGCATACGTCGGATACCCGATAGGGACATAGTAACCCCCTTTTTCCATAGTTGGAAGTTAGAGGAGGTAAGGATAGTTGTAGCGAGCCTCGCATTAGGAGGAAAGGTATTGGTAGAATCCCCTGAGGGAACGGTCGTCTGAGTGATGCTCGTAACTGAGGAACCCATGCTCGTAACGCGCACCGTGTAGTTTGTTTTTTTATCCTTTATGTATTGGTCTGTAAGGCTATATGATGTAGGGTAGGCTAGTGGTGCTCAAAAACTATGACTCTAGGTGCGGGTGCAGGGGTGACACACTAATGCAACTCTAAATGCAAATACAATCGTTGGTGACGGCGATGATTAAATTAAGCAATGAAATTAATAGCACCACGCAAATAATTGAATTAGAAAACAAACAATTAATTTCATCAATTTTTATAATGGCTTCCTCTGCTCGGAGGGACAAAGCAAAGCGTGCGGCGAATAATTCCTCCTGCAATTATTAGTATACTAGAGTCAATTTTCACACAAGCAATAGTCGCATCACAATATAGTAAATCACCAAATGAAAATGTCAAATCAAAGAATACAATACCACAAAGCTCATAACGTAGAGGGCTGAATCGAGGCAGTGAAGAATTTGAAGGTCCGGATGTGTAGACGGGCGATCGGAGGTGGCTCCGGTGGTACGGCGACGGCGAGGTGGCTGCCCACGGTGGAAAAGAGGGAGAACGTGCCGGAAACGGAGAGATCCGACCATTAGGGAATGGATCCGGGTGTAGGTGGATAGATCTGATAATTTGACGGCGGATCCGGGCTACGGGAAGAGGAATATGGGTGAAAATGACGGGTTGGAGGGTGGTAGCACTAGATCAAGATAGATCTAGGGTTTTCGGAGCGGTGGGAAGTGGATCCACGGAGGGGAAGGGGCTGCGGGATTGGTATACCGGCGGATGAACGACACCGGCGGGTGAATTGTGTGGATGAACAGTAACGGAGGATGAACAGGGCGGATGAACAGTGCCGGCGGATGACCAGTGCGGGTGAACAGTATTTTTGCGGATGAGGGTTTCGGAGGGGGAAAAGAAGGTTATGGATGGGTAGTACCTTGGGGAGGAGTTTGGCGGCCTAGGAGTCGTCACCTAGGGTTCCATGGCGTCGATACCGGGAAGGGATCGCTGGAATCCGGGAAAGCTTCTTCTCCAAATTCAACAATCTCATAGATCAGCCCTCATACCTCCTATTTATAAGAAAAGACACATTAGGGTTTCCCCATCAACGACTATGATTGGTCGGTGGGTTCGCCCTTAAAATACATAAAAAATAAACTGAAAAATATAAAGTAATATAGTATTTTGACTCGCGGCGACGCACCGGACGCAATCGCGGAGTCCGATCGTCGATCCGGGCACGCCATATATGGAAAGTTGCCAAATCAGCCCCGAACGGGACCAAAACGTGTCCTCGTCTCTGCTCCGCATCAATCTCCCCGGCTTGAAAGAATTCATCTCCTGATGAATAGGGATCAAAATTCTCTCGCTGCATGCCGGGTAAAACTTGAAGAAGTCCACCAGAGGTCGCCCAAGTGTCGTCGCTAGGAAGTGTCCTCGCCAATCAACTCCCCCTGACTGAAAAGATGTCATCCCCGGTGAATGGAGACGGACGTGCTGAAGTCAAAGTCCAGGGGCGAATCGATCAAGCTCTGCTGCAAGTACCCAAGAGTCACCAACGTCTGTAGTGGGAATGCACTGGTGGAGTCTGGTCTCCATGAAGCTCTCAACGCTCAACTCACGAGTGGTGGATCCCGGTGCGATTGGTGGTGCCTGCGGTGAAACCAAAGAAGACGAGTCGCCAGGTGGGTGGAGGTTAATAATGGGTGAGGATGTATGATGGTGATATGGTAACGACAGTGGGAATGGGGGTGGCTGGGCATCTCCACTGCTCGGGTCCACATACTCATGAGGTTCATAGTATGGAGTCAGATCTACAACAATAAACACAGGGTGAATTCCCATACTGGCCGGGATGTCAAGTCGGTAGGCGTTGGTCCTAATACGGCTAATAATGGAGTACGGACCCATTCGCCTCACGCTTAACTTGTTGGCAGGCCCCGAAGGGAGCCTCTCGGGGCGGACTCGCACCATTACCTTCTCGCCTACATTAAATATTTGCTCTCGCCTTCGCTTATCTGCACGTGCTTTGTAATTTTCATTGTTTGTTATTATTCGTCGGCGGACCGACTCATGCAAATCATGCAAATGATGTGCAAAATACTCAGCAGACTCATGCAAGTAATGCAAATGATGCAAAGACAACACGACAGACACAGTACACTTCTTATAGGAAAATCTAATAATGTCTGGGATGTCTCTAAAATGGGGTGGCCTATCTGGAGGTTCTTTTGGTGGAGTGTAGACAAACTCATCCCGTGTGTGATGAGTGCTCAGATGACCGTGAGAGACAACTATACTCAAAGACGGGCTCATAAAGAGTCAAATGTCTCTCAGGGAACGTAGCACATCAGGGGGGGTCCCCAGGAGGTCTGTAAGAAAAGTCATCACGAAGGAGACGACCATCTGAGTGAAAATCGTGTACACCGACTAGAAGTCGTGACTCTAAAATATGGTGAGCGTCCCAGACAAGAAAGAACTCATTCGGTGGTTCAGCGGGTGGCGTGTCCCAAAACTCATCTAGAGTGTGAGGCGTCATAAGGTAGGTCCTCAAAATATGAGCATACTCAAGTGGACTCAAGGTAGGCCCCACATATGTCATGCTCCACTCAAGGTCCCTTCTCTGGGGCAAGGCCAGAGATGATAATGAAAGAGGCGTCATACCTGAGCGGCTCACCCGGGTCTAAACCTCACCAAGATGTGGTGGATCATTAGGAGGCTCAACAAGGGGCTCGTCATAGGGCTCGTCACTAAGGTCAAGGTCCTCCCGATGAGTACCATCGAAAGGGGTAGTGCTCCCGTGCATGGGTGACATAGCCACTACGAGATCAACATCAAGCTCTGAGCTCTCAGTTGTAACGTGGCTCAGGGTAATGCCAAGGGAAAAGTGACATAGACCTACGCTCAAGACTGGGTCTGCGGGTGCGGTGTCAAAACATGAGTCTAGGGTATGAGTGTCAATCAACCCCGGACATGCCAAAAGTGAAGGTGTGGGTGAGAGGCACAACACTACAGACTCAATAGGTCTCTCAGACTCACCCTCCGTCGGAGTCACAAGAGATGGGTCAGAAACAAGAGATAGGTCACTCACGGGGCTAAGCATCTCGCTGGGATGAGAGCAATCTGTATTAGGTATCACTTCCGTCGTGGGTGATAGGACAGTGGTAGGCATCGTGGTGACCTCGATATGAGAAGGACTCGTACTGCGGAGGAACCGACCAGCTCTGGCGGATCTCAAAGACTGATCATAATGAAGGGCAAGCTGATACGTCTGCTCGAGGGACTTCGGGCTATGATAAACCACCTTAGTACAGATGTCAGATCGAAGCCCAGACCGAAATCTGCAATTGGTCATGGCTGAGTCCTCTCGGATATCGCTCCTCACAACTAACTCATCAAAGCAATCCTTGTACTCAGCGACAGACATGGATTCTTGCTGAAGGGAAAATAATTGGTCGAGCAAGCGACTCCGATATGATGAAGGCAGGGTACCTCTAACACAATGTACGCTTCATGTCCACTCAACTAGTGATGCGACGAAGATGGTCTCATTCGCGGGTCCTCTCAAGGCTAGCTCAATATGCCCTCGCCTGATCTAAAAGTCTAAGTTGCACAAACTTAACGCGACGCTCACCGAATAACTCAAAATAATCAAGATAGTACTCAATATCCACGAGCCAATAACTGAAAGACTCGGGACTCTATGAGCCGTCAAAGGAATGGGAAACTGTACGAAACTGACTCTCAAGATCTCTCTCAAAGTTACGATCCTCATAATAGTCGTCTCTAAGGTAATCGGGTCGAGTCGAAGGATCAACACGATCTGCTCGCGTGCAAGGATATGAACGACGACAATCATCATACTGATCGTCTCTGGCATAGTGAGGTTGTGTCAGTGGGTTGACACGATCTCGGGAAGTGGTGTGCCGCAGACGATAATAATCATCATGATAATGTGAGGATTTCTCTGAAATCGCCCTTTGAGATTGGAAATAAGCGGACTCAGAATCTCCCAAGAGAGGAGAGGAACGACGCCGATAATTAGTCATGGATGAACCTAAATACTCTATATGACCTACCACTACAAAGCATGCAAATGGCCTATCCTTACTCTCTGAAACAAATTTGATGTAGGGTAGGCTAGTGGTGCTCAGAAACTATGACTCTAGGTGCGGGTGCGGGGGTGACACACTAATGCAACTCTAAATGCAAATACAACCGTTGGTGACGGCGACGATTAAATTAAGCAATGAAATTAATAGCACCATGCAAATAATTGAATTAGAAAACAAACAATTAATTTCAGCAATTTTTATAATGGCTTCCTCGACTCGGAGGGCCAAAGCAAAGCGTGCGGCGAATAATTCCTCCTGCAATTATTAGTATACTAGAGCCAATTTCCACACAAGCAATAGTTGTAGCACAATACAGTAAATCACCAAATGAAAATGTCAAATCAAAGAATACAATACCACAAAGCTCACAACGTAGAGGGATGAATCGAGGCACTGAAGAATTTGAAGGTCCGGATGTGTAGACGGGCGATCGGAGGTGGCTCCGGTGGCGACGGCGAGGTGGCTGCCCACGGTGGAAAAGAGGGAGAACGTGCCGGAAACGGAGAGATCCGACCACTAGGGAATGGATCCGGGTGTAGGTGGATAGATCCGATAATTTGACGGCGGATCCGGGCTACGGGAAGAGGAATATGGGTGAAAATGACGGGTTGGAGGGTGGTAGCACTAGATCAAGATAGATCTAGGGTTTTCGGAGCGGTGGGAAGTGGATCCACGGAGGGGAAGGGGCTGCGGGATTGGTATAGGGACGGCGGATGAACGGCACCGACGGGTGTATAGTGCGGATGAACAGTAACGGCGGATGAACAGTAACGACGGATGAACATGTCGCGCGCATAGTTTCGACAGATGAACAGTACGGGTGAACAGTAATTTCGGGTGAGCATTAATTCGTGATTCCTGGGCAGCGGTAAGGGTTGGGATTTGGGGGCTGCAGGGGTTGCGGATGAGGGTTTCGGAGGGGGGGGGGAAAGAAGGTTATGTATGGGTAGTACCTTGGGGAAAAGTTTGGAGGCCTAGGAGTCGTCACCTAGGGTTCCGCGACGTCGGCACCGGGGAGGGATCGCTGGAATCCGGGAAAGCTTCTTCTCCAAATTCAACAATCCCTTAGATCAGTCATCATACCTCCTATTTATAAGAAAAGACACATTAGGGTTTCCCCATCAACGACTATGATTGGCCGGTGGGTTCGCCTTTAAAATACATCAAAAATAAACTGAAAAATATAAAGTAATATAGTATTTTGACTCGCAGCGACGCTCCGGACGCAATCGCGGAGTCCGATCGTCGATCCGGGCACGCCATATATGGAAAGTTGCCAAATCAGCCCCGAACGGGCCCAAAACGTGTCCTCGTCACTGCTCCGCATCACTATATAAAGTCGATTATGCCATGGCTTAAGAATACTGGAACTATAAAAATAGAACCTGTGTAAGAAGCGAGTTCTGCAATGTGATTCCTTAAGAAAATTCCGCCTCTCCCCCTCTTCTTCTTTCGTTTTGTTTTAATTTCAAATTTTTTTGTTCATTTATACAAAATTTCCAACAGTAGCTTTGCTTTCTAACACTTTACCTGATGGTCGGCCAGCTGTATTGGATCTAGATGAATTACTTATTGCTTTGGCTGGATCTTTTGGCGAATATGCGGGCTGCTTTTTCATATGCTGATATATTCCAGATGGGGGGAAAACCAAATAGCTGACAGTTGTAGTTGATCCTCGTATTTCCCCATAACTTCCTGTTGGGCTGCTGTTGTAAGCTGTCATGGGCTGCCAAGAGAGGCACTTGTTGGCTCGACTTGATGCCTCTTGTGGCTGTCATTGAAGGATCTTATTCGCTGCCCTTGGTAACTTTTAGTGGCTGTCCTCTATGTAATCTGCTCTTCCTTGATGGAACTTGAAGTGAATCTTCATTATAATTCTAGAGGCAGAAATATATATATATATATATATCAATGGCTAAAATTTATCGTGAGTCGTAGTTGTAATCGTCATAGGAATTAAATTGTATCTAATTAGCGGCGCAACCCTAAAGTAAATGATTTCACTGATACTATAGTGGATGAAATCCGGTGATAAACGCAATGAAAATCCTGGTGATGATAAAGGCAAGGGAAAACTGCGAGTACTTATCGCTTTAATTATGCTTAGTTTTAACTTATTTTCAGAACACAAGTTGTATAACTTTTTCTCATACTATAGAAAGTATTTTTATTATTGTGCATTGACATGAATTTGAAATAGTTTGAATTTTCGAATCACTAACAAGAAAATGAGAATTGCTAAAAGATGCGAAATTCGAAAGAGCAAGAATCAAGTGATGAATTCTTAGGGAAATTGTAAATAAAGCACACTTATAGGTAATTTGACATCAATATAAATATGAACATCGAATACATGTACATAACTAAGAATCAAAAACCAAAAAAAAGACGAATAAAAGATATTATGCATCGATGCATAGGAAATGATAAGGATTAACCCAGTAGCTAGAGGGAAGGGGGTTGAATGCCCTATGGCAGAATAATCTTGAGATTTATATACGGCCGTTGCAGGCCAGAGGCCATTGAAGGCCCAGAGATCGTTGAAGACCAAGAAGTGATGCATTATAAACATACCCTTATGATTTCCTAATTTAATAAAAGTAAGATAACAAGAAATGTAATGTTGAATTGCATATGAATGAAAAGAATGATATTGAACATGAAGGGAATCTGTTCTGAATGAAAAGAATGAAAATGCACACGAAGAGAATAACTAATGAATAGAACGAAGACGAGAATAGATGAAAAGAAATGCATAGCAAAGATAACGAAATGCAAAGACATTAAAGAACAATGAAGATCGAATAAAGAGAATACAAACATTTGAAATATAACTTCATGTTGCATACACACTACACCCTTCTTACTGATTTTTACAGCACTTGTCTATACCAAAATTTAAATAAATATGTATATTGTTACTAATGTTTATTATCTTCATGTACAACAATTAAATAGATATGTTCCTCACTTAGTCATATTCTTTATGACTAAATCTGTCGTGGTTTATATTTTTAGTTAGTTGAGGCAACCTTGAGTGCCAAAAAAGGCAAAGTTGACCGAGGAAGAACGAAAAAGGATCGCTACAGAACAATCCAAGGTATGGGTTAAAAATTTTCTGTGTTTCCTTTGTACTCATGCATTATATGTGTTGTGACGGATGTTTGACAAACTTACTCAAATACAGAATTTAAGTGAGCTCTGAAATGGGGTCTCACAATTTAAAATCAGAGCGAGGTTTGCAAGAAATTCGATGGCCATGAGTACATAAAACACATCAATTGAGCGAATACCTTGAAATTAATTTCATTTTTGTTTCAAGGTTCCTATCCATGTTTACTCTAGTCGACGAGTCCGAGATGGTCGTGATGAGCAAGAGGTACATAAAGGTGTTTTGTCGGCCGAAAGTGATAATGGGAATCAACCGCATCCCCCGGTGAACAATCCTGTGTTAGACAATGTCGAAGTTCTAACAATGGTGTTGGCCGCATTAAGGCTCTGTTTGGCGCCGCGATTTAAGCACAGTGGCCCGCGGATTTTCCCACTGCCCCGCCAAACAGAAAAAACAAGCCAAATTTTTCCATCGCCCCCGCAGTAAAATCGCTAAAATGAGCGGCCGCCCGCTCATTTTCAGTCACGGAATAATTCCGCGACTGATAAAAAGCAGCAGCGTAAAGAGCTGTCACGATTCTGGTTCGGTTCCGGTTCTACTAAAACCATGAACCAAACCACTAAAGTAACAATTCTTCAAATTAGAACCAAAACCTTATTTGGTTTGACCGGTTCCGGTTCTGGTTCCGGTTCCAGCTTAATTTTTGGAACCGTCGTGTCAATGGTTCCGGTTACGGTTCAACAAGAACCAAAACCAAATCGGTCACTAACGGTTCGGTCCGGTTCCATGCGGTTCGGTCCCGTTCCAATCGGTTCCAACTAAAATCAAAATCAAACTTGGCGAAATGAAATAAAAGCGGACTACAAACAGTAAAACTCAAAACAACACCAAAATAGAAATAATTATGTTGCGCACTTCTCGACGGTCTTTTCAACGATCGGTGGGATAGTATCAATCGCCTTCCTACACGTTTAGACTTGCCACGACTTCTAGTTGGCTTGCGCATGTCTCGTCGGCATGCTCAACCGTAACAACCGGCTACAATTAGTTGTCTTTCATGATTACTAATAAATAGTAGTTGTATATCTTCTATATTTTTTAAATAAAATATTTCAAAAAAATATATAAGTAAAATTGAAAATATATTATATAACTGTATAAAAAATCAGAAGTGAACTGCAAAATTGACTCTAAACCGCACCAATGTCAAACCATACCACACACTTTTTATGCGGTGAAGTTTTGATCGGTCCAAAATCGATCTCATTTAGTGCAATTGCGATTTGGATTCAAACTGCACCAGCTTCACTCGTGATAGTAAGTATAAATATTATAGATATATTATAAAATAATAACAATATAATAATAATAATAATAAACGGGTTGCGGTTCGGTTCTACTTCGGTCCGGTTCGGATCGGGTTTAAAAATCTTGAAACCACTCGAGACTTGTATGTTGCGGCTCCGGTTCCGGTTCCGGTCTGGATAATAAAATGTAAGAACCACACCCGGATCAATGTTGTTTACAGTTCCAAAATTCAAACCGGAACCCGAATAATTTGCGAACGGTTCGGTCTGGTTCTTTGCGGTTCCAGTTCGGTTCCGATTCGGTTTGCGGTTTTCGGTTTTAAGTGACAGCTTTAGCAGCGTTGCAGCCTTGGTTGCATCGCTGCTGTCCTTTTTAAAAAAAAATTATATATTTTTTATTATTATTACGTTTATATTATTATAAATTAATATATATTGTTATTATAAAGTTTTATTATTATGTATTATTAATAAATAAATATTATATATATTGTTATTATTAAGTTATATATTATTATAAATTAATGTTAAGTTAACTATATTATTATAAATTAATATAAGTTATAAATAATATATTTCGTAATGTTTGATTCATGTGATTGCGCCTCACAGGTTGAAACAACACTGCAAACGCTGTTCTTCCAAACAGATTTACAGATTCTGTCATCACTCTGTAAAACAGCTGATTATTCCACCACTGCTTCTCATCACTGCTTCTCCAGTCGCTGCAGTCGCGCCAAACAGAGCATAAGTATAGCAAATCCAGTTGCTCCTATGAATGTTTCCCCCAGTGAATATACCACCTCCTGTGAATGTACCCCCCCCCCCCACCTCCTGTCAATCTACATGTGGTTCAAAGAGTTCCACAGGGACCACCTCCTCATCGACAATTGAATATAGACCTGAAACAAATTCAGGAGTTAAAACTACCCACATTTAAAGGAGGTTTACCCCGTTGGAATTGGATTCTGAGAATAGAAACCATTTTCCAAATAATGGAATGTCCAGAAAATCGAAAAGTGGGATTGGCTACGTTTTTACTCGAAGACAAAGCAAAGCGCTGGTGGGATAGTATAATGTGAAGAAAATATGAAGTTCAAGGCCTCGGAATGATAACATGGAAAGAATTTGAACAGGAGTTTACGTCGTGGTTTATAATTAGATTTGAGAAGCGATTATTTCATGATCAATTTCTCAAGCTAGTTCAAGAAAATAAACCAGTGCTACAGTATGAAGCGGAATTTTCAAAATTAGCACGGACTTCGTGATGAAATTCGTACTTTCTTGGTGCCCGTGGATATTCTAAACTAAGGAAAATTAGTAGAACGTGCTCGAATGGTCGAAGTAGATTTAGAGAAATTCCGAAGGAGATGAGAAATGTTCAAAAGAAAGATAGGTGAATGTCCAGGTAAAGAAATGACGGAAAAGGTTAATGAGCCTCAGTGAAAAGAGAGGAAGTTATCGCAAGTTGTGCCAGCAATAAGTAATAGTGTATTCCAGACAATAACGAAATGTTTGAAATGAGAAAGGAATCATAGGAGAGAATGTTTCGCAGGTGTTTGCTTTTATTGTCGTCAACTGAGACATAGACGAAGTGAATGCCCAAAAGTTTCTGCAGATGGAAGAAGGTTGTGTACGAGAAATCTCAATGCCCCGCAGCAGAAGCTATACTAGATCAGCGCGGAATCATTAACCTCTACGCCAGTAAGAGAAGAAGCAGTTCCAGAAGAACGTTATATCGAGCCCTGAGCTTTTAACTTAGGCCAACCATGAGAAAGAAGGAAGTGAATCCTCTTTTTATATTCTATTTAAGAATAATGTTATGTATCAGTGTGGTTTTGCTTACCAACATATATAAGTAATGTAAAAAGTAACTTAGTTATGCGTACTCTTTAATAGATCTTTTGTTTCAAATGAATGTTCTTGTTAAAAGTAATCTAGAATTTCCGTAATTTTCGCGAGCAAAAATCCTTTGAAGGTGGGGTGATTTATAACGGCCTAAAATGAAAATTGAACCTAATATATATAGATAGATATAATAATGAAAAGAAATTCCTGATGATGAAAATAAACAAAAATCATTGTCGATACGACGTCGCACTTTTATTTTTGAAGTTCGGAATTTTCGTGTTTTGCGACGCTTGTTTTGTTTTGTTTTTACTTTATTTCTCTTCGATATGATCATATTTATTGCTAACATTTGTTTGACGGGACTGGCCGGTTCGTATTGTTGCATTATGGCAGAAATATCAATTTGAGTGTAAGTTGGCTAGATATATTGTTGGTTGGATTTGAAGTAAGTTGGAATGTAAGTTGGCTGGTTCTTTTCTGGTTGGCTGACTTTGGCTGACCGGTTTCATATGCTAGATTTTACATATATATTATGATGATAAAATAAGAGCGCTTGATTGAGAGCTGGATTACATTTGAGGCGATGAGCGGTGGACTCCTCTCTTTATTTAGCTGTTCAGGACGTTTCTGACTCATCATTTCTATCTCTTGGAGAGTTCGATGGCACTGGTCGACGCTAGCGCTTACCTTTTCCAGTGATATTCCTACTTCTTGACGATAAATTTCCCATCTCTTGGGCTGAGAGAGCTTGGGAGGGTGTTGTCTCCTTTTACTGCTATCTAAAGGATTAGTGCTCTTGTTTGTATTGACGTGTTATCTCAGTTGTCCGTTATATATTTACCCCTTGTATTCAAGTTTATGTGTGTGGGTGGTTTTCCCCTTGTATCTCCTATATATATGCCTATTCCGCCTAAGTGGATGAATACAACAGTAATCATTTTACTCTCTAATTTGATTTGGTATCAGAGGAAAAGCCAAACCCTGACCCCGACCCTTCGCCCTCAACTCCCGATCCCGCATCGTGCGACTTCGCCGATCCCCCCGCTTAGCCGCCTTCGCCGTCTTCTCCGGTCGGCGCGCCTTCGACGCAGTGTTCACGAGATGTCGTCGATCCTGCTACTGTCGCCGATCCCGCCCCTTCACCGACCCCGCATCGCCGATCCTGCAACTCCGAACTCGCCGATCCTGCTGTTGTCGATTTCTCTTTTTTTTCTTCCCTTCGATTGTTTCTTCCGCCGCCGATTTGGTTGGTGTTTACTGCTCCTTCCTCACTTCTTTTCTTCAAATGACCTAGATCTGTGATCTACGGTCTTCCTTCCTTTTTGGGATGAGTTTTTCCTCTTCTGTTTAAAGGTTTCCTTTGAGGGTTCTTCTTGTTTCCATCCCATTGATTCCTCCCTCTTCGGTTCGAATGATGGATTGGCTCGACGCATTACTACCGCCCTTCTCAATGAAAAAAACTTTATAACTTGGTCCAACTCCGTGTGAATCCATCTTGCCAGACATGACAAGCTTGATTGGCTTGAACCTAATGGTGTTCCGAAGCCTTCCAACGAAAAGGCTATCCTTCAATGGCGCACGAAAAATTTCAAGATTCTCGGGTGGCTTCAGTGCTCCATGGAGCCCCGTATTTACGAGCAGTTCATGCGATTCGATTCAGTGTCGTCTCTCTAGGTTGCCTTGACGCGTACCTACAGTCACGCTTGCGTTGATACGCGGATTTATTCTGTCTTCCAGGAGATTTCAATTGTTCGTCGGGGGGACCGTTCTGTGCACGAGTACTTTACCTTTCTCTCAGGGAGATTCCAGAAGCTTTCTGACCTTGAGCCGCTCAGTGTTTTTCCACATCCAAAGGATCTACTTATTGTCAAGCGGTGGCAGGAGAAGCGGGACACCTATCAGTTCCTGATGGGCTTGAGGCCCGAGTTTGAGCAGATTCGGGTTCAGATTGTCAGCATGAACCCTCTACCTGATATCTTGGATGCTTATTCCATGGTGGAGGAGCATGAGCATCGTGCCCGCCTCACTGATGTTTCGCCCGTTCCAACTTCTGTTCCTATTCCAGACCAAATGGCCTTGGCTTCAGGTCGTCCTTCTTCTGTGCGCGGGGGGTGTACTTCTACCTATAAAGGTCGAGGGAGTGGCCGCGGAAGCCTATTTGCCTTTGTTCAGTGTCAGCACTACCTCCGGACTGGTCATGAGAAGGCCCGATACTGGCTGCTCTTTCCTCACCAATGCAAGCAGTCCCCCGTCATGCGTATTGTCGCCGCTACTTCTTCAAACTTTGGGAGCCTACCTGATTCCAGTGCCTCTTCCGGTGCTCCTTCCGCCGACTGGAGTCAGCTTATGGCTCAGGTGCAGCAGCTCCAATCTCAGCTTCAGCTGCACTTTCCGTTTCAGACTCCGCACCAGCCTCTTCCTGCTCAACCGTTACCTGCCTCCTCGTCGTTCTTGTCGACTTCAGCTTCTGCCTCAGATACCCCGATGGCCTTTCATGTCACTCAAGAGGGGTCTTCTTCTCCCTGGGTGATTGACTCTGGGGCCACTGATCACATGACTGGTGAGACGCGCTTGTTCTCTTCTCTTGAGTCTTCGAGCGTCCATCGTAAGGTTCGTCTTGTCGATGGCTCTGTGAGCCCCATCCTTCACCGGGGCACAGTTCCTCTGACTCCCTCTTTCTCCTTGGGTTCAGTTCTTCATGTTCCCAAACTTGCTTTAAATCTTCTTTCTGTTAGTCAATTGACTTGTTCGTTGCACTGCTCGGTGACATTTTTTCCTTCTAGCTGTGTTTTTCAGGACCTGACCACGAGGACTTTTGGCTACGTCCGTGAGTGCGACGGGCTATACCAGCTGGATCTTCCACCTCCTTCGCCCTGTCTCTCACCCCCATCCATCGTTGCTGCCACTACTTCACCTTCTCTTTGGCATGCTAGACTGGGGCATGCGAGTCCTCAGATCGTGTCGTCTCTTTTTCCGAGTGTCTCATTTAAGAACTCTTTTCAGTGTGATGTGTGTCAGCTTAGCAAACATACATGCACTACCTATCCTATTTTTGTTTCTCGTAGTTCTGCACTGTTTGATAGTATTCATTCAGATGTTTGGGGGTCTGCCCCGGTTGTTTATTATGATGGTTTTTGGTATTTTGTTACTTTTATAGATGATTTTACTCGTTGATGTTAGGTCTATCTTATGTGTGTCAAATCTGATGTATTTGATTTATATACTCAGTTTACTAATATGGTAAAGACTCAATTTTCCTCTTATATTAGGGTCCTTCGCTCCGATAACGAGAGGAGTATACCTCTTCCTCTTTCACAGTTTTCCTTGCTACACAAGGAACCATTCATCAATTCTCTCGTCCCTATACACCAGAACAGAACGGCGTGGAGGAACGCAAGAATCGGCATCTCTTGAATGTGACCCGGTATCTTCTCCGTGGGTCTCACATCCCAAAGTCGTTTTGGAGTGTCGCCCTTCTTACGGGGACCTTCTTGGTCAACCGTCTGCCTTGTCAGCCTTTAGCGGGTCAGGTACCCCTTAGTCTTCTATCTCCCCGCCGCCCTCTATTTTTCGTCCCTCTCCGGGTGTTTGGGTGTGTGTGTTTTGTCCAGGACCGTCGTCCGACTCGGACAAATCTTGATGACAAAGCTATCTGGTGCTTATTTTTGGGATATTCCTCCTCTTTCAAGGGCTATCATTGTTTTGACCCCTCTTCTCGCAGGACTTTTCACTCCCTGGATGTTACGTTCTTTGAGGATGTCCCCCTTTATGGTACCTCCCCTGTCTTTGTTGCTCCTTATGTTCCGCCACAGCCGGCTCCGGTTGCCCTTGCTCCGCTGCACGACTCTCTTTCGTTGCAGACATACACTCGTAGCCCAAGCGGGCCCTCCCATGTCCACCCCATTCTTCGGGATCAATGGTTACACTCAGCTCACAGGACCTTGTGCCACATCCTCTGACAGGTAATGTTCTTCCCTCCTCTGACTTACCCATTGCATTTCGCAAGGATAAGCGTTCTTGTGTTACTGACCATCATGTGGCAAGCTATGTGTCCTACCAGCGTCTTTTTCAGGGTTACCGGGATTTTATGACTGCTACCGACCAGATCAGAGTTCTAAGTTCGATGACTGAGGCATTCCAAGTGTTTGGTCCCTCTTCCTGCAAGTCAGAAAACTATTGGCGTACGGTTGGTTTGCACTGTCAAGTATAATGTCGATGGTTCTCTTGACCGCTACAAGGACCGTCTTGTCGCGAAGGGCTTCACTCAGACTCCTGGGGATTACGGCTTGACCTTTGCCCCGGTGGGCAAGCTATTTATTGTCCGTCTGCTTGTCTCTCTTGCTGTCTGCCATGGGTGGTCTCTTCATCAGATGGACGTGAAGAATGTCTTCCTCAATGACGATCTTGCTGAGGATGTTTATATGGATCCGCCCCCCCCCCCCCCCGGTTACAAGCTTCAGGGGGAGTATTTGGGTCGTGTTTGCCTTTTGTGGAAGTCCTTGTATGGGTTGAAGCAGTCTCCTTGTGCGTGATTTGAGCAGTTTGGTACTTTTGTGCTTCAGAGTGGGTTCACCAGATGTCATGTCGACCACACGTGCTTTGTTCGGACTGATGTGGATGGTCGTAGGGTCATTATTCTTTTCTATGTGGATGATATCATTCTTACCGGTGACGATAACTCGGGCATACTTCAGATCAAGGGGGTTCTTCAGAAGACATTTGAAGTGAAATATTTGGGGCATCTGAAGTACTTTCTCGGGATTGAGGTTGTCAGA
Organism: Platanthera zijinensis; assembly: GCA_039513925.1. Taxonomy (NCBI): domain Eukaryota; kingdom Viridiplantae; phylum Streptophyta; class Magnoliopsida; order Asparagales; family Orchidaceae; genus Platanthera; species Platanthera zijinensis. The sequence goes on from CM077094.1 coordinate 140,163,274, forward strand.
TCTCAGCAGGGGATCTCTTTGTCTCAGCGCAAGTATACACTCGACCTCTTAAGTGATACTGGCCTTCTTGGGTGCTCTCCTGTGTCTACACCCATGGATCCGAACCACCGCCTTCACGCCGAGTCTGGCGATCCTCTCCCTGAACCAGGCAGATATCATTGTCTTGTTGGCAGACTTATCTACTTGACCAACACTCGCCTTGACATTAGTTTTGTTGTGAGTGTGGTCAGTCAGTTCATGCATGCTCCCCGGACTTCTCACCTAGATGCAGCATTTCAAATCCTCCACTACTTGAAGGGTTCTCCTGGCCTAGGGCTCTTCTACCGTTCATCTCCGACCCTAGATCTCACTTGTTACACGGATTCTGACTATCCTGGTTCCCTTACTGATCGACGTTCTACCTCGGGGATGTGCACTTTCTATGGTGGCAATCTTATTTCCTGGAAGAGCAAGAAGCAGAGTGTTGTCTCCCGCTCGTCAGCTAAGGCTGAGTACCAGGCTATGACCCATAGCGCTACTGAGCTCCTTTGGTTGCGTACTCTCTTGACCGAGCTTGGCTCTCCTCCCTCTGGTTCTTCGACTCTTGTGTGCGACAACCAGTCCGCTCTCATGCTTGCTTCCGACTCAGTTCTGCACGAGCGGACTAAGCATACTGAGGTTGATATTCACTTTCTCAGGGAGCACATTCGTTCAGGGACACTTGAAGCGTCCTATGTTCCCTCCGCAGAGCATATTGCTGGTGCCTTCACTAAGGCGGTTGGACCTTCCAGACTTCTCTCTACATGTGGCAAGCTGGGTTTGCTTGACCTTTTCGCGCCAGCTTGAGGGGGAGTATTGACGTGTTATCTCAGTTGTCCGTTATATATTTACCCCTTGTATTCAAGTTTGTGTGTGGGTGATTTTCCCCTTGTATCTCCTATATATATACCTATTCCCCCTAAGTGGATGAATACAACAATAATCATTTTACCCTCTAATTTGATTGTTTAGACATGCTTGGCTTCAACCCCTCCACTGTGAGGCTTTTCCCTCTTCCCCCTTCTTATTTTTCTCCTTTAAAATTGCTGGAATAGATTTAAAAGTGCTTGACTTTTCTGATTGTTGGAAGGATTTAAAGAGTATGGTAACTTTTAAACTACGGTTTTACGATTAACTTGGGGATTTTAATGTTACTTTCTTTTCCCTTTTCATTTAATTGGAACCAAGGGTTGTTCGGCTCATTGGGTTGAACATTTCTCTTGGTTTCTTTGCTTTCTCTGAGATTTCTTTTGGTTGCTTTGCTTTCTCCGATGGTCGGCCAGCTGTATTGGATCTAGATGAATTACTTAGTACTTTGGGCTGGATTTTTTTGCATATATGTAGGCTGCTTTTTCATACGCTGATAAATTCCAGATTGGGGGAAAACCAAATAGCTGGCAGTTGTAGTTGATTCTTGTATTTCCCCTTAACTAGCTGACTGAATGGTGGAAGTTGCCTTGGAATGTAACTACCTTTTGGGCTGCTATTGTAAGCTGTCATGGGCTACCAAGAGAGGCACTTGTTGGCTCGGCTTGATGCCTCTTGTGGCTGTCATTGAATGCACTTATTGGGAACCCTAGGTAACTCTTAGCGGCTGCCCTCTATCATTTATTGACCTACTCTTCCTTAATGGAACTTGAAGTGAATCTTCATTATAATTCTGAAGGCAGAAAACATATATATCTCAATGGCTAAAATTTATCGTTTTACGTTTGTACGTTCATTTAAGTTGTTCCCCGCATTAGATAACTCCTATTGAGTCGTAGTTGTAATTGTTGTAGGAATTAAATTGTATCTAATTAGAGGTGAAACCCTAAAGTAAATGATTTCACTGATAATACAGTGGATGACGTCCGATGATAGGTGCTGATAAAGGCAAGGAAAAAATTGTGAGTGCATATCGCTTTAATTATGCCTAGCTTTAATTTATTTTCAGAACACAAGTTCGATAACTTTTTCACACACTATAGAAAGTTTTTTTGTGATTGTACATTGACATGAAATTGTAATAGTTAGAATTTTTGAATCATTGATAATAATATGAGAAGTTCTAAAAGATGCGAAATTCGAAAGAGCAAGAACCAAGCGATGAATTTTGAGGCGAATTGTAAATAAAGCACGCCTATTGGTACTTCGACATCAATATAAATATGAACAGCGAATACATGTACATAACTAAGAATCGAAAAACGAAAGAAAAGACAAATAAAAGATATTATGCATCGATGCATAGGAAATGATCAGGGTTAATCTAGTAGCTGGGGGGGTTGAATACCCTATGGCAAAATATTTTTGAGATTTATTTGCGATCGTTGCAGGACAAAGGCCATTGAAGGCCCGGAGGTCGTTGAAGACCAAGAAGTGATGCATCTTAAACACACCCTTATGATTTCCTAATTTAATAAATGTAAGAAAAACAAAAAATGTGACGTGAAATAGCATCTGAATGAAAAGAATGATATTGAACAAGGGAACCAGTTTTGCATGAAAAGAATGATAAATAGCATGAAGTGAATAAGTTATGAATAGAACGAAGAAGAGAATAGATGAAAAGAAATGCATAACAAAGATAACAAAATGCAAAGACATTGAAGAATCATGAAAAATGAATAAAGAGAATACAAGCATTTGAAATATAACTTAATGTTGCATGCACACTACACCTTTCTTACTGAGTTATATAGCCCTTGTTTATACCAAAATTTAAATATAGATGTATATTGCTACTGTAGTGAAGTGCACGAGCGATGAAGGAAAAATAGTAAAACTTGTATATCCTTGTTGAGTATGTAAATACAATGTATGACTACACATATATAGGAAGAGGAGAGTGAGAGGAGTCTCATACACACGATGTGGGACTAATACAAGAATAGAAGGAGCTATACTAAATGGGTCAATACATGGGCATTTACATGATCTTTTCTAACACTCCCGCGCAAGCTGGACGTACAAGTCGTAGGCACCAAGCTTGGACAAGAACTGATAGAATAGGGTACTCGATAGGGCCTTAGTGAGAATATCAGCAACTTGGTCAGTACCTGGAACATGTTTCAATTCCAGCTTCTTCATTTGAACTTTCTCCCGATTGAAGTGGCAATTAACTTCAATGTGTTTCGTTCTTTCGTGGAAGACCAGATTCTTAACTATGTGTATAGCAGCTTGACTGTCACATAGTAAGGTAGCTGGTGAGGGAAGTTTTACTCCTAGATCAGCGAGGAGACTTTCAAGCCATGTCATCTCAGATACAACAGATGTCATCGAACCGTATTCAGCTTCAACTGAAGATTGAGCAACCACAGCTTGTTTTTTACTGCGCCAGGTAACATGTTGACCTCCGAAGTAAGTACAAAATCCGCAGGTAGAGCGCCGATCATCCAAGAAACCATCATAATCTGCATTTGAATATGCAACCAACGTTTGAGTAGAGGAAGAGGTTTTGTAAACCATCCCTTGACCAAGGGGTGTTTTAAGATATCTTATAATGCGTTTGACGGACTGTAGATGAGACATCCGAGGAGAAGGCATAAACTGACTGACAACCCCAACAACAAAAGATATGTCTGGTCTCGTGACCGTTAGGTAAATCAATTTCTCAACGAGACGTCGATAGTATTCTGGATTCGAAAGAAGTAGATCTGTATCCGAGACATGTGCACAAAGCTTATGATTGACATCCATCAGAGTATTGGTCGGTTTGCATCCAGAGTAGCCGACATCCTGAAGGAGGTCGAGACAGTACTTCAGTTGAGATAAGACGAGGCCATCAGGACGTTTTGCAATCTCAATGTCGAGGAAGTATCGAAGTTTCCCCAGATCTTTTGTTTGAAAACATAGTTCAATTGTTGTTTGATCATTTGTATTCCCTTTAAGTCATCCCTTGTGATTAGGATATCATCGACATAGACTAAAAGGAGAACGGTGTCTGTTTTGTGATGTTGAGTAAACAGAGAGAAATCTGCCGAGCTCCTTGTGAAACTAACCTCTCGCACAACACTACTAAACTTGTCGAACCATGCCCGAGGGGATTGTTTGAGACCACAAATCGACTTCTTGAGGTGACAAACCTGGGACTCCCATGTGGTCTCAAACCCCGAAGGTTGCTACATGTATCCTGTTTTTTCTTGATCACCATTTAAAAAGGCATTCTTGATATCCAGTTGATGTAAGGGTCATTGGCGATGCACAACCACTAAGAGGAGGACACGAACCGTGTTGAGCTTGGCCACTGGAGAGAACGTTTCCTCATAATCGAGATTTTGTTGTTGAGTAAAGCCACGAGCGACCAATGGGCCTTAAGACGGTCAATTATCCCATCAGGAGTATGTTTGATGACAAAGACTCATTTAAAACCAACAATACTCTGGCCTTGAGGGAGAGGAACTAGATCCCACGACTGGTTAGCCCAAAGGGCTGTCATTTTTTCGTCCATGGCTGCCCGCTAGCCCGGATGTTGGAGAGCCTCCTGCACAGGGTTAAGGACAGAAATAAAAGATAATGAAGCAGCAAAGGTGTGAAGCATTGGGGACAGGCGATGTAAAGATACATAGTTCGTCATGGAATGAGCGGTGGAGGCCGGTGTCAGATCAGTCCAGCCGGATCTTTGTAAGGATTGTGGTGGAAGAGGTGGGCTTGGAGCGGAATAGAATAGTTGATCTTCCTGAAAGGTAACATCAGCTGAAACGGTTACCTTGCGGGTAGTAAGAGAGTAGCAAACATAGCCTTTTAAAGTACGGGAATAACCGACGAACATGTGTTTGGCCCCCAAGGATCCAACTTGTCTGTGGACGGGCCTAGTAAGTGAACATAGCAAGTACAACCAAATATGCGGGGTGTGAGAGAGAATGACGGAGTAGAGGAGACTAGACGGAGTAGCATTCTGGAGGACGGAGAAGGAAGACAGTTGAAAGCGCAAAGTTCCAATAAGCCTTGGGTACCTGCATTTGAACCATGAGAGAGCGAGCAACATCAAGAAGAATTCTATTTTTACGTTTAGCAACTGCGTTTTGTTGGGAGGTATAAACACACGTCGTCTGGTGAATGATTCCAAATTCCGAGCAGAGATTAGCAAATTGATGGTTAGTGTATTAGCGAGCATTATCTGTTCGGAGAGTTTTAATTTTGTCAGAAAACTGTGTGCGAGTATCAAGAACGAAGGCCCGAAACACACGGGAAAGCTCGAAGCGATCACGAATTCAGTACAAGCATGTTGCTCGAGAATTATCATCAATAAAAGTGATAAAATAACGATAACAAGATACATTAGTGATTTTATACGGGCCTCAAACATCAGAATGTACTAAAACAAAAGGAGCAAAACTCCGAGTACAATGAGTAGGAAAAGATGAACGATGTTGTTTTCCCAAGATATATGAATCACATGTAAAAGCTAGAAGAGAAATATCAGGAAGAGCCTTCTTGAGGATCGGAAGAGGAGCATACCCAAGACGCTGATGTCAATCAACGGAGGAGACTGGGGAGAGGATGGTAGGAGAAATATCAAGAAGGTAGAGCCCGTTTTGCAGTCGACCTTTACCAATGATACTCTGTGTCCATCGATCCTGCTTCAGAAAAGAAGAAGAGGTGAATGTGACAGAGCAATTCAAATTGATAGTGAGGCGACTAACAGAAAGTAAATTAAACGGAGAGTCCAGGACATGAAGAGCCGAGCGGAGAGAGATAGAGGAATTGAGAGGGATATCAGCAGAGCCGGAGACAGGAACGGTGTCGTCATTGGCCACTATGATATACTTAGAATGTGGAGAATCCACGTATTAATGTGGCATCAGCGAGGTGATATGGTGAGTAGCACCTGAACCACTATCCAGCACGGACTAGTGGAGAGACATGTGATACCTTCATTGGAGATGGAGTCAACGGAGGCAGGAGGGTGGCTGAGCATCCCGTGAAGTTGTTGGAGCTGGGGGTGGACTTCGTCAAGATCAGCACGAGTGGCAGAGGGATTGTGGGTAGCAACAGAAGTAGTCAGACGAGGAGGAAGACCATGTTTGCGGTAGCAGGTCGCCTTAAGGTGTCCATCCATATCGCAAAAAGAACACTTAGGTCATGGCCGGCCACCTCGACCCCTTCCCCGAGAGCTTGAACGTCCTCCACGAGTAGGGGGAGGGAGAGGTAATAATAGCGCAGAAGAGTGCTGGAGAAGGGCCGGCGAGGGCGGTCCAGTAGTATCAGGAGGGGGTGAAACCTTTAGCAGCATGGAGCACGCATCAGATAATGAGATAGTAGCAGCAGACGAGAGAATCTGAGCCCGAACACTCTGAAGATGAGGCGGGACATGTGTCATCATCATAGCAATACCGAATGCTTCCTTTTAAGCGCGTTAGGCAGTGAGATCTGTAGTAGGAAGCTGATGTTGGATGCAGGCCTCAACCAGTGACTTGGCCCGAGCAACAAATAAGATTAAGTCGGCAGCACTGTCAGTGTCGAGAGTCTGAAGATCTGTGATGATGTCATACAGGTGTTGGAGACTGTCATTGTCGGAGTAAAGGGAATTGAGCTCATCTCACATCGCCTTGGCCGTCTCGTGATACATGGTCATGCGGTAAGGTTCGACATCAAAGGACTTGAGAAGTCAAGTCTGAACACGGCCATCGTCAAGCAACCAGTCATCAATAGGTGCAGAAGGAGGATCCTTGGTGAGATAATGCAGAAGTCCCTTGGACTGAAGTACCCGTCTGACAAAATGCACTCATTCAACGAAGTTCTTCATCCCAATAAAGGAGATAGTAGTGATCCTCAACTCGTCACGCAGCTCGGGAGCAGGAACCAAGTGGGCTGAAGAAGAAGAGTCAGTAGATGAACCCATGGCGTGGCGACCTGGCGGCTAGAAATAGTGGATAGGAGCTTGGCTATTTGGAGAGGCGACTTCAAGCTGCGAACAACGACAAAGACGAAACCGCAGAAACTAGAAAGACGGGACCGAGGTCGCGGCAATAGAGGACGCAGCAGCGAATAGCGAACAGAGGAAGTTGTGCAGATAAGAATACTGAGGGCGAAGAGCTCGCGGAACCGGAAAACCGCAATAATTAAGTAGCCGCTGCAGACAGAGAACAACCAACAAAGCCCGCGAAAAAAGATGAGACCGCGCGAGCACAACAGAAAGAGAAGACCTGCGAGAAGCCAGTAGCGGCCAGAAGAAGCGGTCGAGATAGGCGTCCTGGAGCTGCGGCAAGAAGAAGCGACTAGGCAACACGACCTGGCCGAGATAGGCGGCCTGGAGCTGCGGCAAGAAGAAGCGGTAAGAAGAAGCGGATAGGCAGGTACAGCAGACCGATCTCTGCGGACTAGGAAAGAGGTCGCGGCAGCAAAGTTTGGTGAAGAACACAGCATAGGCTGTAAGAGTAACAGCGAACAGAAGACAAATCGCCGGCGAACAGCAGACAGGAATCCATGAGTGCAGCGGACTGAGGAGCAGCGAGTAGAGTGGAGATCACGGAAAGAGCAGAAGGCCGACAAGCAATACAGAGGACAAGGCACAACGGACAAGGCACATCAAACACAATCCAGCAGCAGTCGACAAGGCACAGTGGACAGAGCAACGAGCTGAGAAGATACTGTTGCGGGCTGAAGAGCAGCAAGCTGAGATGAGACTGCGGCGGACTGAGCGACTAATAGAGAGAAGACCACGGCGGGCTGAAGGAGGCCGCACTGCGACTAAAGAGACAAACCGTGGCAGGGGATCGAGCTCGCGGCAAGGAAGCAGACCGTAGCGGACACAGAACAGGTCGCACGGTGGGTCCTAGCAGCGAAATCTATAAAAGCGAGGAGGAACGGGTCCAAAATTGGAGGGAGCAGCACAGGGAGAACCGAGCAGTCAGACGATTTTTATCCACTGAGGGATGGGAATAGAAAGTCTCACAGAGGTTTGCGGGTAGAAGAAGTCTATCTGCCGAGGAGTTGCGGTTAGCAAACCGCACAGAGTGCTGCGGTTAGAGAAGTAGAGACCGCCAAGAGGGATCGTATCCCTCTGATACAATGTAGAGAAGTGAACGAGCGAAGAAGGAAAAACATTAAAACTTGTATATCCTTGTTGAGTATGTAAATACAATGTATGAGTACACATATATAGGGAGAGGAGAGTGAGAGGAGTCTCATATACACAATGTGAGACTAATATAAGAATAGAAGGAGCTATACTAAATGGGCCAATACATGGGCCTTTACATGATCTTTTCTAACTGCTACTAATGTTTATTTTCTTCATGTACAGTTGTTAAATTAGTATGTTCCTCATTTAGTTATATTCTTTATGACAATCCGTCGTGGTTTCTATTTTTAGGTAGTTGAGGTGACCCTGAGTGCGCCAAGAAAGGCTAAGTAGACCGAGGAAGAACGATAAAATATTGCTACAGAATGACCCAAGGTATGGATTAAGCATTTTATGTATTTTTTTGTACTCATGCATTACATATGCTGCGACGAATGCTTGACAAACCTACTCAGACAAAATTTCAGAGAGGTCTGAAATGGGGCCTCACAACCCTCCTCTAAATTGTAGCCCCCCCCCCCACCGCCTTGTCGGTCCCCTAAATAGCGGTTCCACTTCAAACAACGGCTCCACCTATTTCAATCCCCCTTGGGCTTCCTTCCCTTGGCGACCGCAATCCTCCGGTTAATTCTCGTCACCCGCTCCATGGCCACTCACGTCGGCGGTGTAGTTGTAACGGTGTCGACTCTTTCTGGTTGCATCAATCATGTTGAGTGTCCAACCTCCAAAATGTTGTGCGAGAGATCCACGTGTTCCTCATCGTTCAACACGACCTTCCTCATTCACTACCTGCAATGTCAAAAAGACTCACTATCAACAGCCCTTTGTGGCACCACCACGCCAAACGGCCAGATGCTATCCTCCAAACCCTTGTTGACACTCCTTCCTTCCATTTTAGCGCATCGACATCCTTATATTCAATGGGGTCAACCTTGTTTGTCGGATTGCTTGCGCAAATAAATTTTGAAGCTTTAAAGCACCACAAAATTTCAGAAGGTTACATTTTCATCATACACATGCAAGGCTCTACCCTCCACTGGCTTTACTGTACCCACCAAGCCAACCTGACCTGAACATGAACAAGGTTGATAAACTGATTAGAATGAGTTAAGGAAAGTTTTTGTTTACCCATAAAATAACATCCATGGTATAAAAAAATGTCAAGAGGAAGGGTGGCAACAATGACACCCTTTCCTAGTAGAGGAGTAACCCACAAAAACATATTTGTTGGAAAAGCATCCAGTTTATCATGATTGGGTTGATGAATATGGACAAAAAAAGACATCCAAATCCTCTCACTTTCAGTAACCGCCACAGTTCTTGATAGTGAAAACAGACAGATGTTGTCTGTGGCGTACCTCATCTTGGGGTGAACCACATAAATTAGTGTCATCTGTGTTGTTTATTTTTTGATAGTTTTTCGTTCTACTCTCATTTTCGTAAAAACATATTATAGAGTATTGGACAGAAGACGGTTAATGAGGTAGGTCGTTGCAAGGATAGATTCACCCTAATAGGATTTGTGGAGACTCATTATAATAAGGAGGTATCGTGCGACTTCGAGGAGGTGTATATTTTTCATTCGTAAATACCGTTTTGGGTGGAGGTATGAACACATGTGGTTTAATGAAAAATACCATGATAACCAAGATATGTCCCCCCCCCCCCACACACACACACAAAGTGTGATGCAGGGTAGGTTATGAGGAGGTGTGTCGATGCTAATGTTAACCTAAGTGAGTGTAGTTGGGATAAGAGTTGTGTTAAGCGCCCTCTTATAAATGAGGTTCCAGGATCGTCCCCGGTCTCAACAACCAATCCATGGGATTAAATGACCAACAAACCCTCATGTGAATATTTGGTTGGGATGCTTAAACTGCAGTCTGTCTAGTGGCGTGATTACCCGAACCGCGCTGCAGCGACTCTCTTCTCCTTCCCTCTCTTCTGTTTCGATGGGGAGCTTGTTGTCGATGCATGTGCCAGCCGTGGATCTCTCGACAGAGGGTTACCTTACACCGCAAGCGCTGGTCAACTGTTGTGTTGAGCATGAACTTCTTCTCCTAAATCTCACTGTAAGCATTTCTCCTATTTCCTTTCTTCTTGTCTTAGATGGCTTCTTTTCTTATTATATGGCATAAGGATTTAAATATATGATAGGGATTTTCTTTTTCTATTCCCTTGCCTTTTTCTCTACTTCTTCTTCTCCTTCTTAATTTCTCTGATATATTAAGTATTATTTTTGTTAAGAATTTAGTTTGTTGTTCGATGACTTTATTGTTTTACATGCCCTTCAATTCCTTTTCTCCACATACGACCACCGAAGCCAACGTCGTTTTTATTTAAAGACGCAACCAAATTAAAAGGAAGCATGTTGACAGATACTGTGGTTGATGCCGTCCCAAGATAGACACGATGATGAACTGAAGAATGAAAAGGGGAAAAGCTAGTGGTGAGCGTTTACCTATTTAATTACACTTATTTTGAAGAATTTAAAATTAAAACCTATGTAGTTATGTTCTCACCGAGCATACTTTTCTGCACGTGCAATTCAATTGATATTATATATGTTAGATATTTAAATCACTGACAATCAGAATCGCTAGACTTGGCTAAAAATGGTTGGAAAAGAAGTCATCAATGTTATGAGTGGAAAATTAAATTATATAATACCTAATCCATTAATACGAAGAATAACGTAGATACATGCATTGATACATAGAAAGGTTAAGAGAACTCTGGTAGCGGAGTGTGAATTGCCTACTAATTTGTTGGTTTGTATTTCCAATTCAGGGGTCAGATGGCCTATTGCTTGTTACATCACCCTAAATTGGAAAAGATGGTTAAGGCAGAGGGACCAAAAGGCCTTTGGCTGTTTGATCATCCTGACTTAGCCGATGACCCAGAATGGTCGGACCCAAAAGATGGACACTAAGATTACAGCTACCCTTAACATTCCTGATGAAATAAAAAAAATGTGATCTGATAAATATTAAGAAATGATGCAATAAGTAGACAAATATGACATGGTAAATGATCAACTAAGAAACCTGATAAATTGTGAATTTATAATCGAGAAAATAAGACAGCAAGTAAAAAAAGAACATTACGACTTTATACTTTTTCTTTACAGGAGCTCAGTCACTATAGTTTTTTAATTGCTTCTTACTCCATAAATCCTTTAATACATATTGATACTAATTCTTTGTGTTGCAAGTACAACGGTTGAAGAGGTAAAGCTCTCACTTAGTGATTTCTTAATAGCTAACCCTTTATTACTAATTTTAGGGTTCAAGAAGTAGATAGGATCCCCCGAAGAAACTCACCTAGAAAGAAAAGAGGAAGAAGAGGGAGGACAAATACCGACTATCAACAACACTCAAGCCTTTATCCCACAATAGTGAGGTCGGCTATATGGATCCTTTGTCGCCATTGTGCCCTATATTTAGTCATAATCTCACTAATGCCTAAGTACATCATGTCTCTCCTTATAGTTTCATTTCAAGTATTTATTGGTCTACCCCTCCCTCATTTAACATGGAAAAAATATTTGTAAGCATCAGGGAAGTGGTGGAGGAGCATGTCAAATGGTGTCGGGACCCTTAGTGTCCCATGTGTCAAAGCACGAATTAGACGATCATATAGTTGTCTTGTATATTGTATAGTGGATATTACATAGTGGGTTTATGTTCATACATATGTATATTGTTTAAAACTTTGATGTATCTTTAACTTGCTAATGAAGGAAAATTTGTATTATGTGCATATTTGGTACTCATTATGTTTTATTTTTTGTTGCACTATACATTGAAAACTCTTCTCAGATATTCCAAGATTCAGCTCCTTCATATTCCTTAGATCATGCCTAAAGGACCAGAATTATCATGAAATAATACCTGAAGAAATCCCAACAGTGAACAGAAAAAGTAGCAGCAGCACAGAGAGCATACCATCAAACAAAAACCTCAATTGCATAGTGTTGGAAAAGCCCATGTATAGAGGCTCATGATGGTGCCTTTTTGTTTATGTTTATTTTTCTCTCCTCTTTAGTCTCACATCATGTATAGGGATCTCTTCTCTCTTTCTTCCTCCTATAAATGTGTATTCATACCTTGTATTTGATTATTGAGAAAGTATATACAAGTTTGAGGTTTTATCCACATGGCATCAAAGGGAACAGATCCTTCGTGCGGTTAACTCCTTTTTTAACCGTTGCCTCCTGTGCGGTTAAGCCCGTTTCCAACTGATGCTTCCCGCGCGGTTAGGTCCTCTCCAACCACTCTTGCTCTCTCTCTCGTGGCTTCCACCTTCTCTTCTTCCTCTTCCTCTTGGACCTTTTATAACTCTTTCTCTGTCAGGTGGGGTCATTTCCCTTTTCCCTCTAATCGTGCGGTTTCTTCCCGTCTACCCGCTCCCTGTCTACTCGTTGCGGTCTGCTTATCTACTCGCCTTGCCGCCTAGTTCAAGCCTTCTCGCTGCGTACTTCTTCTACCCGCCTTCTCGCTGCTCTCCTCTCTTCTCGCCGCGACTTCTCTTAGTCGATCTGGCTTCCCTAACCGTTGTGGGCTCCGTATCATGGTCGCGACATCTTTCCTTGCCGCTGGTGTGCTCACCGTGACCGTGTTGACTTCTCGCGGGGTTTCTTCTCTGCTTGGTCGTTGTGACTTTTCTCATCGCTTCGGCTTCTCCTCTCTGTTGCGAGCTCCGCATGTTGGTCGCGGCATCTTCCTTGTCGCTGGTGTGTTGTCACCGTGACCGTGCGGCTTCTCCTCTTATCTAGTCACGGCGGCTTCCCCTCTCTACCCACTCCGCATCTTGGTCGCGGTCTCTCCCTTGCCTTCCGCTGGTGTGTTGTCACCGTGACCGTGCGGCTTCTCCTCTTCTCTAGTCGCAGCGGCTTCTCCCCTCTAACCGCTCCACATCCTGGTCGTGACCTCTTCATTGTCTTGCTACTAGTGTGTTGTCACCGAGACCGTGCGGTCTTCTCGCGCGGTTTACCGTGCGGCCTCCTGCTCGCTGGTCTTCTTGCCGCCGATCTAGCCTCATGACCGCCTTGTCATGGGGTCCTCTCTTGATTCTACCAGATAGGCGGCTTCCACTTCTGCAGACCGCCCATCCTTTGTCCCTGAACTCCGAGATGAATTGTTGATCACCACTATCTCTTTAGCCGGAAAAAAGAACTTTGTGGAGTGGGTGCACTCCGTTCGTCGAGTTCTTCAGTCCAAAGGCTTTCTACATCACTTGACCCAAGTTGTTCCCGCTGCTCCTACTGAAGACTGGTTGCGCAACAATGGTCGAGTTCATACTTGGCTCCTCAACTCCCTTGATGGCGAACCTTATCGCATGGCCATGTATCACGAGACGGCTAAGGCGATGTGGGATGAGCTCCATTTTCTCTATTCCGACAAAGATAGTCTCCAACATCTGTATGACATCATAACAGATCTTCAAACTCTTGACATTGGCGGGTCCGTCGACCTTACATCCTTTGTTGCTCGGGCTAAGACTCTGGTTGAAACCTTGAATTTAACATCAGCCTCCTACGATGGATCTTGCTGCCCAACGTGCCCAAAAAGAAGCCGTCAGTGTGGCCATGATGATGGCCCGTGTCTCGCCTCATCTTCAGAGCGTTCGGGCTCAAATCCTCCCCTCTGTTGCTACTATGTCACTATCTGATGTGTGCTCCATGTTGCTCAAGGTCTCTCCACCTCCTGACAGTTCTAGACCTCCGTCACTGACCCTCCTTCAGCAGACTTCTGTGCCCTTACTGCCTCTCCCTCCTCCTGCTCGTGGGGGACGTTCAGGTTCTCGGGGCAGAGGTCGGGGTGGCTGGCCACGACCTAAGTGTTTCTTCTGCGGTAAGGATAGCCACCTTGAGGCCACTTGCTACCGCAAGCATGAGTTTCCTCCTCGTCCGCTTGCCGTTGTTGCTGGCAACAACTCATCTGTCACTCATACTGACCTTGAAGAGGTCTGGCTCCAGCTTCAACAACTTCAGGGTCTGCTCAGCCGCCCACTGGCCTCTGTTGCCTCCGCTGCCTCCATCTCAAATGAAGGTATCGTTTGTCTCTCCACTAGTCCGCGCTGGATAGTGGATTCAGGAGCCACTCATCACATCACCTCCCTGCGGCCATATCAGTACCTAGATTCTCCTCATCCTAAGTGTATCACAGTGGCCAATGGCGACACTATTCTGATCTCAAGCTCTGCTGATATCCCTCTCACTTCTTCTCTATCCCCACGCTCGGCTCTTCATGTTACGGGCTCCCCGTTTAATTTACTTTCTGTTGGCCGCCTCACTGCTAATTTAAACTGCTCTGTAACATTTACATCATCTTCTTTTCTAATACAGGATCGACGAACGCGGAATATCATTGTTAAGGGACGACTGCAGAACGGTCTCTACCTTCTTGATGACTCTCCTACTATCCTCTCCTTCGTCTCCTCCATCGATTGGCATCGGCATCTTGGGCATGCACCTTTTCCGGTCCTCCAGAAGGCTCTACCAGATGCATCTCTTCCTCCTTTTCAGTGTGAATCTTGTACTTTCGCCAAACAACCCTGTTTATCTTTTTCATCTCATTGTACTCGCACCTTTGCTCCTTTTATTTTAGTACACTCTGATATTTGAGGTCCGTACAAAATCACTAGAATTTCTAGGTATCGTTCTTTTTTAACTTTTATTGATGATTATTCACGAATGACGTGACTATATTTACTTCGTGATCGCTTCGAGCTTCCCCGTGTCTTTCAGCCATTCCTCCTTGAGACCCGCGCGCAATTCTCCAAGAACATCAAAACTCTTCGCACAAATAATGCTCGCAAATACACTAGCCAAGAATTTGCGACTCTATGCTCTGAATTTGGGGTCATTAACCAAACATTGTGTGTCTATACCCCCAACAAAACGGACTCGCGGAACGTAAAAATCGACATCTGTTTGATGTCGCTCGCTCGCTCATGCTTCACACGCAGGTACCCAAAGCTTATTGGAACTTTGTGCTTTCAACGGCATGCTATCTGATTAACCCCGTCTCCCTTCCCCCATATTCCACAATGCCACTCCGTTCAGCCTCATGTACCCCTCTACTCTGACATTCTCTCTTACACCCAGCATCTTTGGTTGTACTTGTTATATTCACATTCTTGGTCCATCCACAGACAAGTTGGATCCTCGGGCAAACAAACACATCTTTGGTGGTTATTCACGAACTCAGAAAGACTACGTGTGTTATTCTCCTGCTACCCGCGAGGTGACCTTTCGAGAGGATCTTCCTTTCTTCTCCGCTCCAGATTCAAATCTTTCCACGCCACCACCACCACCCGTCTTGCGACCTGTCGTTTCCGTTACCACTCCTCCACCACCAAAAATTCATGCCCGGGCTCCCACTATTTCCAAGCCACCTCATATACATGTCTACACTCGTCGCCACCCTGGCTTCGTTGCCCCAATACAGTCGGCTTCGACCTCTAACGCTTCGCGTCCTGCTGCTACGACAGCAGAATCAACCGCTCATCCCATGGCAAACTATGTCTCCTTACATTGCCCATTCCTGTAACTTCAAACATTTGTCACTTCATTATCCTCGATTTTCGTACCTAACTCTGTGCAGGAGGCTCCCCAACATCCTGGCTGGCGGGAGGCCATGGAAGAAGAAATGACTGCCCTCTGGGCTAACCAAACATGGAACCTGGTTCCTCTTCCTACCGTCCAGACACCGGTTGGATGTAAATGGGTCTTCGTCATCAAACATGCTCCTGATAGACAATTGACCGTCTGAAAGCCCGCCTGGTGGCTCGTAGCTTCACCCAACAGCAAATTCTTGATTATGAGGAAACATTCTCTCCAGTAGTCAAGCTCAACACCGTTCTTGTCCTCTCTGTGGCTATGCATCGCCACAGGCCCTTACATCAACTGGATATCAAGAATGGGTTTTTGAAAGGCGATCTCCAAGAAACGGTCTACATGCGGCAACCTCACGGGTTTGAGATCACGGGGGAGTCCCGAATTTGTCATCTTAAGAAGTCCATCTATGGTCTCAAATAATCCCCTCGGGCATGGTTTGACAGGTTCAGTAAGGCAGTTCGGGAAGTCGATTTTATTCGGAGCTCAACAGACTTCTCCCTGTTCACTCGACATCGGGCAACTGGAACGGTTCTTCTCTTAGAATATGTTGATGACATCTTAATTACTGGAGACGATTCAAAGGGAACCAAGCGATCAAACAGCACCTTAGCTCCGTATTTCAAACAAAATATCTGGGGCACCTTCAATACTTCCTTGGCCTTGAGGTCGCAAGACGTCCGGATGGACTTGTCCTCTCCCAACGGAAGTACTGTCTTGATCTCCTTCAAGATGTTGGCAACTCTGGATACAAGCCGACTGCTACTTCAATGGATGCAAATCATAAGTTACGTGTATATGCTTCCGATACAGATCTTCCTCTCCAAAATCCTGAATATTATCGACGACTTGTTGGAAAATTGATCTACCTAATGGTCACAAGACCAGATATATCCTTTGCAATTGGGGTGGTCAGTCGGTTTATACATGCCCCTCGAACATCTCACCTTCAAGTCATCGAACACATCCTAAGATATCTTAAAACAGCTCCGGGTCAAAGGCTGGTATACAAAACCGCATACTCTACTCCAACGTTGGTTGCATACTCTGATGCAGACTATGCTGGTTCCTTGGATGATTGGCGGTCAACCAGTGGTTTTGTACTTATTTTGGAGGTCATCTAGTGACCTGGTGTAGTAAGAAACAAGTCGTAGTTGATCGATCCTCAGCTGAAGCAGAATACTGATCAAAGGCATTGGTTGTCTCTGAGCTCACATGGCTTGAAAGTCTCCTCGCCGATGTAGGAGTGAAACCTCCCTCACCAGCCATCATGTTTTATGACAGCCAAGCGGCAATACACATAACAAAGAATCCAGTTTTCCATGAAAGAACGAAACATATTGAAGTAGACTGTCACTTTATCCGGGAGAAAGTTCAAATGAAGAAGATAGAATTGAAGCATGTTCTGGATACTGAACAAGTTGTTGATATCCTCACAAAGGCCCTACTGAGTACCATATTTTATCAATTCCTGTCCAAGCTGAGTACATATGACTTGTACGCTCCAGCTTGCGAGGGAGTGTTGGAAAAACTCATGTATAGATGCCCATGATGGTGCCCTTTTGTTTATGTTTCTTCTTCTCTCCTCTTTAGTCTCACATCATGTATAGGGATCTCTTCTCTCTTTTTCCCTCCTATAAATGTGTATTCATACCTTGTATTTGATTATTGAAAAATTATATACAAGTTTGAGGTTTTATCCACGCATAGCAATGACACTTGTGTTATCAAGGCGTGCGCCAAGACGCGCCTGAGGCGTAAGGCATACTCCGTTGCGTCTCAGCAAGGCTTAGGCGGGCGATGTGCCCGAGGCGCACCTAGGCGCCCAATTCGCTGATTTTCTATGAATTTGGCGCCCAATTCGCTGATTTTCTATGAATTTGGCGCCCAATTCGCTGATTTTCTATGAATTTGGCGCCCAATTCGCTGATTTTCTATGAATTTGGCGCCCAATTCACTGAGTTTATTTTATTTTCCCATTTTTGCGCCTCATGTGCCTCGGGCGTGCGTCTGCGCCTAGGCTCTAGGGTGCCCTTGCGCCTCAGTGCGCCTTACACCTTTAATAACATAGAATGACACCCTACGAGCCTCTACAGAGCCAGGATGGAGGTCGTCGATCGAGCCGCGCTCGCTGATCACATGGCTCCATTGATTGTCTATGGAAGGCAAAAGCCCTCGCCCTCAACCTCTGATCGAGTGCAGCGCTCACCTCGCACAGTACTCGCCTCTTTCACTGTGATCACTCCGCCTCTCTTGCTAAAAGTTTAGAATAAAACAAAATACATATGAAACAAAGGTTCAAAGTGTTGATTTAGAGAGCACGGGAGCGTACCTTAGGGTTTCCGTGAGATCCAAAATCAAGCAAAATGAGCCAGCACAACCGCACAACCTTTAATACAATCAGCCACTCTCTTGGTTATGGTCACCACCCGGTGAGCATATGTTAGTTTGACTCTTCACACTCCCCTCAAGCTAAAGCCATAAGCATCCAACATCCAAAGCTTGACGGAGAAAGACCAAAAAGATTTACCAGAAACAGCTTTAGTGAGCATGTCAGCAAGTCGATCTTCAGATGACACAAACACCATAGCAATAGTTTGATCCTGAATTTTGTCCCGCACAAAGTGGCAATCGATTTCAATGTGCTTCGTTCTTTCATAAAAGACAGGATTGTTGGATATATAAATAGCAGTTTGATTATCACAATAAAGTTGCATAGCTTCAAGAACAGGGAAGTCAATCTCCCTCAAGATAGATTTAACCCAGATGCGTTCACAGGTTGTGACAGCAATGACACGATACTCTGCTTCAGTGGAGGAACGTGCGACAACATTTTGTTTCTTACTTCTCCAAGAAATAAGGTTGCCACCAACAAAAATAGTATATCCACTCGTAGATCTTTTATCTAGGGAAGAACCCGCCAAATCAGCATCACAGTAACCGTGGACCTTAAGGTGGTCATGATCTTGATAGATAATGCCCTTTTTTGGGTCCTTTTTTAAGTATTTGAGGAACCGCAGAATTGCTTGATAGTGATGGACTTAAGTTGTGCATGAATTGACTAACTAGGCCAACGACGAAGGAGATATCAGGCCTGGTAATTGTCAGATAAATCAACTTTCCCACGATTCGTTGAATGTTATACTTAGGGTCCACAGTACTATCCACAGGTTTGACTCCCAAATATCCAACATCACTGAGAAGGTCCAAAACATATTTACGCTGAGAGATCATAATCTTTCCAGCAGATCGAGCAATCTTAATTCCAAGGAAGTATCGAAGAAGACCCAAATCCTTGATTTCAAAGGCAGAAGTCAATTCCTCTTTAACCAGAGTAATGTGGTGGTCATCAGTTCCAGAAATGATGATATTAGCCACATAGACTATGAGAATAATAGTATATTCCTTTTTTTTGTAGACAAAGACTGAGTGATCTGAAGTGCGAGTGAAATTTAATTATATAAATTTGTTGCTTAGCTTGGCAAACCAGGCCCGAGGTGACTGTTTAAATCCATACAAGGCTTTCTTGAGGTGACACTCATGTCCTTTAGGAACCTCCATACCAGGAGGATTCATATAAATTTCTTCCTCCAATTCACCATGGAGAAAGGCATATTTTACATCAAGATGGTGCAAAGTCCACGACTTATGGGCAGCAATAGATAATAAGATTCTGACCGAGTTCAGTTTAGCGACAAAAGCAAATGTCTCTTGGAAGTCAACTTCATCAACCTGAGTGAAGTCTTTAGCAACCAATCTTGCTTTATATCTATCAAGAGTTCCATGTTGAAGGAATTTAGTAGTATATATCCATTTGCATCTGACTGGGTGACGCCCATGTGGGATAGGGGCAATTTCCCATGTTTTGTGATGTTGGACAGCATCCATCTCCTCCTCCATAGCCTTTATCCAGTGGGGATTCAAGCAAGCTTCTGAAAAACTGTTAGGAATAGAAATAGAGGAAACATATGCAAGATATGCTTGTAACGCGTGAGAGATAAAGTGATATCCAACATACTTATCAATAGGATACCTAGTACGACCACTATGAATTTGAAGCGCAGAAGTGGTCTCCTGAGTGGTGTTACTGCTTGGATCTGGCGGAGTAGTGGTAGGTGGTGGAGCATGAGTGTGACATTCTTGTCCAATATTTCTGTTTTGCCTTCTTTGGTAGACTTGAAGATCCTTCCTCCTTCTGTATACACGAAGATCATTGGTTGGAGCTTCCTTTCTAATAGGAATATCCACACATTCCGGAGCAAGCACATCAACCAGAACAGGAAGGAGGGCAACATGTCACTCTCTTCGTTGCTTTCCTCTTGAAATGTGATAATTTTGCCCTCATTAGAGTAGTAAGGAGTATTTTCAAAGAAGGTAACATCATTTGATATAAACCTTCTTCGAAGAGCAGGAGAATAATACTTAAACCCCTTTTGGTTGATAGTGTATCCCACAAAGACACAGTTTATCACTTGTAGGCCTACTTTGGTCCAACAATATGAACAAAAGCGACACATCTGGATACCTTAGGAGGCAGATTGAAGAGAGGCATATTTGGGCAAAGAAGCTTTAAGGGGTACTTTCCCTCCAAAATACCAGTGGCCATCCGAATTAGATAGACAGAGGTGAGGACACCTTCATCTCATAGTCCCTTAGGGGCGTGCATCTCTTGCAACAGGCAACGAGTGGTTTCCAAGATACGACGATTCTTTCTTTCAGCTACCTCATTCCGCTGAGCAGTCCCTGGACAGGAAGTTTGAAAAATAATGTCATGGTCTCCTAAAAACCTCTGAAGATCACTGCATCTGTATTCGCCTTCATTATTACTCCTAAGAACTTTAATTTTTTTCAAATTGAGTCTGCACATGATAAAAAAATTGAAATATTTCTGAAATCTCGTTCTTCTTTTTCATGAGGTACACCCAAGTAAAACGTGAGTGATCATTTAAAAAAAAATACTGAAAATCATTCATAGAGCAAATAGGAGATGTTCAAACATCAGAATGTGCAAATCAAAACATTTCACACTTCGACTCAGACTAGGAGCATAGTTGGATCTATAGTCATTAACCAATTCACAAGACTGACAATCAAAAATAGTTTTTTAAACATTAAGGAAATGCGGAAAGATAGCTGTTAGAGTCTTCAAACTAGCATGTCCAAATCTCTTATGTCATGACATCAACTGATCAGGATTGGTAGATCTTTGAGCACCAAGAGCTTGACCGTTATCCATGACATACACACCACCTGACTCATGTCCACCACCAATCGTCCTCCCACTTGCCAGATCCTGAAAGACAATGACAGGAGAAAAAAGTGATAGAACAGTTAAATTGTTTAGTTAAACTGCTCACAGATAACAAATTTGTGGGAAATGAGGGAACAATAACCATAGATTTGAGGGAAACAGAGGGAGAAAGATGAATAGCTCCTTTACCAGTCACGGAAGTTGAGGATCCATCAGTGAGTTTCACACTGCCAGATGCGGGAGAAATAGAAGAAACTCCCACGGAAGACCCAGTCATGTGGTCGAAAAGCACCTGAGTCAATGATCTAGGGAGCTGATGGTCCTTTAGAGGACGCAGAAGTAGTATGAACATGAGCAACCGTACCTGTCCAGTCAACGACAAGTGATCTTCCAGTGGCATTGGCTTTTAGAGTCTTGAGTTCTCTAGTCAAACTCTCGTTTTCCGCCAGAAGATACTCAGTATTCTCAAGATTGTCATACATAGCGGTTTGAGATCTAATATATTTACCATTAGAACCACGAATCCAACCTGAAGGAACCAAGTGAGGATCAAGATCCCAGCATTTCTCCTTCCCATGACCTTTGTTCCCACAGTGAGGGCACTTCATTTTACTCTTGTCTTTTTATCTCATATTTATTGTATGTTGTTTATTCTGATCAGCAATAAGGACAGGTTTCTCATGGCCAACATGAATATCTGAACGAAGGGAGCTTATACGGCTTGCCTCTCCTCGAATATAGTGGGTCACCGTCTCTAGATCAGGCACATGATCATTCCCAACATTTGAACTCTCTGGAATTCAAGTTCAGGAGGAAGACCAGAAAGCATTTCAAATACCCTTCGTTGCACAAGTTCAGTCTTGTAGTCATCTATAGTCTAGATAGCGGAATATTGATCAATTTTGCCCACTTATGGGTCAATTTGCTATAATATTCCTCGAAATCACTCATCCTTGTCATGTGAATCTGCTCAGTCTGGAACTGATATATTATAGACAAGTCCTTTTTTGAGTAAATTCGTTCGATCAGCTCCCACATTTCTTTCGTCGTTCGACAGAATAGAACGTGACTTGCGATCTTGGGATCCATAGAATTGATAAGCCAATTGATCACAGTAAGATTCTCACCCTCCCATTCCACATATAGAGGGTCAGTCTTGCTAGGACCCGGCTTGGATCCGGTGAGAAACTCAAATCTTCGACAACTCCCAATGAATATCCACATAGATTGAGCCCATAGGAGGTAATTTCTCTCATTGAGCTTGATTTGAGTAACACCATGATTGAAGTCCATGTTAGAACCTCCTCCACTATAGTGTTTAGATTGATCAACCACCTCTTCAAATGCACCAACACTCTTCAATTTGTCCTCCATAGAAACAATCACCGAGAAGAGGAGGGAAAGAGACCGAGACAGAAACCAGACGATACCATAGGCAGCAGGTCCTTCAAACAGCAACAGTAACTCCCTCTAACTGACAGCTTCAGCCCAACTGATACTAACAAACGGCAGCCTGCACCAACAGACGGCTTCAGCCGCACCTCTGCACTGACTGACTACTCCAGTAAATGGATTCATCATGCACCACCAGACGGCAACCCCTGCACCAACAGACAGCTTCAGCCGCACCTACGGAATGAAGAAGAAGACCCGACGACTCCTGCACCAACAGACGAGGATGATCGATCGAGAGACGATGGCACCAGACGACGGCTTCAGGAAGATCGATCGAGAGACGACGACTGCTCCAGGACAACGGAGACGATAGATTAAGATGGATGGCTCCCAAGCGCGATAGCGAGCAGCGAAACAGTGGCGAGCCTTTAGGTCAACGCGGAACAAACCGGCTCTGATACCATGTTGATTGAGAGAGCACGGGAGCGTACCTTAGGGTTTCCATGAGATCCAAAATCATTAAGCAAAATGAGCCATCACAACCGCACAACCTTTAATACAAGCAATCACTCTCTTGGTTATGGTCACCACTCGGTGAGCATATGTTAGCTTGATTCTTAACACAAAGAACAACTACAAAGCATGCGAATTAGAAAAAATAAAAAAAATATTTTGTATTCTTAAAAAATGACATGTCAGCAAGAACACTGGGGATCAGCAAGTAACGAACTTATAAAGCAAAAAAAGGAAATTGAGATATTTTACCTTCCCACTAGCCATGAAATATATTTTATCACCTTTTTTTATTGTTCCATCAATAACCCGAAAATAAACAATGACACCTCTGTACGGATCATAGTAGCTATAAGAATAAAAACAAATGAAAACTGATTAATGGGTAACTAATAAATTTAGTAATACATAAAACAGAAAAATTTAACATGAGCAATTTATGAAACTGAAGGTTGATATATTTGATCTAAAATAGAGATCAACTGTCAAGAATGCATGAACAAAATAAAAACTTCATCTATGATGGAAAAAAAATAGCAAAACCTGCTGCATTTGGGTGTGTAAGACTTACCACAGCATGTGTTCGTTCATAAATTCATATTGCCTTTGAAGATAATCAAACATTGAACTCAGTGATAAAATATGTTGAAGTTACTAAAGATATGTATAGAGTTTATTTACCAGCGGATTTTAAATATATTTATTTATGATGTATTTTTATGTTTTACGAGCAAATGTTATTCAAATGTCATTATTTAAGTTTGACGACCAATCATAGCGGCGTAAAGGGGTCCTGGAGCCTAGGCGCAAGCCACAGGCGCGCGCCAGAGGAACGTGGGACGCAAAAATGAGAAAAACAATACAATCAGTGAATTGCGCGCCCAATTCATGGAAAATCAACAAATTGGATGGCCAGTTCGCTGAAATTGAGCCCAATTCGCTGAATTTCAGCGAATTGGGCGCCCGATCCGCTCAATTTCAGTGATTTGGGAGCCTGATTCGCTCAATTTCAGCGAATTGGGTCCCCCGATTCGCTCAATTTCCGTGAAATGGGCGCCCGATTCGCTAAATTTCAGCGAATTGGGCGCCCGATTCGATCAATTTCAGCGAATTGGGCGCCCGATTCGCTCAATTTCAGCGAATTGGGCGCCCGATTCGCTCAATTTCAGCGAATTGGGCGCCCGATTCGATCAATTTCAGCAAATTGGGCACCTAGGTGCGCCTTGGGTGCGCTTTGGGTGCACCTCAGGTGCACCTCGGGTGAGCCTCAAGCGCGCCTCAGGAACATCGCCCTCCTAGGCCTTCCTGAGGCACAACTGGGTGTACCCAGCGCCTCAGGCGCGCCTAGGCGCGCGCTTTGATAACATAGGGTGTTATGGGTTTCGAGCCTGGTTATCGAGTTATGTTATGGATTTTTGGTCTAGTTATTGAGTTGTTTTTATTAGATGTCTTGTATTAATAATTGTCGAGTCATTTATAACGCCCCAGTCTACTATGGGTGCGCTACAGGTCTGCAGACAAGTGACCCCAACCCATCTTCAAGCATCAGATTGGTTGCAGCCACAAACTCCAATGGCGGGTTGCTGAGGTTTGGTCTCTAACCGCAGACCTCGTTTGATGAGGGGAACTTCAGTTAAGCAGACAGCACAGGAACTTCTCAGGACTCACTCATCCTAATAATACTCTTGCCCAGGCATGTTTAATTATGAAATTTTTCTAGTGATAAGAAGTAGAAAAACTCCATAGTTAAGCGTGCTCGGGCGAGAGTAGTATTGGGATGGATGACCTCCTGGGAAGTCCATGTGTTGCCTGCTTAACTGGAGTTTCCCATCAAATGAGGTATGTGGTTAGAGACCCAACTTCAATAACCCGCTAATGGAGTTAGCGGTTGCGGCCAATCAGATCCATGGAGACGGGTTGGGGTCACTGTTCTGCAGACCTGTAGCGCACTCATAGTAGACTGGGGTGTTACATAAAAAGTGCAATGCAACGCCCCAGTCTACTATGGGTGCGCTACAGATCGGTAGACCAGTGACCCCAACCCAACACCATGGATCTGATTGGTCACAGACGCTAACTCCAATGGCGGGTTGTTGAGGTTGGGTCTCTAATCGCAGACCTTCTTCGATGAGGGAAACTCCAGTTAAGAGGACAGCATGGGGAATTCCCAGGAGGTCACTTATTCCAATACTACTCTCGTCCGAGCACGTTTAACTATGAAGTTTTCTACTTCTTATCCCAATACTACTCTCACCCATCCCAATACTACTCTCGCACGAGCTCAATTGGTGATAAGAAGTAGAAAAATTTCATAGTTAAGCATGCTTGGGAGAGAGTAGTATTGGGATGGGTGACCTCCTGGGAAGTCCTCGTGCTGCCCGCTTAACTGGAGTTTCCCCCATCAAAGGAGGTCTGCGATTAGAAACCCAACCTCAACAACCCATCATAGGAAATAGCGGTTGCGGTCAATCAAATCCGTGGAGATGGGTTGGGATCACTGGTTTACAGACCTGTAGCATACTCATAGTAGACTGGGGCGTTACAACAGCTAAATTGGTGATGAGAAGTAGAAAAACTTCATAGTTAAGCATGCTCGGGCGAGAGTAATATTGGCCTATTGGGATGGGTGACCTCCTGGGAAGTCCTTGTATTTCCCGCATAACTGAAGTTTCCCTCATCAAAGAAGGTATGCGGTTAGAGACCAAACCTTAACAACCTGTCATTGGAGTTAGTGGATGCGACCAATCAGATCTGTGGAGATGAGTTGGATTCATTGGTCTGCAGACCTGTAGCGCACCCATAGTAGACTGGAGTGTTACATAAAAAGTGCACCCAGGTAACGCCACAGTCTACTATGGGTGCACTGCATGTTTGCAGACCAATAACCCCAACTCATCTCCACGGATCTGATTGGACACAACCACAAACTCCAATGGAGGGTTGTTGAGGTTAGGTCTTTAACCGTAAATCTCCTTCGATAAGGGAAACTCCAGTTACCATTGGAGTTAGCGATTGCGGCCAATCAGACCCATGGAGATGGGTTGGGATCACTGGTCTGCAGACCTGTAGCGCACCCATAGTAGACTAGGGCATTACATCATTAGATGTTGCCTTTTATTTAATTCTCCTTTTTTAGATGTAGTTGGAAGTAGAAGTGAGTAGAGACATGTAAAGCCTATTTAAAGGCATGTAAGATTGAACTAAGGTAAGCATGAAATTAAATCTATTTCCTTTGTCCCTTGTAAGAGATTTTGGTATCTTTCTCACTCCAACACACCCCGCTTAGGTAGCTACGGTTTCAGCTCCATAGTATCCTCCTCCGCCATCCCGACTCTGACCACTCTTCCATAGATTCTACTGACATTTTAGAGGCTGACCTATAACAACTTAGTCTCAAAACTTGCCCAACCTCCTCCACATTTTGATGTCCACCTAAAGCCATTTCCCTTGCTCATTAGGCCCTCTACCACGTTCCCATGGAACATTCCATCGATTTTTCCCGAAACTTTACGACCCTAACATCGGATTCCACCTCCTTCACGTACGTCTTCCAAATGAATCTCTCCCTCATTCAAAACCTTTGATTCCTCATCAACCATTGTTTGTCGATGAATCATGCCCCCGTTGATGGGAAGGATTATTGTCATTGCTGCCAGTACAGTCAATGCATGTTGTCTTCTTCTTCCTAGGTTCGTTTCTAGCTCATGTCGGCACAGTCGACCCCATCCTCATCCATCATCGTTTTCAGCCAGAGATGCTCCAAGGTACCTCCCAGAAACGCTCCAAGTCGCTATCCTCCAAAACTTTCATCATCGTCGAAAACCCACAACGCCTACTTTGTAGTGATCGCTTGCGTCCATGGAGCCCAGAGCATATCGAGCCCGACGCATCGTGACTTGCAGCCCTGAATTAAAAAAAATTCGCGAGCCACCCACTTTATCCATTATCTCCTCACACCTACTCCTTTCACATGCTTCCCCATATCTTTTCGTCAATCCCTTAACTCATTGTGTATTTAATTTTAAAAAGGTAAAAAATAAGAAAAGTATATTACTATTTGGAACGATCATAGGGAAAACTCTTGGTTCATATAGCAATTGCAGTACACCATAAATGTCCACTTTGCGGGATTCGAGTTAGCCAATAACACGCTTATCCTCTCGGGCAACAAACACCTTGCTCCCTATAGTTCTCTCCAACATGGGGGATTCCACAGACCAAATGAGTAATCTTATGTTCTTGAAGCAACGTTCATGATAAATGTAACAACCCATGTTCTAAAAATCAAAACAAACAAAAAAGGGGTTCTTAATAATAATAATAATAATAACAACAATGGCAGTTTTGTAATTTTACCCCAAGTCCCTCCTCTAATAAACCTAGTCGCAGCCTCCCCCTATTTAGCATTTTGGCCCAGGGCATCCCGTCCCGATCCCGCATCCTGCGCCTCTCTCGATCATGCTCCGTCTCCCGCAACCCGCGCCGCATGCTGCATCGTCGCTGCTCCTGATTCCTCCGCCTCCTGCTTCCACTGGAGCCTCCTCCTTCACTCGCTCAGGTCGGTGGCTCCTCTTCCTGCTTTGGCCGACTGTCTCCTCCCCTCCCCAAGCCGGCAACATCTTTTCCTCTCCTCCTAGGGGCCGGCAGCAGTACCTTCTTTCTCTCTTCTTCCCCCAACAGGCCTCCTCTCCCTCCGGAAACCATCTTCCTCTCTTCCATGGGCTCCAATTTCGCCTATGGTTTTGCTTGAATCTTCCTTCACTCAGATGTTGGACTCGGATTTGACCTCTTTATGGTAAGAATCTTCCTCCGCTACCCTTATTCAGATTTTTTTGTATCTCTATTGAATTATTCGTGCTCCAAATCTCATATAACTTATGTTTCGTAATCTTTGCCCCCATTGTAATCGTCTAACCCTCATTGTGTTTTTTGATTTCCGGCACAGCTCCTCAACTCAAGTGATGGAATCTCTCCAAATCCCTCTCTGAATTAGGGTTTTCTCAAGTCTAAGCGCCGCCAAGTCTCCGTCTCCACGTGGTGCCCTTTCTCCCCTCACTTTTGAGGGAGGTAATTTCTCTACTTTCTCGTGCTTTAAATTTTGTAAATAATACCTTGTGCTATCGTAGAATTTACGTCATGTCAGTATCAATTATGTTTGTACTTGATCAGGTTTGAAATATGATTTCTGGTTTTTGCTTGCGTCACTTGGCCGCCTCCGTCAGATTCTTCTTCAGCCTTAAGGCAAGTAGAGATTCTTCTCTCTTGCAAACATTGAACTTAATTTACTTTGTTTGTTTTTATGATTTACGTGAATTCACCCTTGATGTTTGTTTGTCAAAATAATTGAAATCTTCAATGTTTAATTTGATTAGCTAATATTTTAGGGTTTAATATGTTTTAAATGTCATGGGTTATAATCGTGAATAATTTTCTATTTGAATAGTCACTTAGATAATGAATTTTCATTTGATGAAGAATTTGAAGAGTGATAGATTGTTGAGCATGAGTCACATTGTCATTATAATAAATGTACGAATTCAAGTTGGTGAATTTATGATTGGAGTTTATATCATGCTCGTATCATGCATGCATCACTTGAAAGATATTTGTGTCATAATGATAATTGATAATATTTTTGGTTAGCAAACGAATGAATGGTTCGTGATTTTATATAAAATGTTTGGATCGCACACATGTTAACTTAGAAGATAATCGTGTCTTCGAATGAATCAATTTAAATGAATATTTGTTATCCAAGAAAATAACGTACTGTAATCGTATCACTCGTGAATGTTTGGACCCGAAAACATAAAGTTCTTTATCTAGTTTCTTTGTGTCATCGAATCTTATTTTTTATGTCTGTCTTGTTGCAAGTCTTGAGTAAAGTCTATTCTTCATCTGATCTTTCACTTTCAGTGAATTTGTTACTGCTAAAATATGAATCTTTTAACTCAATAATATCTTAAGCAATCATCAAAATGTAGTGTTAAATTGATATGACGCATTGACTCGAGTTTCCGCTCGATTACCAACGGAAACCAACAAATGGTCATAGAAAACACAAATACTTTGATAAGCCTTACAATTTAGACTTGTATTAGAATTATGTGCATCAAATAAAAATACTTACACACTTCAATGATTACAACTTATGATATTACATGATCAATTATATGTTATGCTCCAGAGTAAGCTTAATTCAGGTTTTTTTTACTCTCTCATTTATCTGTTTTGTTAGTTTTGCTTCATGAAAACTGATACTCATACATTTTTGTTTCGCTTGTCGTTTTGTACTTTACTTTGCTCACTCTGTTTATTTCAATGTTCTGAGACTTTTTACTCTTATTTTGGAATTACCTTAGCGTTCGTGACAGCGTCGTCAGGTCCTCCCGATCTGCATTAAATTTCAGGTTCAATGTTTACGTTTCATTTTCTTTACTGTTAGACATTTCTTTTATGTAATAATATTATAATAATGATCAGTAAATCATGGACAACGGCTATAATATATCATATGTACTAGAATTTAGCATCATTTGCATGTTCACTTATCTGAAATTGACATTTGCGTGAAAATCTGTATCAACAGTTCTATCATAAGTTTTATTAAAATGCATGTGCACCTGTTTCACACTATCATGTTTTAAAATTTCTGCATATAAACAAACTGTTTCCCTCCAAAATAATTATTTTAAAACTATTTTCAGTTTTCTCTGCTACCGTCTTAGCAGGTATGGTTTTCTTTTCGCCCATGTCTATGACATCACGACCCGCCCGAAACGCACTCTGATTTTAGTTGAGACGGGTTGTGATACCGGTTGTATGCAATCTCCATCTGTCGTTGGACCTGTAGAAGGCGAGCCCAAGCGGTCTGTAAAAAAGTGTCACGATCTTCCAGCCCCCAATCGATGGTCGTCAGGCGAGCCGAGCCACCCGTGTAGGACAAAAGCGGGGGGATCGCGGTCGTAAATGAGGCAAAATAGTGTGGTCTGCAGTATGGTGTAGTACGTTGTGTTGTAACAATATTTGAACCAATGTAACCAACGCGGACGGTCCCCGGTCACGCACCGCAAATACATCTCGAGGGTGCGGTTGACCACCTTGTTTTGGCCATCAGACTGGGGGTGGTGTGCTGAAGTGAAAGTCAACTTGGTGCCGCTAAGTGAGAAAAGCTCTCTCCAAAAGTTACTTGTGAAGACTTTATCCCGGTCCGAGACAAGCGTCTCTGGCATGCCATGCAATCGAAAGATCTCCTGAAAGAACACCTGTGCCACATGCTCGGCGACAAGCAGTCGTGCCAAAGGAATGAAATGGGTCCCCTTTGAGAACCGATCCACCACCACCATCAAAATGCTTTTGTCGTGAACCGAAGGCAGCCCTTCAACAAAATCCATAGAAAGATCCGCCCAAATCTGTGTCGGGACCGGTAGGGGCTGAAGTAAGTCGGTCGGAAGGAGGTGACCCGCCTTGTTTTGTTGGCATACGGTACATGCGGAGAGGAACTCGTGGGCGTGTCGACGCATGCCCTTCCAATCGAATTTCGTGCGAAGGCACTGGAGAGTACGGTAAACACCCTTGTGGTTGTGGGAGTGGATGTCGTCCAAAACGATGAGGATGAGAGGAGAGGCCAGATCCATGTACAACCGCTCAAGGTAATAGATCAACCCTTGACAGGCTGTCCACTGCGTATTCGTGGGGCCCTGCTCCGTCAGGTGTAGCAGCTCAGACAGACTGGGGGAAGCATGGATCTCCTGACGAAGCAAGATGAGGAGGTCCGCCGTGGGAAAGGAGATGGCACAAAGGGCGGCTTCCGTAGGATTGTCCCGAAGGGATAGCGCGTCGGTGGCACGGTTGAGTGAACCAGCCTTATGCTTCGCCTGAAAGTCGAAGTCGAGTAACTTGCTGACCCACCGCTGTTGTGGTACGGTAGTGAGACGCTGCTCGAGAAGGTATTTGAGGTTGTAGTGCTCCGTCTGAATGATGAAGGAACGGCCCCATAAGTAAGGTCGTCAATGATGAATCGCATTGGCAAGCCCGATGAGCTCTTGCTCATATGCCGGAATTTTCCGGTGGTGGATGGTCGTCTGACGGCTGAAATAGGCGATGGGGCAGCACTCCTGCTGCAGCACCGCATCATAGCCTAAACTGAACGTGTCACACTCGACGAGGAACGGCACGGTGAAGTCCGGGAGGCGGAGAACCGGAGCGGACAACAAGGCCGCTTGAAGAGAATGGAACGCCTGTGTCGTTGTGTCGGTCAATACAAAAGCATGCTGCCGAAGCAAGCTGATCAGGGGGCGGCGATGTTGTCATAGTCGCGGATGATGTGACGGTAATAACCCGTGAGGCCGAGAAAGCCCTAGAGGTCGGTGATGTTTTGCGGTCATGGCCATATGACGCCACACAATCGAGCTTGCCGGGTCGGACGAGACCCCCGAGTGATCCACCATATGCCCCAAATAAGTGATCGAATGTTGCCCAAATGAGCACTTTGAAGGCTTGAGAACCAACTGATGCGTGCTCGCCAAACTGAGGACGGCCCGAAGATGGCGTAGGTGCTCCTCCCAAGATTTGTTATACACCAAACTATCGTCAAAAAAACCAAAACGGACTTGCGGAGGAAGGGCTGGAATACCTCATTCATCAAAGCTTGAAAAGTAGAGGGTGTGTTCGTTAGGCCGAACGACATTACCAGAAACTCGAAGTGCTCGTGATGCGTCCGAAAAGCCGTCTTCTCCACGTCCATATCCGCCATGCAGACTTGATGGTACCCGGAAAACAAGTCGAGCTTGGAAAATAAACATGCTCCATGTAACTCGTCCAGAAGCTCCTCGATTACCCGGATAGGGAATTTGTCTTTGACGGTAATTGCGTTGAGGGCGTGATAGTACACACACATGCGCCATGTGTTGTCCTTCTTGTGCACCAACAGTACCGGAGAAGAGGAGGGTGAAACGTTGCGCCGAATGAGCCCCTGCTGGAGGAGATCGCATTGTCGTTCGATCTCATCCTTTTGTAGGAAGGGGTAGCGGTATGGTCGCACCACCACCGGAGCCGCCCCTGGAAGGGAGCAAATGCGATGGTCCTGTCGCCGCCTCGGTGGAAGTCCATAGCGCGGGCTGAAGAGATCGGAAAATGACTGAAGAAGGGCAGCAAGATCCGTCGATTGGTTCCCCGACTGGTGTGTGGGGGAAGTCAACGACTCTATATGGACTAAAAAAGATGACAGAGACTGTTGTGGAACCTGCCCTTGCCACTGTACCAAATGAGAGCCGGCTCGCCAGGAGATGGTCATACGATCAAAATCCCACGTGAGGGCCCCCAGCGTGCGCTGCCAACGAACGCCCAGCACAATGTCAAATCCGCAAAGGTCGACAAGGAAGAGGTCAGTCTGGAAAGAAAAGCCGTCCATCTCGAAAATCACGTGCCGACATACCCTCGGACACGACATCTGTTGGTTGTTTGCACTGCCACCTTGACGTGGTTGCACGTCACATACGGAAGAGGTTGGAGGGTCATATCCCTGCGGATGAAATTGTGGGTACTACCGTGTCCAAAAGAGCGAGGAGTAATGTACATATGACCGTCACAAAAAGCTGAATGGTGCAGCCCTCCTTCGGTACGGCTAAGGCATGGAGAGACAGTTGTGGTGTGCTCGAATCGTCGAACCCAACGTCGTCATCCTTCGGTGGGTCGTCCACTTCCAACCAAAAAAGGAGCTTGCAGCGATAAGAGGGTGTGTATAACTCGTCACAATTGAAGCATAAACCCTTCTCACGACGAGCCTCCATCTCTGGTCGGGTCAAACGGCGGCGAAAAGTAGGCCGCAGGGGCTGGTCCCCCTCCGGCGACTGAGATATGGCGAACAGTGAAGGTAGTGGTCGAGGGCGGCCCGAGGGCAGCCGATCCAAAGCAAGGCACCGGTCAAACGCGCGGGCGAGGCTCATAGTCGTCAAGAGATCCAGTGGCTTTTGAAATTCCACATCCCAACGGAGCCGGTCGGGCAAGCCAGCGGTGAAAAGTGGGAATTGTTGGGACGGTAATGTTAGTGTTACCATTGTGATCAAGAAGTGGTCAAACAGGTAGTCTCACAGTCAACGCAATATGAGCCTATGGGGTCGCACAAAAGAGTATTGGAGAAGTTGGAAGGTATGTGTTGCATTGCCCATATATGATATGAGTGAAAAGGCCAAGCCTGTGACATTTTGAATTTGGGGATTTTCAGCCCGGAACCTATTATGAATATATACGACCAGGTAAATTATCGAGAAGTGTCTTGACATTTTATAGATTATTCTGTCGGAATTCGTCGAATGACTCTAATTAAAATTTGTCGAATTGTCACTTGTTATTCCGACGAATCGATCTGAATTCGTCGAAATGTCTCTTATCATCTCGACGAATTGGTCTTGTATTCGTCGTATATACTCATGTTATCTCGACGAATTAGACTTGAATTCGTCGAGTGTTCTCTTAATGTTTCGACGAATTGGTAAGTCTGAATTCGTCAAGTATTCACGTGTTATCTCGACGAATGGATCCTTAATTCGTCGAATATACATGTGTCATCTCGACGATTGTTGTTAACTCCGGTTTAATTTTGTAAGTCTGATTTCGTCCTGGTCTACGGGTAACGGGAGTTTCAGTATATATATAAGAGAGATACTTGTTATCTCGATACAGTGGTTTGACCTAATAGATAGAGATCGTGATTGTGGCGACTTCTTCCTCCCGATGGAACTGTTCCGAAACGTTTAAGTCGCCATCGCTGATTCGTTGTCGCGAACCACTCTGACTCGTTGATGTCGCCGGAAACTGTTTCATAAGCTTCGTCTTCATCACTTCCGCTTCTCGTTTAACAGATCTAGCAATCCTTGGAGACGTTGAGGGCATTCCTTCTTCCAACATAGATTTTGTATGACAAGAGTCTAAGGGTTCTTCTTGCTCGTGTGGATACTCATAGAGGCGTGGACATACTTCTACGCTCGCAACTCTAGCCCCAAGTGTTCGTCAGACTTCCTTGGAGTATCTTGATTAAGTAGTGACTCAATCCCGCTAAGGTATACTTTTATTCAAACTTGTTTTTACTTCTTAATCAATGATTATCGCAAGATCCATTTTCTTTTTGGGTTTTCTAAATCTATTCCGCTACGCACATGTAATGTGCATCCCACTGAGAAACCAAACAGTGGTACCAGAGGGAGGTTCGGCGATGATCATTGTTTCAGAAGTTGTTAAATCTACTGCGTGTAAATCTGAAAATTTAGAAGTGTTCTAAATGCCCAAATCTATTTCTGAAACATCAAATATTGACAAAATTTTGTGAGAAATCGGTGGAAGTTTTTCAAAAAATTGATCGGGCGCTACCCCGCCCCCATAGGGGCTTTGCCCCTTAGACCCCGCTAGGAACACATGTGATTTCGTTGTGATATCTTTGTTTCTCCTTAACAGTAACTGTCCTTTTTGTTAGTTTGTGAAACCAAGTGTGTTAGATTTTGAACCTCACATAGAGGGACGAGCTTGTCTACTGTGTAAGTGAAGTTGGTGTTGCTCATGTCCAATGCATGTAGATCTAAAGATTTAGAAGAGTTCTAAATGTTCAGATTTAGCCCAGTTCATCAACTGTTGATGATTTTTCCTTGTGCACAATTGGGATGTATTTGGATTGTGAGTGTTGTAAGTATTTTTATGAATGTGCACATTGGTTAATTGATAACCATGATTAAATGTTAATCGAATATCTTAAAATCCCTTATGCAATAATTATTTGGATGACTTCCGATGGTGACACTCTTCCTGCCTCGATCGATGAAGTGTGGGTTTGCCAAAGCAAGGTGCATTAATCTATCTTGGTAAGGGTGCGAGAGGATAATTGTAATATCTCACTGTCGACATCGGGTCGAACTTAACTGGGTGACCTCAAAAGTTGAATTCTCAGAGGCATAGGATTGACATGCAGAAAATGATGGATGTGAATAAAGAGTTATTCACCAATCATACAATAGTTGCATGATGATGCAATCAGCAAGCGTTGCCTACCTAAATAACTACATTATGAGAGAAAAGTCAAAGCTGACTCATGGTGTTGGAGAAATACGGATCTTGTCCACTAAGAGAGTAGCTCGCATAAACTCTCTGAATTGATATCGAGGTTTATCAGTTTGATTAAAATTGCGGGAGTAATTTTAATTGAAATACAAATGTATTTTGAAATGTATTACTAAGTTTTCTTTGCATAAATTCTTGTAAAATTTTCATGGTAAGTGGATCTCACTCTACCCTGTCCCTCAGAGCAATCCTCGAGAAGGAGAAACTGAGTGAGACAAATTATCTGGACTGGTACAGAAATCTAAGAATTATTCTCAGGCAAGAACGTAAGATCTATGTTTTGGAATAGGATTCTCATGAAGAGCCAATCGGAAATATGTCCTGAGCTGATAAAGATGTTTATAAGAAGTATCAAAATGACTCCTTGGATGTTGAATGTCTCATGCTCGCCACAATGAACTCTGAGCTTCAGAAGCAACATGAGAACATGAGTTGTAAAGAGACTAACGGACACTTTAAGAAAATGTTTCAAGGGTAAGCTCGTCAAGAGAGGTTTGATGAACACTGGCGGCTAGAGTTGCCAGCATAAGAGTATGTCTGCGCCCATATGGGTAACCACACGAACAAGAAGAACCCTTAGACTTTTGTCACACAAGATCTAGGTTGGAAGAAGGAATGCCCTCAACATCTCCACGGATTGTTAAATCCGTTAAAGGAGAGGTGGCGGTGACGAAGACGAAGCTTAGGAAACAATTTCCGGCGACGGCAACGAATCGGAATGGTCAGCGGCAACGGATCGGCAGTGGCGACTTAAACGTTTCGGAACAGTTCTGTCGGGAGGAAGAAGTCGCCGCAATCACGATCTCTATTGATTAGGTCAAGCCTCCGTATTGAGATAACAGTTATCTCTCTTATATATATACCGAAACTGTTGTTACTCGCAGACCAGGCCGAAATCAGACTTAAAGAATTAAACCATAGTTAACAGCATTCGTCGAGATGACACATGTATATTCGATTAATTAAGGATCTATTCGTCGAGATAACACGTGAATACTCGACGAATTCATATTGACCAATTCGACGAAACATCAAGAGAACACTTGACAAATCCAAGTCCAATTCGTCGAGATAACACGAGTATATATGACGAATCCAAGACCAATTCGTCGAGATGATAAGAGACATTTCGACAAATTTAGATCAATTCGTCAGAATAACAAGTGATAATCCGACGAATTTTACTTAGTCATTCGACGAATTCCGACAGAACAGTCCATAAAACGTCAAGACACTTCTCGACGATTTCTCTGGTCGTCTATATTCATAATATAGGTCTCAGGCTGAAAATCCTCAAATCAAGAATATCGCAGGCTTGGCCTTTTCACTCATATCATATATGAGCAATACCAACACATATATTTCCAACTTCTAAAAATTCTTATGTGCGACCCCATAGACTCATATTGCGTTGTCAGTGAGACTACATGTTTGACCAATTCTAGATCACAATGGTAACACTAACAGTCTTCCACTTGATCTTGAAAGTATCAAACAAAAGTTTCACAAACAATAATCGGCATCTAGCAATATATCATTACTCCCCAAGAAATAAGAGTTCTAAAACTTAATAAGCATTTATGACCAATGTATCAGTATTGTCATGTCTCTTTGTCCCTTACATCCGAATACAACTAGAGGTATAGACTGTGTCACCAACGTAATTGTTCAACCCAAGTTTCCTGATCTCGAATGGACTTCCAGAAATTGGTGAGTCCAATATAATATATTGACTCAACCAAGCATGATCATGCATTTCTCAGTCTCATTCCATCAAAGGGTTCATGGATGCAACTCCTGTCATATAGGAGGACAAATCTCATTTCTATCCACACGCAAACACTCAAATGATTCGCAACGTAACCAATAACCATCTTTATCATCAACCTTTATCAAGAAAGGCTCTGGATGATATCAAAGTACGCTCTTCCTCACTTGATGAATGTTGTGACTTCAGGTCAAAGAACCACAAACACCATTGTCACTTGAGACATACTTGTGACACGTTCATATAATAATCCACAAAGTATTCTCATTGTGGATTTGCCCAGTACAACTTGTTCACTAACAAGTACCTATGTGATGACTTGATATCATAATATCATGACATATGAAAACCGGTCATCAGTCAACGCACATGTTAGTCTTGATGTACCATCATCGCCCTTGGTTTCTAAGATGATTCGTCGACTATGGACCATTTAAGAATGAAGCTTCTAAGAATATAAGCTCTCACATTCAAGTCATCAACTTGAATCATATAGAAACAAACATTTTAAATGCATGTATCACGTTAATTAATCTATCACATAGAAATAAATTGACATAATAAAAGAACTTGGCATAAATATAAAATGAAATGTATAGTACTATATTCATCAAATGAATTATTACAGCCGACATCATATAATCCACAAGACTCCTGCTAGAGTTGATCATTCAGGTATCTAATACTCATTGATCTAACATGACCATCATGCTTTCTCTGCGCAAGAGACTTTGTCAGTGGATCCATAATATTTTCTTCAGTCGGCACTCTGCAAATGTTCACATCTCCTTGATCGACAATCTCACGAATAAGATAGAATCGCTGAAGTATGTGCTTGGAGAGCTGATAAGATCTAGGTTCCGAAACAAGTGCAATTGCACCGTTATTTTCACAGTAGAGAACTACGGGATCAACAACACTAGGAACTACATCTAGTTCACCGATGAATTTCCTAATCCATACAGCCTCCTTCGCCGCATTTGCAGCAGCGATATACTCGGTCTCAGTTGTAGAATCAACAACTGTCTTCTTCTTGAAACTCTTCCAGCAAACAGTACCTCCATTTAGGCAAAATACAAACTCTTACTGAGACTTTGAGTCGTCCTTATCAGTTTAGAAGCTAGCAGTCATGTACCTTTACAACGAGCTCTTCCTATCCGTCAAATACCAAGAACGTATCCTTAGTCCTTCTCAAGTACTTTAGGATATTCTTGATGGCTATCCAGTGACTATCACCGGGATCAGACTGATACTTGTTAGTCATGCTCAAAGTATAGACATCGGGACGAGATCATTGCATACATGATTGATCCAATTGCCGAAGAATATGAAATCAACTTCATACGGTCCTTATCTTCACAAGATTTAAGACACTAGTCCTTAGAGAGACTCACACCATGAGACATGGGTAAGAATCCTTTCTTGGACTCAAGCATGTTGAACTGTTTCAACACCTTCTCAATATATGGGTCAAACTCAGCAACTTCTTCGATTTATCTCTATAAATCTTAATATCAAGTATGTAAGTCGTTTCGCCCAAGTCTTTCATAGAAAATCAGTTCCCTAGGTTGTTCTTAACAACTTGTATGGTCGGTTTGTCATTCCCGATCAACAGTATGTCATCTACATACAATATCAGGAAGACAACAATGCTCCCACCAATACTCTTGTAAACACACAGTTCATACTCGTTCTTGATAAACCAAACTCTTTGATCTTTGCATCAAAACGAAGATTCCAACTTCGAGAAGCTTGTTTTAATCCATAAATAGATATTCGCAGCTTGCATATTTTAATGGCTTCACCTGGAGATACAAAACCCTCGTGTTGTGTCATATACACTTCCTCAAAGAGCTTTCCATTTAGGAAAGCCGTTTTGACATTCATCTGTCAGATCTCGTAGTCATAATACGAAATAATAACAAGCAGAATTCTGATAGACTTTATCATAGCAACAGGGGAAAAAGTCTTATCATAGTCAATACCATGAATTTGCCTGAAACCTTTAGCCACCAATCGCCTTTTGAATGTCTATACATTCTCATCCATGTCGGTTTTTTTCTTAAAGACTCACTTGCACCCTATGGGTCGTACCCCTTTAGGTGGTTCCACCAAGGTCCAAACTTGGTTTGCATATATGGAGTCCATTTTAGATTTCATGGCATCAAGCCGCTTCTCAGAGTCCGGTCCACTCATAGTCTCTTGGTAGGTTGCATGTTCATCATCATGATTCATAAGTAATACATTACCTATTTGAGACACAAGAAATCCATATATCTCAGGTTCAAATCTTGGTCTACCAGATCTACATAGGACTTGTGTTTCTTGAGCAGGTTCAATAGCTACAACATCTTGTAGTCCTTACTCAGGTTCCAATTTTAGTTCATTCACTGTTTTTGGTTCCTGAACTTCTTCAAGTTTTATCTTTGTAGTCTTTCTGGATAAGAACTCTTTCTCCAAAAAGACACTCGTTCTTGCGACAAACACTTTGCTCTCAGACGATAGGTAAAAGTAGTATCCTTTAGTTTCCTTAGGATACCCCACAAGATAACATTTATCTGATTTGGGTTCCAGCTTGTCAGGAATTTGACGTCTCACGTATGCCTCACAGCCCCAGATCTTAATGAAAGATACACTAGGACGTTTCTCAGTCCATATCTCATATGGTGTCTTTAAAACTGTTTTCATTGGAACACGATTTAGTGTAAAAACAACAGTCTCTAGAGCAAATCCCCAAAAATAAACAGGCAAATCTGCATGATTCATCATCGATCGTACCATATCTAAAATAGTACGATTCTTCCGCTCAGACACATCATTATGTTGTGGCATTCTGGGTGGAGTGAGCTGTGATACAATACCACACTCTTTGAGATGATCACGAAACTCATGACTTAGGTATTCGTCACCTCGATCAGATCGAAGTGCTTTAACTCTCTTATTCAGCTAGTTCTCTACTTCTTTCTTAAACTCTTTGAACTTTTCAAAGGTTTCAGATTTGCACTTTATAAGATACACATATTCGCATATACTGAAATCATCAGTAAATGTAACAAAATAGAAGTACCCACCTCTAGCCAAAGAACTCATGGGTCCGCATACATCACTATGTATTATACCCAAGAGATCAGCAGCCCTCTCATTAAAGACAGTGAAAGGGACTTTAGTCATTTTGTCTAATAAACATGATTCGTACTTCTCAAATGAATCATAATCAAATGAGTCCAGTAGTCCATTTTTATAGAGCTTGGATATGCGTTTCTCATTTATATGCCTCAAACGACAATGTCAAAGATACGTAGGATTTGAGTCATTCGTTTTTAGTTTTTTAGTATTTTTTATATTATAGATCGGATGGTCTAACTTCAAAACATACAAACCATTAAACATTTGAGACACAGCATAATAAACATCATTCTTAAATATAAAACAACAATTATTTTTAATAATAAAAAAAATTCAATCATGTCCAAACATGAAATAGAAATGATGTTTCTAGTTATCGCAGGAACATAATAACAATTATCTAGTTCCAATACAACCACATTGGACAAAGAAAGACGGTAAACTTCTACAGCGACAGCAGCAACTCTTGTTCTATTGCTAACACACAGGTCCACCTCCCCTTTACTCAGCATTCTTCTCCTTCTCAGTTTCTGCACATTTATACAAATGTGAGAACCGTATCGGGTATCTAATACCCAAGATGAAGGAGCAGAAAGGTTTATCTTTATAACATAAATACTTGAAGCGGAAGTCATACCTCTATTCATTTTCTGCAAACCCTCAATATAAAAAGGTCAGTTCCTCCTCCAATGACCAGCCTTGCCACAGTGGTGGCATTTCCCTTCTTTCGGCAGGCCCTTCTTCTTCAGTGCTAAGGCTTGGGCTCAAGAGATGACTTAGTCCAACCTTAGTCTTCTTGAAACTCTTGGTCTTGCCCTTACCTTTATGCACCATCAGTAAGGGCCTAGCAGGCTTGACCTTCTTCATGTTAATCTCGACAGTTCTTAACATGCCTAGGAGCTCGGGCAGTGTCTTGTCAATTTCATTCATATTGTAATTCAAGACAAACTGCTCGTAACTGTCCGGCAACGATTGCAGGATCAGGTCTGTAGCAAACTCTTGGCCTAGAGAAAAACCTAGTCTTTCAAGATTCTCTATATACCCAATCATCCTGAGTACGTGAGTCCCTACTAAGTCTCGAGTTCTCATCTTACACTGAAACAACGCTTTGGTGACATCAAACCTCTTTTGGCGAGCTTGCCCTTGAAACATTTTCTTAAGGTGCTCGTCAATCTCTTTATAACTCATGTTCTCATGTTGCTTCTGAAGCTTAGAGTTCATGGTGGCGAGCATGAGGCATTCGACATCCAAGGAGTCATATTGATACTTCTTATAAACATCTTTATCATCTCGGGATACATTCCAGATTGGCTCTTCAGAGGAATCCTCTTCCAAAACATAGAGCTTATGCTCTTGCATGAGAATAATTCTCAGATTTCTGTACCAATCCAGATAATTTGTCTCACTGAGTTTCTCCTTCTCAAAGATAGCTCTAAGGCACAGGGTGAAGTGAGATCCACTTGCCATGGAAATTCTACAAGAATTTATGCAAAGAAAACTTAGCACTACATTTCAAAATACATTTTTATTTCAATTAGGAATTCAATTAAAATTACTCTCACTATTTTAATCAAACTGATAACCTTCAATATCAATTCGCAGAGTTTATGCGAGCTACTCTCTTAGTGGACAAGATCCGTATTTCACCAACACCATGAGTCAGCTTTGGTTTCTCTCACAATGTAGTTATTTAGGTAGGCAACGCTTGCCGATTGCATCATCATGCAACTCTTTTATGGTTGGTGAGTAACTCTTTATTCACATCCATCATATGAGATATGTCAACCCTATGCCTCTGGGCACTCAACTTTTGAGGTCACCCATTTAAGTTTGAACCGATGTCGACAGTGGGATATCACAATTATCCGCTCGCACCCTTACCAAGATAGAATAACGCATCTTGCTTTGGCAAGCCCACATTTCATCGATCGAGGCAGGAAGAGTATCATTCATCGGAAGGCATCCGAACACTTAATATTGCATAAGTGATTTTAAGATAATTGATTAACATTTAATCATAGTTCTTCTTGCTCGTGTGGATACCCATAGAGGCGTGGACATACTTCTACGCTCGCAACTCTAGCCGCAAGTGTTCGTCGGACTTTCTTGGAGCACCTTGATTGAGTAGTGACTCAATCTCGCTAAGGTATACTTTTATTCAAAGATGTTTTTACTTCTTGATCAAAGATTATCGCAAGATCCATTTTTTATGAGTTTTCTAGATTTATTCCGCTGTGCACATGTGATGTGCATCCAATTTAGAAACCCAACAGGTAACACGGTCATGGCGCGTGAGAGTATATCTGAAATTGCTCCAGATAGGAGTCGATGGAGCCGATGTACTTGAGAGAGAAAGGTCGTCAAAAGGGTTTCCCGGCATGGCCGGCCCAAAGTGGAGGGAGCAGGCTTCCCGGAATTCGTCCAACGAGGTGGTAGGGTGTTCCCGGAGGAGATGTGTGACCCACAGTTGCGCCGGACCAAGGAGGTGGAACGAGGAGATGCCGACACGCTCCTCGTCCGGAGTGTGTTGGTTAGCAAAGAAGAAATCGCAGCGCTTTAGCCATGGCAAGGGGTCTTTGCGGCCCTCAAATAGTGGAAAATCTATACGGACGAAACGGTTGCCGGAGTAGGTGTCTCCGCGAGGAGGAGCTGAGTCCACCCGACTCTCGGACGGAGATG
Organism: Platanthera zijinensis; assembly: GCA_039513925.1. Taxonomy (NCBI): domain Eukaryota; kingdom Viridiplantae; phylum Streptophyta; class Magnoliopsida; order Asparagales; family Orchidaceae; genus Platanthera; species Platanthera zijinensis. The sequence continues at coordinate 140,205,761 of CM077094.1, forward strand.
CGGCAGGGTGCAGTGGTGGCAGAGAGACGTCGTGGAGGGAGTCTAAGCGTGCATTTAGGGCGTCCATCTTGTCATTTTTGAGTGGCGAACATCTCCTAAAACATCTCCATCAGTTGGCCGATAGAAGGACCTCCTTCGGCCATGGGAAGAGGAGGAAGTGTCGGAGATGGCAGCAGGCCGACAAGCTCCCTGGAGGGCGAAATAGGTACAGCCCGTCGACGAAACCCGGTGAGGGCGGCGCGGTAGGGGTCGGGTAGGGAGATCCCGGCGTCGGCCTCTGATACCAAGTTGTTGTAATCCCCAATCGAGATCTGGTGATTGGGCCAGAAGAGGAAGAAGATTTCCAAGGCTCGGAGGAACCCTTCTTGGATTCGGTCGGTGAAGACGGCTTGAGAATGGAAAGGAGAGGGAGGAAGAAGAAAGGGAGGAAGAGGAGAGGAGAAAAAGGAAGAAGAAGGAGAAGTAGGCGGAGGGGAGGAAATTGAACCCGATCGGCAGCCCTGTCGCGGAACAGCGGAAGCTGCGACCCGCTTAGGGTTTTCCTGCGGGAAAACAGGAGAGGTAGATAGAGAGAGAGAGGAAAAGAGGAAATAATTCTTGCTTGCATTCTCACACAACCAAACCGGACCATATAGGTCGCAAACATCAAACCAAATTCTAATTGTTCGCGCCCCTCACCTGGGCTTACTACAAGTTTGATAAAGAGCTAAATAAAAATATGAAATGCGATACAAAACATAGATAAAAATCATGCGGTCTCGGCTGGTCGATGGAGCTGATAAGTGCGGCCCCAATATGGATCTGGTGCGTCGAGTGTCGTAACAAACACAGATAACATGAAGCAGCAAACCAAAAGAGTTATCATCTTGTGAAAAACACTAAAAACAGCCGGGATCAGCTGCTATGGATGTGCTGGAGATCGAAGCAAACCAAAAAAGAGACCTGATCATTAAAGAGGCTGCCAGATATGATAAGTACTAAGAGTGGTGGTTATGATGTTAATAAGCAATTTAAGTGGTAAGAGTGGTGGTTATGATGTTATTAAGTAAATTAAGTGGTTAGAGTGGCAGATATGATGTTAGTAAGCAATTTAAGTGTTAAGTGGGTAAATATTGAAGTTTCGCTGTTAGCTATGAAAACAAATAGAATTAAAGTGGCATATAGATAAATCCCCATCAAATATATACCGGTAACAAGAAGAAGAAGAAGTAATTAAGAGGGCAAGAATATGATTAGTATTAAGTAATTTAGGTGGTAAGACTGGTGATTATGATGTTACTGAGCAGCTTAAGTGGTAAGTGGGTAAATATTGAAGTTTAGGCGTTAGGTATGTAAACACATAAAGTGGCATACATATATAAATCCCCAACAAATAAATACCGGTAACTAGAAGGAGAGGCAATTAAGAGGGAAATAATATAATTAGTGTACCTATCAAAAATAAGAGCTCTGAGGGAACTTCCTGCAGTGTCCTTTGGAGGAGGAATTCGTGTGACAATTGCATGTAAAATTTCTGCAATACCAATTCCCTCCTGAACAATATTTTGATTATAGCAATGGAGCAAACAATTCTGTATTCTTAAAATAAACAAAAGAGTTATAGACTCGGGAACATCAAGCAAAGAGTTACCTTAGCTGAACAACGGATTGTATTACTACAATTTAATCCAATAACCTGCAAACCTAAAACCAGTTTGATCAGTAAAGAACAGGTAAAAAAATGCATTGCAGTGTCATTGTTCAATACAAGCAAATGATCTTCATATGAAGAGTTCTATTAAAAAATAAAAGGAAGAACTTCAACCTCCCAAACATTGGTGATTAGCACTTGGTTGGACATCTTGCACACCCAGGTCACTAACTAATCAAAAATCTAGCAGTGTTCGGAACCATTAAATGAGATTTTATGAACTTGTGTAAAAGAACCAAAGGAATGCAATATCCTGAACTTGTGAAAAAAGAAACAAAGGATCTCCCTCTGCAATATCCGGTGCCTCAACGGGCGGGATCTCCGTCTAGCAGACCATGCAGCTCTCGGACACACTGTAGGATCACCTGATCATCATCATGGTGGACAGCGGGGCAAGCAACAACCTCATCTCGAAGCACCTGGTGCAGCAGCTCCGTCTTCGCTTGGTTCCCTCCCCGGATGTTGCGGTACGTATGGGCGATGGGCGCCACCCTGTCGTTTCTCTCTTTGTGGGGTCTTGTTCCGTGACCGCGGACTTATATGCATTCGGCTTAAGTGGTCTTGACGCCATTCTGGGAGTGGCTTGGCTCTGCATGCTCGGCGATGTATGTGTCAATTGAGGGACTATATCCATGCATTTCCTACACAAGGTACAGTCATGTCGCCTCAACGGTGACTCCTCCCTCCAATGCTCTCCAATCTCCCTCTGCACGATCCAGCAGACCAAGGGCGTCGGCCTCTCTGCGGGGTTGTGGGCCTTCTCAGGCCCATCCGTTGAGCCTCTTCCTTTTCTGGCGGACCACCAACAGCCTTCTACTGCGCTCGCTAACGACATTTAGTCTCTGACAGGATTGCCAACAGCCCAGCCTTCTCTGGTTCAGAAAAAAGATGGCAGTTGGCGTCGTACTACCCAACCAAGCTACTTGGTCGCCTCTACCACCTTCAGGGGGACTCCGACTCGCAGCAGGTCCCTGTTGCGGGGAAATTACCGTCGAGAGTCTGAAGCTACGTGGCTACCCTAGAATCACTGCGGCCACCACCCCTCCGACTATTGCCTTGGGGATAAGACATATTTTCCAGACTACCACCTTCAGGGGGACTCCGGCTCGCAGCAGGTCCCTATTGCGGGGAATTACCGTCGAGAGTCTGAAGCTACGTGTCTACCCAAGAATCACTGCAGTCGCCACCCCTCCGACTACTGCCTTGGGGACAAAACATATTTTCCAAACGGCAGCATTGTTACGGTTGCGCATGCCGACGAGATACGCACTTGACGACGAGACACTGTGGCGAGTCCGCACACGGAGGGATACGATGAGGGGGAGAGACCGAAGACGTGTCGCTGACTTGATTACTTTATTTGTACTCGTTATGTTATTTTAATTTGTGTACGCATTAGTTTCGCGCTGCTTTTCGTTATCCGCACCCTGCTCCTATAAAGGTTTGTGATGTACTCTTTTTTTCATTATGCTTGGATGTATGAAATTTAGGGTTGCTCATGGGTTATTCTTCTCGTTCCCTCCTTCCTCTTCCTCACCTCCGCCAGCCCTCCCCCTTGTCGGATTCCTCTCGAGATCGTATCATAACCCGACAAATACCTCTTCACCTCACAATGGTATCATCTTCCCTCCTTTATCTTCCCGACTCTTCGGATCTCTGATTAATGTTCTGCTCCATGGTCTAGGGTTGCTCATCGCCTAAGTTATCAAGGCGCGCGCCTAGGCGCGCTTGAGGCGTCGGGCGCACGGAGTAGCGCCTGATCATGGGCAAGGCGGGCGAATTGGCCCGGGCGCGCCCCAGGCGCGCGCCTTGCGGGCCTTCCAGGCGCGCCTAGAATAGATTTGGTCTAGGCCCGGTTTATTTTAATGGTTGTTGCCTTTATAAAGAAGCTTGGCCTCATTTTTCCGATTCGCGCCGAATCGGGTTAGGGTTGAAATCTCCGCTCCAGTCGCCTCTCTGCTCCTGTCGTCGCTCCTCTTCCGTTCGCCGCTCCTCTTCCACTCGCCGGTGGCCTCCACTTTTGGTAACTTCTTCTCACTGCATTCCTTCATCTTCTTGCGTATTGACTGTCATTTGAAGATTTTTCCGACTGTGTTTTTCTGGCTGTCATGTTTTCCGGCTGCTCTCTTCTGTTCTAGCATAGACACATAGTGAAAGCCCAGTTCAAGTAATTTTTTGGCTGCTCTCTTCTGTTCTAGCCTTCTAGCATAGTCATAGTGAAATCCCAGTTCACAGTAACAGTGAACTGTGCTTCCAGTTCACTGTTTTACAGTGAACTGGGCTGCCCAGGTCACTGATACAGTGAACTGGGCTGCCCAGGTCACTGATACAGTGAACTGGGCTGCCCAGGTCACTGATACAGTGAACTGGGCTGCCCAGGTCACTGATACAGTGAACTGGGCTGCCCAGGTCACTTTTTTACAGTGAACTGGGCTGCAGTTCACTGTAAAACAGTGAACTGGGCAGCTTTAGTTCACTGTAAAAGGTGAACTGGGCTGAAACAGTGAACTGGGAAGCCCAGTTCACTGTAAAACAGTGAACTAAACGCTACAGTTTTCACTAATTATCCTGTTCTATGTAATAATTTTTTTGAAAAATGTTTTAATAGTTGGAAATGGACGCGAGTGGATCTGGTTCATCCAGTGTCCAATCTAGGATTGATCCTGGTTGGAAGTACGTGCGACAGACATCTGTCACTAATAAAATTGATTTAATTTGCATTTTCTGTGAGAAAGACACAAAGGGTGGAATTTATCGTGCGAAACAACATCTAGTGGGGGGATTTAGAAATACCAAAGTCTGTCTCAAATGCACACAGCATGTAAGGACAGAAATCCAAGACTATATGCAAAAGAAAATGGTTATAAGCATTACAGAAAAATAAGCATTCCCGAACCTTGCAGATGTAGATACCTTTGGAAGCGATGAGAATATGGATGACGTCGATGCGAAGATTCATAGATGCGGTCCAAGCGGTGCGCCTAAAAAGTCTAGGACTAAAGGACCGATGGATGTTTTTTTGCATCTAATATTGAGAAAAAAATGAATCAAAAAGGCCAACATCAGCAAATAAAGCAAACTTCAATCAACGAAATATGTAAGAAGGAACTTAGAGGGAGAGCTTGCAAGAATATAGCTCAATGGATCTATGATGCAGCTATTCCTTTTAATGCGGTTACCTACCGTAGTTTTGCAGTGATAATAGAATCCATTGGCCAGTTTGGGGTTGGATTGAAATTACCTAGTTATCATGAAGTTTGCGTGCCTTTGTTGAATAATGAAGTAACTGAAGTCCAGAAGATGATGAAGAACTACGAGGATGAGTGGAGGTTGTTTGGATGTTCTATCATGGCAGACGGATAGACAGATAAGAAACAGAGAACACTTATAAATTTTTTGGTAAATTCACCAAAAGGTACATTCTTCCTGGAATCTGTTGATGCATCTGATTATGCAAAGACTGGAGAGAGGATGTTTGAATTTCTTGATAGAGTAGTGGAACGTGTTGGAAAGACTAATGTTGTTCAAGTTATTACTGATAGTGCAAGCAATAATGTACTAGCAGGTAAATATATCGTTAATCATCCTCTTTTAATATTTATTTAATTTTAATGTCATATATTGAAATTAAATAAATGTGTTTATTATGAAATAGGAAAATTATTGGAAGCAAAACGGACACATTTATATTGGACACCGTGTGCCGCCATTGCATCGACTTAATGCTGGAGGATATTGGAAAGATGTCAAGCATTAGTAGAACAATTAAAAGAGCAATGAGCGTTAACAGTTATATTTATGTTCGGCCTGGACTAGTCAACATGCTAAGGAGCTTCACAGGACAAGTGGAGCTTGTTAGACCTGTTGTTACTAGGTTTGCGACTTCATTTCTTGCTCTTCAGTGCATTCATAAGCAGAGGACAAATCTAAGGAAGATGTTCACTTCACATGAGTGGACATCAAGTAAGTGGGCAAAGGAAACAGGAGGTAAGCAAGTACAGAGCATTATATACATGGTCTCTTTCTGGAGTATTATTGTGTACATTTTGAAGATTTTCGGACCTTTAGTTCGGGTACTAAGATTGGTAGATGGGGAGAAAAGACCAGCTATGGGTTATATCTATGAGGCTATGGATAGACCAAAGAGACAATCATGAACTCTTTCAATGGGAAAGGAAAAATATAAAGAAGTCTTTGTGGTTGTTGACAGGAGATGGGAAAATCAGCTTCATCGACCACTGCATGTGGCGGCACATTATTTCATCCAGAATTCTTCTATTCAAACCCTGAAATGGCATTAAATGGAGAAGTCATGAGGCGTTTATATCAAATAATGCAAAGGCTCATTCCAAGTCCTGAAATTCAAGATATAATTATGGACCAACTAAGTTTATATAGAAATACTGAAGGTTTATTTGGAATGCAATTTGCAGTTCGTCATAAAAAAACAAAGTCCCCAGGTTAGTTAATTAAATATTATTTCAAGTTTCAAACAAACAATTTATTTAATAAGAATGATTCATTAATTTCTTGATATTTATTTTTTGGGGCAGCTGAATGGTGAGGCAATCATATGGAGTTGATACTCCTGATCTGACAAAATTTGCAGTAAAGGTTTTAAATCTCACTTGCAGTTCATCCGGATGTGAGCGCAAGTGCGCAACTGGAGTTTTTTTGAGCATATATGAATTTTTTTGAACAAGTATGTAAATATTGATTTATATTATTATATGATTAATTATTTATTTGTTATGTTGCAGGTCCATAGCAAAAAAAGAAATCGATTAGCACAACAGCGCCTAAATGATTTAGTATTTGTAAAATACAATCATCCTTTGCGTCGGCGATATGATTCACGTGATCGTATTGATCCGAACTCGCTGAAAGATATTGACGATAGCAATGAATGGCTGATGGGAAGAATGGAGGAAGATGAGGAGGTTGAGCAGGATGACGACATAGTTTTTGATGACGAATTATTGACCTGGGGTGCAGTAGCAAGGGCCAGCGGAGTAGAAGAAGACATCTACTTCACGCGCTTATCTAAAGGGAAGATGGTAGCTGACAAGGGGAGTACATCTAAGAAGAAGGAACCTACTCCAACAATGCATACAGATGATGCCGAGGATGAAGAAGAAGTTGAGTTCAATGAAGAAGAAGAAAATTTTAGTGAAGAAAATGAAACATTTATTGATTCAGACAATGAGTGATGGTGTGATCGTCGTGATGTTATGTTATTTTCTTGCACATTAGTTTAGAGTTTATGATTGCTGACTTGGTAGCTTAGGTTTGTTTTTTGGTGCAAAAAATTGCAATGTTGATTTGGTAGATTATGATTGTTGACTTGGTTGATTTATTTATGTTGTTATTTTTATTATGTTGCCTTCAAAAAATAATCTCATTTTATAATGCTTGAATGTTTGATTCTAATGCGTCCTTTGTGTTTTATGGAGGGATTTGGTCATTCATTAGCTGAGTGGAAGCATGTTATATTGTTAATTCAAGAGGGATTGATCATGGGTGTTCAAAAGGTACAAAAATTTTTACCCTAAATTTATTGATCTCCGTCAACTTTATATTACATGTTGTAGTTTTTTATTTGATTTCTAGTTGTACTTTGTATGCATCAATTATGACTATAATGCACGTATATCACTTCTCACGTGTTTAGATAGAATATTGGAAAATATGAGCTCTTATACTAACTTGATAGAAGAGAACTAAACCAATTCCAAAAGAGCTCTTATACTAACTTGATAGAAGAGAACTAACCCAATTCCAGCGAATTGGGCGCCCAATTCGCTCAATTTCAGTGAATTGGGCTCCCAATTCCAGCGAATTGGGCGCCCAATTCGCTCAATTTCAGCGAATTGGGCTCCCAATTCGCTCAATTTCCTTTTTCCCCATTTTTTGCGCCTCACGTGCCTCAGGCGCGCGCCTGCACCTTGCGCCTATGCTCCAGGGGCCCTTTGCGCATTGGTGCACCTTTGATAACTTAGCTCATCGCCCCACCTGCAGAAACTGAATAGTTCCTACAAAAATGACCATTGAATCTTCTCAGCACTCCTCTGCTCAGGTATGAAAAAACAATTGTTTTACCTCTCTTTATTGGAAATCTTGACATCTTAAATTTTTAGCCATATCACAAGCTACTCCAGTTTCCAGCAATAAAAAAGCTTGTATCTATAATTTAGGGTTTCTTTCAGGTGTTCCTATGCATAAGTTTTATCAAACATATTAGTGTTTACTTATATCTCCTAATTATTGTAGGTATTAACGTTTTTCTCTTGTTCTTTCTGGATTACGTTATCCAACTTCCATTATCATAGAAAAATTTGACCATGTTTACAAGTGCATATGAAAATGATGGCCGGCTCATAAGATTAATGACATTTACATGTGTTGATAAACTTTTACATAAGTTTATTTATCAAGAGTCACCAAGCTTCATATCTCATTGCTATTCCTAGTTGATTAGATCATGCAGTTTTCAATTTTATGGGCACCTATTGAGAGACATGTACTTCAGAAAGAAAACACGCCCTTTCTATGGGAAGCAGCACCATGTCTTGCAAAAATAATGTTTTTTTAGAGGCATGAGTGTTTTCCCACACAGTGCAATGGAGTTGAGGTGTGTGTTGTGGATGTCATTTTTCTACGCAGGTCATGAAACGGTGGTTTAATATTGTCACTTTAGCGAGGGTGGCCCAATCTTTGTCTGCATGTAGTAAATAAGTTAGTCCCCCAACCTTAGTTTGCTAGCACCAATGAAAATTATTGTTGGTATCGTGACTTTCCGGAGGTTTCAGTTTGCATTAACTCTACCTTAATCCAAGAACTCTCATGCATTGTCCGCACAGAAGTATGGTGTTACTGAAGGTACTGTCGCAATCGGAGGTGTTGTTGGGTCCAAAGGTACTGTGGTCGTCCGAAGCTTAAGGATGGATGAGAAAAATGAAGAGTATGAAGAAGATAATGAAGACCAAGGAGAAAAGCACGAGCCAAACATGAAAAGAAACTCGGAGAAAAATTGAGGGAAGAGGAGCAGGCAGAGAGAAGACTGGCGATCAAAACGAATAATTTCATAGAATGAACCTTTATGGTATACTTTCCATTTGTACAAATATTTTGAACCAAGATGTTAACCTAGACACATTGAACTAGACATGTTGAACAGGCCACGGTGAACAAGACATGATGAATCAATGAACCGAAGTTTTGAATGGCTAAATCAGAAATCGAAATGTGTGAACAAAGCATGCTCCACAAACAAAGGGTGAAGCACAACAACATGCGACGAAGCTCGTGTGCCTACCATCAATGTGATGCATTGTGTTACCACTTTGCTTTAAAAGCATGCTTCAATGTGCTTTTGAAAGTGATGCATTGAAAGCAACCTTTAAAACATAGCTTAGACAAAAACTTATTTTAGATTTTTTTTTCTAGCCAATGAAGGATCAGTCTCTCCCCAAATTAATGAAGATAGAATATTTCCTTTCAAGTAATAAAACATGCTCAGGATCAATGCAAGGTAAATGTCCAGTTAAGATTAAATCAAACATGTTATAGCATCAAATGCATCCAGAAAGCATAGCTTCAACAAAAAAAACCATTTTATAAATTTTTGAACTTTTCTAATATTGAGCGCCTTCATAAAAATTATCTGATTGTCTATTTGGTATTCAATATGTCAATAATCCAAATAACCTAAAAAGGTAAGAGTATGAAACGAGATTCTTGGCTTTTTTAAACAATGTAATTGTCATATGTATGTGGATTTGCCAAACATTGGTCAAGCGACAATTTGAGATTCTAAAGCAGGCACTGGGTCTAGTGAAAAAATATTGCATCATCGCTCTCTTTGAAGTATACAGACTGAGAAGTAAAAAGCCTTTTAAGTAACAACGGTAAGTGAATCTGTAAAAATATATCTGTAAGAGGAGAAGCTAAACTAAGTACATAAATTTAAACTAGGAAGCCCGGAAAAACGTACCTCTTCAATCTCTTTAATCACACGACTCGGATCAGCACTAGGTAGATCTATCTTATTTAACACCTAAATTATAGATATTCAACATTAGTTCAAGCACAATAATAAATGTATAGAAGAAATGCATAGAAGCTCAATACAAAAGCCCAATTATAATGACCTACTAGGAGTCTTGTTTAGATTAGTCTCACACTGTGAGAAGTTGTGGTGCCACACCTCATAATTATAAATACCTATACATGTTCTTGCCTGTTTTTTTGAGATAGAAGAAGTAATAAAATTGTTAAGATTTTCATGATTTTCTCACATGATATCAAAGCGGCTCGAGCCCTAAAGGCTCCTCTCTCCTAAACTCGCTCGTGTGATTGAGCTCATGCTCTCGCAGTGCTTGAGCTCCTGATCTCGCATTGATTTCAAAATATTCTACGCATTGTTTATTCATGTTGATCTTGAACTTGGAGTATGAAGATCGCGTTGTTAACCTATCCTCGACGAACCAAAGCTCGTCATCTCCCTGATATCGCTCTGCTATCGCTAGACCTTGTGTTCGACGAAGCAGAGCTTGGCATCTCCCTATTCTTGCTTTGCACTTGTTGGACCTTATGCTTGACAAACTAGAGCTCTCCATCTACCTAACCTCGATGATGGGAACTTGCCCAGCAATCAAAGCTTGTTGACCAATCCTATGCACGCCGAACCAAAGCTTTTCATCTCCAGGATCTCAACGATGAAAACTCACCATAGCTTGCAATCTCCCTGATCTCAACAACAAGAACTCGCTAGAGCTTTGCAAGAATCAACAAACTCGCAGAAATTAAAGCTTGATCGTTGTTTACCTAAGATTGGCAACTCGCAGAAACCAGCTCACTGGTAGATCCTAATCGACATCTCCTCTGCTCTCACTGGACCTAAGCTCACAACCTAAACTTGTCGACCTTAGTTCATCGATCCTCCATCGTTGCTTGAGCTCGCCGATCCTGCAGTTGGTTCCAATGCTCATTGACTGCTCAGCTCACGAGCTCACCGATCCTCTTACAATTTACAAAGCGCGTAGCAACTCTCATGACCTATTATCGCTTGGCCTAAGCTTGCATAGCTTCTTACACTCGCCACTCTCGTTGATTAAGATTCTGCACTCGCATGATCATCCTTTGGTTCTCGTTTGAACTCTAGAAGCTCACAGAACTCAACGCCAGTTTTCACATGATGGAGACAATGTTCCTTCAACCTCATCCACCACTCCAGTCACCCCCGCTCCCCTATATAAAGTTAAAGATGAGCTGAAAATCACCAAAATTTCCCTCACTGGTAAGAACTTTTGAGTAGGTCCACTTTGTGCATCAAATACTTCTAACAAGGGTCTCATACACCATCTCGCGACTGAGCCTACTGAGCAAAGGCTTCGGGATGATGGTCGAGTTCAGTCATAGATACTGAACTCTATGAAAAGCGAGTCATATTGAATGGTTATACACCACGAAACTGCAAAATCTATGTGGGATGAACTAAAGTCCATGTACTCTGCGAAAAATAGCTTTCAAGGAAACGGTTGGAAACAATGATGATAGCTGGAATATTATCATATCTCTAATGTGTTCGTACCAATTTTTTATCTTCTCCAATTATCTCACCCTTGTCTGATGTTTGCTCGATGGTTTTGAAGGTCAAACCACACATAAATGTCTTTGATACCCCATCTCCCCCTCCCCATTACTAGGCACCAAGGAGGTCGCATGGGCTCTCGAGGGGGTGGTGGGCAACATGACCGAAATTTTCCTAAGAGGCAAAGCACCTCCATGTGTACCTATTGTGAGCAGGTAAATCACACTGAGACGACTTGCTGTAAAAAAGATGGGTACCCACAACAACAACAAACTCCTCACCAAGCTTCTTATGTGATGGACACTCTCAGCACGTCCCAATATGAAATTGACACATTACAGGGGGAACCTTAGAGTCTTCGAGGGTTCGTTACTTGAACTTCATGGTACACTGCCTTTTGTCAAATGAAGGTATATTATGTCTTTCTCATAGCTCCTATTGGATAATGGACTTCAGGGTCACAAACCGCATTACTTCGCAAAGACCATGGAAGTTCACAGACACATTTTGTGCACCTGGAGACGTGCATATTACCTCATCTATTTCTCTACGTTTTGGATTTCATGTTTATTCTTCTCTAGGTTAGTCATCTTACTTATGATCATTACTGCTTCATAATTTTTCCTCCTTTTCCTGTGTGTAGGATCGGCGGACGCATAGTATCATTATTAGAGCACAACTGTCGAACAAGCTCAACATTTTGAAGCTAACCTCCTCAGCACTATTCCATCATTTCATTTGATTGGCACGGGCCTCTTGGCCATGCTCCTCTCCCAATTTTACATTTTATGATTTTACATGTGAATCTTGTATCCATGAAAAGCATCTTTAACCTTTCTCCTTTCATTGTACTATAAGCGATACTCCATTCTCCCTAGTTCATTTAGATATTTGGGTCCATATAAAATTGCTAGTTTATATTAACAGCATTATTTTACTATCTTTATAGAGGATCATTATCGCATGTCCTAGGTATATCTACTTTGTGATCGATATGAGACAATAAATGTTTTTGTTCATTCATTGCAGAAGCTCGCAATCAACTTTAGACAAATATCAAAATTATTTGGGCGAATGGTGCACGTGAGTGCAGTAGTCACAAATTTCAGGAAACTTGCAATAACTTGGGTATTATTCATCAAATGTCATGCGCCCGTACACCACAACAAAATGATGTGGCGAAGCGGAAGAACCGTCACCTTTTTGAGGTCGGCATATCTCTCATGTTTCAAATGCAGGTTCCAAGACTTATTGGAATTTCTTGATCATTATTGCATGTTATTTAATTAATCGCGTGTCTTTGATTATCCTGAACTTATTTTTGTTCGCATCTCCCCTCTCCATAACTCCTCTAAGTTTTGGGGTTTGTGTTTTGTTCGTCATCTTGGTCCTCCTTTATGTAAGTTGGCATCCCGGGATACAAAATATGGGTTTCTTGGTTACTCTCAAACTCAAAATGGATATGTGTGTTATTCTCCCACAGATCGAAAAATTGAGACATTCGTTGATGTTACCTTCCTTAAGGATCAACTCTCCTAATCTTCTTCTACTCCTGACGAAACACCACCAGCTCCCCCTCGTCCCAACCTACATATTGATCGTGCACTGATACCTCCTCCTCCACTAAACCTGTATACTCATCATCGTATTCGTCAGTATCACGAGCCATTCGCCCTTACTGATGACGCTCTTGGTCGAACTGATCCTCTCATAGCTCTCCACGAGGACACACGTTCATCTACTGGTCACTCGCTATCACACTGCCGCCTTTCACAGGTTATCTCATGAATTTTACAGGTTTGTGTGCTTCTTGTCTTTTATTTCTACTCCTTTTGTACAAAAAGCTCCCCAGCATCCAGGGTGGCGAGCAACGATGGATGGAGAACTGAAAACCATATGTGCCAATGGGATTTGGTGTCCCTTTCTCCTGGAAAGTTTCAAGTTGGATGTAAATGGGTGTTCACAATTAAAAATTGTCGTGGTTCGCGCGAACTGGGGCAGAAGTCGGAGAGGATGCGGACTCAACCTGTGGTTTGCGGCGACCTATTTGTCGATTCGTTGTCCTCCTAGGAGAGAGTCGATCATTATTCCGCTTCTGGTGAGGGCGACCCCAGGTGAGCACCTGCATCGGCAGTGAAAGCTAGGCAAGTTGGCACAGAGGGCTTACCTTCAGAATAATGACCCCGAGTTGTCCCGGTGCTATTTGCGGATTCTAGGAGCAAGATTTGCAGCCCGTGTGATTGATTTAAACAAATTTGTGCCCTCTTAGCTAAATATGAGTGTACTAGACAGAGCAGACACATCCATTATTCATGTTGATGTTTTGGGTGAGGATGATCTGGTTACTCAGAAAATAGTTGTTGTGGATACAAAGGGTATACCTGCCACCCTGCCTTGGTTAGTTTTATTGAATTAAAAACTAGAACTTCTAAAACCACGTATTTTTTTTTTTGCAAAAACCACGACAACCAGCCCGAAAAAATTGTGGGCGGAGTTGGAGGCCAAGCGGGAAGAAATTTGAGCTTTGCAAATGCAGATAGGTGTCCTCGAGTGGGAAGTGGGTGCCTTGAAGAAACGGAACGTGGCGCTTGCTGCGGGACTCGGCCGACCACTTTGCGGATAGGCGCAGCTCTTGGGTGACCATTGTCGCGCACTTCTTAGTATATTATACTTAGGCAGGTACCCCTTGGATAGTGAGGGCGTGGAATGATTAAAATATTTAAATTTGACTTGTAATAATTGAATGATTCTGCATTTCGCGCAGCTTCACGTTTGAACTTCCTTATTTAACTGTGCTTCTAATTCATGATCCTGTGTTTGTTTGATGTTAGCTTTCTTATTGTGGCGACTACTATTACTTTGTGTGAATGTCTGTACGACTTATCGTCTTTTGCAGAGAAAAATTTACTTAAGAGGAGGGCGGTCACCTAGATGTGCCCGCCCAAACCTCTTGACTATCGACGTTTTGACTTTTGAGGCGTTATGTCGCATCCCTCTACAAAATAAGCTTGATCCCCCCAGCCCCTTCTGTCTGAATTGGAGTGAGAGATCACGCGCAAGATGGTGTGACCATTTCCACCCTCTAAGCCAGCTCACTGCGGGGTTGCCTTCCTGAGCTACAAACTAGCCCTTCCCACGGTGTCGGAGACGGATCTCGCGACTCTCCTGTCGCAGCACCTGCTGGATGACCACTACGCAGTGCGGTTACCCCAAGGCGAGGAGCAGTTCTCCAACGTCTTTGATGACGAGCTCGTCATCCCCTTCGATCACTTTGAAGCGGGGTGGATGCTCCCCATCTTCCCGGAGATGGTGGAGATTTTAAATTTCTATGGAGTAATGCCCGCTCAACAACCTCCTAACGCTATAATTGCGATCACCTCCTTCGTAGCCTACATATGGAATCAAAGTATATATTTTAGCATGGAGGTCTTCCGCTTCATGTTCTGTATACACGCGCAGAAGCACGGGCAACTGTATTTTGGGTCGGAGATGTTCCACGACTTGAACCTCGCAAAAAAGTGCATGATTGGCAGGCACAGTTTGCCATACTTAAAGGGATTTTGGCAAACTATGCCTAGCTCCAAATCCCAGCGATGAGGTTACGTTTAGACCGTCCAAGCTCTTCACCAACAGGTGCGGATAACAAACTTCTTGAAAGATACCCCGTTGGACCTCGCCCATTACATTTGTTGCGTGAAGTCCACAGCCTTCCTACACATGGGTGTAAGTTTGTGCGATTTAAAATATATGTGCACGCACGTACCTTTGGAAGTCACTAATCTGTTTTTTGATATGACAGTTATCTTAATGGTGCAAGCGTTCAAACCATACGATCCTCCAGGGAACATCCTGACCACCACTGAGAGGCAGCGTGCTTTGGAGGCGGAGAGGGACGCTGAGCTCGCCCAGGTCGGGGTTAGTACCTCTTCGAAGAAGAGGCGAAGGCCCTTGCGGACTGATGTGGATATCGGCAAGGTGCCTGCCTTCCAGAATTCTAGGGAAAACATGTTGGAGCTTGGGGGGCCCGCTGTTATTGTGGGATAGTGGAGCGGTCAAACTCAGTGCAAACCTTCCCTACTAGAAGGAGTATGAGCCTCCCCAACTACATCACTTGCGATCTCCACGGTGTTGTTCGGCCAATGGGACTTGTCAGACATGAAGATGATCCCGATCAGGGATCTCTCAAAAAAGACGAACATCGTGAACTTGCGGGCGACTATATTCAATTGCGCTCTGGCGGTGAGGTGAATTCACGTCTGCGAGAGAAGTTGAAGGTAGCATTAGATTCATTCATTTGGGGCAGTTGATAATACTTGTACGTGGTTACTAATCCGGGATTTCCATCTACAAGCGAGCCTAACAGTCGATAACCCAAAATTCCGGAAGATAGCGCTTCGGCTGACCAAGCAATATGTGGAGATCGCGCTTGACCTTCTGAAGGGTCATGCAACTTTGAAAGACGAGTTAGCGGATATCGATTATGCAACTCTATATGAAGATTATGAGGATGCCTAGGCCTCACACTCTGGAGACGCCCCCGAGGAAGGTGCGGGCATTGCAGAAGAAGTCGCGGGCTCTGAAGCTGAGGGAGCACAGTCTGCGCGATCAAAGTCTTTACGAAGCTGTCATAGTCCTCGTCGAGCTCCCGAAGAAAAAGATCTGAATCCGTAAAGGATGTCGTTGCGGACTCCGAGTCGGAGTCTAAATATCCCTCGTATTTATTATTCTAAGTGACTGTGTGGATATCGTTTGTAAATGCAGTCTCGCAATATTGTACTTTTTTCAAAGTAATGAAAGTATTCATTTCTTTTATGACTTCATCTCCCTCCCCCTTTTTGTGTGTGCTTGTGAATAGACAAACGGTGCATGTATTTATAATTTTATATTTAATCTCACTACGTACCTTTTTCGAATAGGATGTGTGAAATATCCAAGCTGTGAATGTCATAGTATCCGTCCAAATAATGTATACACGCGCACAAGAAACGATACCAGTGACTAGCTAATATCGAGATGCCAGTTCGGAATGAAAAAGATTGAGTCAAAAACTATAAGGAATATGATGCACGCATTCGCCTATCATAAGCATAAGTATGAATAAAGTTTAGCGAATTCCCAACGTCTGATATAGTTGATAACCATCCATGCGCCCGCTATCTGGATAACCGCGCATTACATTTCAGTTATTAAGGTCGAGAGAAGATAGATTGAGAAATGATGATAAGAATAACTATTGCGCGAGCAGTTTCTGAATACCCTGGATGATATACAAGGCAGCATGTGATCACCCGCACGCGATGCGACCTTTATCTGAGTATTCGCACATAAGATAAAGTGTAGCCCCTTATAAGGATAATACCGATTTAACACGATCACCAATGTTGTTACCGACCATTATTGGATTAGAGAAGATTTCACTATATGAGTGCCCATAATTTTGTCACTACCGTAATGAGTATTCCTAGATATGGGAGCGCTTGGACCAATCCATCAAACTGTGGTAACTGGTAAGGCGCCGGTGGAGCTTTCCTCCGCTGGGATCATCTAATAGGGTTATGGGTGTCTGGAGGCAGAACGCTTCTCCGAAAAGATGCCTCATGGGGGCAATGGCATCCAGTGCTCATCTAGGGAAGTCTACCACCAGAGGTTTGGGCCACCAGTTGAGCATATGGCACCTGTGGAGCTCTCCTCCGCAAGAGACGTCCGGACACGTTCGAGGGGGACGAGGCATCCGTCATACAGAGCTTGTCATTTGAAAGGCACCCGAACGATAGCGGCACCTTTGTT
The DNA here is from genome assembly GCA_039513925.1 of Platanthera zijinensis. Taxonomy (NCBI): domain Eukaryota; kingdom Viridiplantae; phylum Streptophyta; class Magnoliopsida; order Asparagales; family Orchidaceae; genus Platanthera; species Platanthera zijinensis. The sequence continues at coordinate 140,222,830 of CM077094.1, forward strand.
GATGCGCGACCAACTGTCATGTTTTCTCAGATTCACAAGGCCTACCACGTATGTCAGTCGTGAGAATCTCCAACGAGGGCAATTTTAGTGAAATTACAGGAGTGATAAGAGGACGCAACACTTGTCGACAGATAGGATCGGAAACTTGAAGACCTCTGCAAGCCATTGGATCTGAACATCGCAAATGGAGACGGTTCAGGCAAGTTCGGGGATTGTCTGAGGAGCAAAAGAAAGTACGAATCTTAGAATTCTCTTCAAGACCGGACGAACATCAGCGGATCAATGGGGCAATAAACAGTACATAATCCAATACCGGAACTGTCGTACAACAATATGAAGAGGTTAGTGATTACCATATCACAATAAGAAGTGTTAGCATCACATCGGCAATTGCATAAACATATTTAGTACATGCAATGAAATAAAACAGGAAATTAAAATGAACGCGTAATCCAAAAGTACTGGTGACAAGTTCTGTGGATTCGGCCCTGCCCTCCGTCTACTCTCTGTGAGTTGATGGCTCTTCATAGTTGCTTCGTGGACCCTGGAAGCGATATATTCATCGATTGCGTTGACCGAGAGAATATAACATTCTCCGGTTGTCCTGGGGTCACTGCGGACCCAGAACTGTCTTTTTCCTAATGGGAAATTTAGTGTCTGGTGGAAGGTTGATGTTATGGTTTGATAATCGTCCAGGAGAGGTCTCCTAAAGATTGTGTTGTAGCTGCTTGGAGCATTGATTATCAGGAAGGGTTCTTGCCTGGATACCCCACACATGACTATGGAGATGTCCACACTCCCCTCAACTTATTTCTCATGGCGTCGAATGTTGGTTTGAGCAGCACACTGATTGAACTTCTGGTGTCGATAAGAACCTCGTCACCATGAAGTTGACCAGCACTACTCTGATTACAACCGCGTCGTGAAACGGGTTGACCGTCCTGGGGAGGACTTCTTCCTTGAAGGTAACCATCCCCCAAAAGGGAGACATGAGGGGGCTGGAAGCGATTTATCTTTCTCGAAGACATTTCATACTTGCTTTTTTGGAGAACTATAGGCCCGCCCACTCGTATGTGTAGTCGATGTAGCCGAGTTGATCGGCATCCTCTATTTCTACACACTACTCAACGCTACGGAATGTGTCGGTCGCGACGTATTTTATATTTTCACACATGGATCTCCTTGAGCTCGATGTGTCCTTTTCCTTCCCCTTGCTCGAGGTGGAGGCACCCTTAGAGTGGTTAGCCAACAGTTCCTTCCATTTTCCCTCTCTTAGAAGCCTCTTTATTATGTCGTGTAGGACCCTGCAGTTCTTCGTGTCGTGTCCGCCGTCGCGGTGAAACTTACAGTAGAAATTCATACTCTTGCTTCTGAATCATGTTTTTAAAGGTTGAGGGGTTTTGATATCTGACTGCCTCTGGAGTACTTCTACCACTTCATCCATAAGCATGCTTATGTCAGTGTATTCTTCTTGAGTTCTCCCTCAATGGGATGGTGCGGGAGTTGGGAGGAGAGGAGACACATTCCCACCATGTTGGGGGAACGAGGCTGTGTCGGTCTCATCTGCTTGATGGAAGCTCCTCTCGCGCTGAGCTGGAAGTTGAAACTCCTAGCGGGGCTTGTTCGATCGTTGAGGAACCGCAGGAGGTCGGTTAAAAAAATTCTTTGAACGATGGGATGCTAGGTCGGAGAGAGAAGAGACGAACTCCACGTTTGTAGCCTCCCCTTCAATGAAGGGATTAGCTCGCACTATTAGCTCTTTGTAAGGCTTTCTCTTGCTTACAGAGAATTTGAAGAGGCCTGACTTTAGACCATTCGTGAACGCCACCCGGTAGACGGAGGGGTCCACGTCCTAAACTTGCATAATCTTTCCCTGGAAGCAATACACATAGTGTCCCAGGGTCTCCTGCAGACCTTGTCGAATTTGAATAAGGGTGTATATGTTGCTTTTCCTTCTCTTCGAAGTGGCGAATCTCTGCATCAACTCCCTTTTTATCTCCTTGAGCGAATCAATGGAGTAGGGGGGAAGATTGTGGAACCACTCCCGAGGGACTGAAGGGATACCGCAACATCGAATGCTTGTCGGTGGTAAGCAGGATCCGCCCTTCCATAGAATCTGGCAAGGCGAGGCTCCCTGAACACGGGTGGGGCAAATTCTGCCGGATATTTCCAACAAAGGGGGGAGAGAGTCCGTCCCTTCCATGTACTCAGGATCTTCAAAATCGAGGGTTCATCTTTAATAGGCAACCGTGGTCTCCTTGAAGAACTCTTGGCAAGCTCGCGCAAATTCGTCGTGTGGTTGGAGCAAGGTAGAATTCTCAGGTTGGTGATGCTGTTGCTCGGAAGTTGCGGTTTGGGTTGTGACTCGTGGTCTCGGGGCGGGACTCCCTGCTCTACAAGGCGTGTGACCATTGCAAACAGACTGTTGAACTCTTCTCGTATGACTGCACATCCCTCCGGCGGGTTGATTACTTGGGATGATCACGGTGACTGCCCATCGGCCATTGGGCGATTTCTCTGATTGCTCGAACTGAAGGTCGCGTGTTCGAACTGTTGATGTCAAAATTGTCACCAACTTCCACACTCAGCGACGAGTCAAGCGGACAGCAAGGCAATCACGAACCGCAAGCAATCGGTTACTAGTCCTTAAGGATCGAGCGAACATAGCACAAAAAAGAGGTTGCCACTAGCAGCGGAGGACACCAGATTTACCCGCAGAGGCGAATACCACTGGCTGCAGGAAGTAATATTTCACAAAAAAACTATTACAGGCTATTATAAGACACAAGGCAAAGAAACTAGAGACACTCGATAACTCAGAGCTTATAACAGCACCTACAATAGGAAAGATTCTCTCCAGTTTTGTGTCCACTCTAAGCACCCCTGGTCCCCCCCATTTATACCGGGAGGTAGGCTGCCCGGACGGTTGGGAGCAATTAATACTGCAATTAATACAAAGGGTCTGAGCGGCTACAACAGGTTGTAACCGCACAGATCGTTGCTAACTAAGAAAAGATAATGGCTCGTGTGGTTACAATAGGTTGTAATCGCACAAGCTATTGCTAGCTGAGAAGGTGGGCTCAGGCGGGCTCCCAAGGTGCTCGCTTGGAGTTTCTATCGACTGGGAGTTGAAGGCTAACTGAAGGGATGGATGGCTACCTAGCTCGTAACCGCCTGCTCCCTTGAGGCTAAGGATGGAGGCCACCAAGAAAGTGATGACCATGTTGTCAGATGTTGAGACTTGTCTTGGCTCTAGACTGGTCTGGATCTGACTGTGGGCGTAGGATTTTTGGTTAACATAATCCTCGTACTTTTTAAGTCGTACGGACTTCGAAAAAGTACACAGATAATCACGAAGACTGCGACCCAATTCTTGCACTACTGAAATTTATAAATAATCCGGGGTTGGTCCTGTCAGACTCACTTTAAATTGCTTTCTCAACTCTGTTGTGAACCCGTCATTCGCACAATGGCTGGCCGCAACAAGATGCTTCTGGAGGAACTGTTGGTGAATGCCCAAGTTCAGAAGGTTGCACCACCATCGAGTGCGAGCAAGGCCTCCGTTCCCACGAGGAAAACACCCAAGGGTGGTTCGCCCACCAAGCCTCTGGCCGCCGAAACTTCACTCAGAGTAATGCTCGATCCACTGGAGGGACCGATGGTGTTGGACGCAACCGGACGAAAAGTGGAGTCTAAAGGAAGACCGATACGGGCTCTGCCCACGGCGTGGGCTCTCGGGGAAGAAGCGACTACCCTGGTGATCATATCAGAGAGCCCAGGGGTTAGAGTGAGCAAAAATCCATCCGTCGAAATCGCTCGGCGAGCTGATAAAAATGACGAGAAGGCGCTTGGGGGAACTGTCATTAGCGCCTGTTATAAACATAGAAAGTCCCGTTGCGCGGAGGCACTCCAAGTAAACGTCGATGATGCCTCCTTCTGAAGGAACTGATTCATGGGGAGGGTCGGGGAAGCGGAGTTACGGATGAAATGTCAGCAGTAAACTGTGAGGCCCAAAAGACATGAACCACCCAAACTTAAGAAGGAAAAGCCCTCTGAAAACTAACAATACCGGCAGAAGAGGATGATGCGAGTAAGCAAGGCACGATCCAGATAGAGAAGAAACAAAGAACCTCAATCTTGCTGCTGAAGATGAACAGGAACAAGTGTACTGTTGAAAATAAAACAAAATAAATATTTGGTGTGCTTTATTCATCCCTCAAGGGGGAGGTTTAAAGAATTACACAAGACATACAAATACTAGTATACGATGTGGGACTAAACCCATAAATACTTAACAACTCTTACATCGACTAAAATAATAATGAAAATACGCAAACTCCAACACTCCCCCTCAAGCTGTAGGGAAAACCTCCAACTTGAAACATCATAAAAAGAAGAGATAATGAAGGCAGGTTAAGTGGGACAAATCAACAGACAAGCCACCTGGCATAATCCAACCAGGGATATTATGAACAATTGCGGTCTCACCGATCATCGGTCCACTGACCATGGACTCGCTGAATAAAATCAACATACAAACCACTGGGGAGAATCCGAACAGGGATCTTCTGAACCATAGCAGTCCCACCGACCATGGACTCGTTGGATAAAATCAACATACTGGTCACCGGGGATACTCTCACACAACACAACTCATTGGAACAAGGTCAACGAACAAAGACGCTACCTCAACATATACCACAACGGAGAAAATGGGGAGACTAAAACAATACAAGACATAAGCCTGGAAGGTCGTGTGGGACTAAGGCAAGAAGGGGTAGCAACATCTGGTAGCGTCAGAAACAAGAGGTGCAACAGCCATAAGCTGTAAGAATAATCTGAATAATAAAGGGGCAGCGAAAGGAAGTGGTTGGGCTAGGATCCACGGAGTGGCCGTGGTTGGGATAGGATCCACGGAGTGGCCGTGGTTGGAACTTGGAACACAACAAAAGGGATGAGAAAATGATGCGGGCAAGCAGAGACATCCGGCGGGATTTTTCCCATGAAAGAAGAGACGGAATCATACGAGAGTAGAAGAGGGATCCACATCATAGGCGGGATCAGTAGAGGAAGCAATCAGAAGACACAATAAGAAGAGAGGGCCGGGTCTAGAGCAGTGAGGGCCCGAGGAAATCGTCAACGATGAGCAGCAAAGGGCTCAGCAGAGGACAAGGATGCACGGGATGAGATCAAGCTCCGTCGACTGGCATGACATCGTCGACAGGAATAGCAAAGGTACACCCATCTCTGACGATGATCGGGATTAATTCTAGGCGGTGGGATTGGCATAGGAGAACGACGGCAGACTAGTTGTAACGCAACGGGATCGTCAAATCGATGGGAGATTGTCGATAAAGATCAAATAGTGGTCGATGACGAGAACAGCGATCGAGATCGATGACTAGAACAGCAGCGGGATGCGACAAAGTCATCGGCAAAGAGAAGTGTCGTCGAGCTTAGAAGAAGCACAACTGGAATCAGCGACAGAGAAGACGGAATTTCTTTGGCGCTGTTGTCGTGGGGATCAGAAAACACTCTCATCGACGGAATCAGAAGCAGTAGAACAGGACAACGGGAGCGGCTTACTGGAGAAAGAGACGGGAGTAGAAGGTTTCTGGACAGAAATTTCAGGGTGCCAACATTTCAGGGTGAAAAGTTTCAAGGAGGAAATAAAATCTAGCTCTGCTATCATGTTGAAAATAAAAGAAAAGAAATATTTGGTGTACTTTATTCATCCCTCAAGGGGGGATTAAAGGATTACACAAGACATACAAATACATGTAGACGGTGTGGGACTAAACCCATACATACTTAACAACTCTTACATGGACTAAAATAATAATAGAAATTTGCAAACTCCAACATGCACGATACCACAAAAGATGCTTTAAATTAGCCAAGGATGACATCGAGTAGGAACTAATGAGCAAAAGTCAATGGAAGAAGCTCCACGTCTTGTTGTGGATGTCGTCGAACAACAACGACTGGACAAAGTATGTGAACAATAGTGGAAGAAATTTCCACTAATCAAGAAACAATCCATGTGACCGGCACTAATACCATGTACTGAGTACCTGATGATCTACAGTTTGAAGAAACCCTAGAGATTGATCTTTGTCTGATGATCATTTTAAAACACAATCCTTGGGGGAAAGCATAGGAGCAGTCCTTATGAGATTGGCAACCTCCACATAGAAAGGTTGTACGGACAGATGATCCACGCCCTAATATCTTCATGCACAACACATTTTAGTGTGTGTGTGTATACATACATATAATATTGTGGAGAAACCTCAAACTTGTATAAACTTTCTCAATAATCAAATACAAGGTATGAATACATATTTATAAAAGGGAGAAAGAGAGAAGAAATCCCTATACATGATATGGGACTAAAGAAGAGAAAAGAAGAAAGCTAACTAAAAGGGCTCCAATATGGGCCTCTTTACATGGGCTTTTCCAACACTCCCCCGCAAGCTGAAGCGTACAAGTCGTAGGCACCGAGCTTGGACAGGAGCTGATAAAAAAGGGTACTTGATAAGGCTTTTGTGAAGATGTCTGCAACTTGTTCAGTAGCAGGAGCATGTTGTAATTCTATCTTCTCCATTTGACCTTTCTCTCGGATAAAATGACAGTCCACTTCAATATGTTTCGTTCTTTCATGGAAGACTGGATTCTTTATTATGTGTATAGTTGTTTGGCTGTCGCATAACAGGATGGCAGGGGAAGGAAGTTTAACTCCTAGATCAGTGAGGAGACTCTCAAGCCATGTAAGCTCAGATACAGCAGATGTCATCGATCTGTATTCAGCTTCAGCTGAGGACCGAGCAACCACAGCTTTTTTCTTACTCCGCCAGGTAACAAGATGCCCTCCAAAATAGATACAGAAGCCATTGGTTGACCGCCGATCATCCAAGGAGGAAGCATAATCTGCATCAGAGTACGCAACCAACGTTGGAGTAGATGATGAGGTTTTGTATACCGGCCCTTGACCCGGAGTTGTTTTAAGATATCTCAGAATTCGCTCCACGGCTTGAAGGTGAGATATTTGAGGAGCATGCATAAAACGGCTGACCACCCCAACAGCAAATGATATATTCGGTCTTGTGACTGTTAAGTAGATCAATTTCCCAACCAGACGTCGATAGTATTCCGGATTTTGGAGAGGAAGATCGGTGTCAGAAGTATGAGCACACAGCTTATGATTTGCATCCATTGGAGTAGTAGTGGGCTTGCATCCAGAGTAGCCAACATCATGTAGGAGATCCAGACAGTACTTTCGTTGGGAGAGGACAAGTCCATCAGGACGTCTCGCGATCTCAAGACCAAGGAATAATCGAAGATGCCCCAGATCTTTTGTCTGAAAGACGGAGCTAAGGTGCCGCTTGACTGCTTGGATTCCCTTTGAGTCGTCTCCAGTGATTAAGATGTCGTCAACATAAACTAATAGAAGAACCGTTCCTGTTTTCTGATGACGAGTGAACAGAGAGAAGTCTGCCAAGCTTCGTGTAAAGCCGACTTCCCGAACCGCCTTGCTAAACTTGTCGAATCATGCCCGAGGGGATTGTTTGAGACCATAGATGGACTTCTTCAGATGACATACTTGGGACTCCCCCGTGGTCTCAAACCCGGGAGGTTGCTGCATGTAGACCGTTTCCTGGAGATGGCCGTTCAGGAACGCATTTTTTATGTTCAATTGATGTAAGGGTCATTGGCGATGCACAGCCACTGAGAGGAGGACACGAACGGTGTTGAGTTTGGCGACCGGAGAGAATATCTCCTCATAATCGAGGCTGTGTTGTTGAGTGAATCCACGAGCCACCAGGCGGGCCTTCAGACGATCAATTGTCCCAATAGGAGCATGTTTGATGACAAAGACTCATTTACACCCAACAGGTGTCTGCCCGGGAGGTAAAGGGACGAGGTGTCAAGTCTAGTTAGCCATGAGAGCAGTAATTTCTTCTTCCATGGCCGCCCGCCAGCCAGGATGTTGGAGAGCCTCCTGCACAGAGTTAGGTACAGAAATAAAAGATAATGAAGTGGCAAAGGTTTGAAGTAGTGGGGAAAGGCGATGTAGGGATACATAGCTCGTCATGGGATGAGCAGTTGATTCTGGTGTCGGATCAGCAGGACGTGAAGTGTCAGAGGTCGAAGTTGACTGCATTGGGGGAATGGAGCTAGGTTGGTGACGAGTGTAAACATGAATAACAGGTGGCTTTGAGAGAGTGGGAGGCTGGGCAGGAATGTGTGATGGAGGAGTGGTAACGGGAATGAGGGGACGTAGGACGGATGATGGTTGGGGTGTAGGGTCTTGAGCAGAGAAGAAGGGAAGATCCTCCCGAAAGGTAACATCAGCAGAGACAGTTACCTTGCAGGTATTAGGAGAATAGCAGACGTAGCCTTTCTGAGTCCGCGAGTAGCCAACAAAGATTTGTTTGGCTGCCTGGGGGTCAAGCTTGTCCACAGATGGACCAAGACTATGAATATAGCAGGTGCAACCAAAAATATGAGGTGTGAGAGAGAACGTCGGAGTAGAGGGGAATAGGAGGTTGAACGGAGTAACAATGTGGAGTATGGAGGATGGAAGACGGTTAATCAGATAGCATGTGTTGAGAGGGCAAAATTCCAATAAGCCTTGGGAACTTGCATTTGAAGCATGAGAGAGAGAGCGACATCGAGAAGGTGGTGGTTCTTACGTTCGGCCACACCATTTTGTTGAGGGGTATAAGCACACGATGTTTGGTGAATGACTCCAAAATCCGAGCAAAGGGTCGCGAACTCGTGGCTAGTTTATTCGCGAGCATTATCCGTGCGAATAGTTTTGACGTTCGTGGAGAATTGTGTGCGGGTCTCAAGGAGAAAAGCACGAAAGACACGTGGAAGCTCGGAGCGATCCCGAAGTAAATAAAGTCATTTCATTCGAGAATAATCATCAATAAAGGTTAGAAAATAGCGATAACCAGAAATGCTAGTGATTTTGTACGGTCTACAAACATCAAGTGCACTAACATAAAAGGAGCAGAGCTCCGAGTACAATGAGATACAAAAGATGAACGGGGTTGCTTGCCCAAAATACAAGAGTCACACTTGAAGGAAGGAAGAGATACATCGGGTAGAGCCTTCTGGAGGACTGGCAGAGGAGCATGCCCAAGACGCCGATGTCAATCGACGGAGGAGACGGAAGAGAGGATAGTAGGGGAGTCATCTAGAGGGTAGAGCCCGTTCTGCAGCAGTCCCTTACCAATGATATTTCGCGTTTGTCGATCATGTATCAGAAAAGAAGATGTAAAGGTTATAGAGCAATTTAGAACAATAGAGAAGCGACCAACAGAAAGTAAATTGAAAGGGGAGCCAGGAACATGAAGAGCGAAGCGTAGAGAGAGAGATGTCTGCAGAGCCGGAGACCGGAACAGTGTCCCCATTGGCTACTGTGATCCACTTAGGATGAGGAGTATCCAGGTACTGATGTGGCCGCAGAGAGGTGATGTGATGAGTGACACCTGAATCCACTATCGACCGTGGACTAGTGGAGAGACATGCTATACCTTCATGTGAGACGGAGGCAGCCGAGGTAACGGAGGCAGACGGGCGAGTGAGCAGACCATGAAGTTGTTGGAGCTGAAGACGGACCTCGTCAATGTCAGTACGAGTGAGCGAGGAGTCGTGAGTAGTGACGGCAGCCTGTGGATGAGGAGGAAGCCCATGCTTGTGATAGCACGTGGCCTCAAGTTGGTCATCCTTCCCACAGAAGGAACACTTTGGTCGTGGTCGGCCTCCCCGACCGCGACCACGAGAGTCGTTACCCCCCCCCAAGCAGAAGGTGGAAGGGGTAGTAAGGGCGCAGAAGTTTGCTGAAGGAGAGCCGGTGATGGAGGTCCAGAACTATCCGGAGGTGGTGAGACCTTGAGCAACATAGAACAGACATCGGATAGTGATGGAGTAGTCGAAGAGGAGAGGATCTGAGCCCGAATGTTATGAAGATGTGGTGGCACACGAGCCATCATTATGGCGACGCCCACGGCTTCTTTCTGAGCTCATTTGACAGCAAGATCCTTTGTAGGAGGTTGATGTTGAATCCATGCTTCAACCAGAGTTTTGGCCTGAGCAACAAATGAAGTGAGATCTGTGGCCCCGCCAACATCAAGAGTCTATAGATCAGTGATGATGTCATATAAGTGTTGTAGACTATCCTTCCCGGAATAGAGGGAATGAAGTTCATCCCACATCGCTTTGGCCGTTTCATAGTACATGGTCATGCGATACGGTTCGCCATCAAGGGAGTTGAAAATCCAGGTCTGAACACGACCATCATTTCGCAACCAGTCATTAGTAGGAGCTGGAGCAGCTTGAGTCAAGTGATGCAGGAAGCCTTTGGACTTAAGGACACGGCGAACCGAGCGTACCCACTCCACGAAGTTCTTCTTGCCGGCTAACGAGATAGTCGTAATCCGCAGTTCATCCCGGAGTTCTGGAGTAGGAACCGGGCGGTCAGCAGAGGAGGAAGTCGCATACCCGATAGATTCAAGAGAAGATCCCATGGACACGTGGTTAGGAGTCTAGACCGGCGGGAAGAGGATCAGCAGTTAGAAGGGAGACCGCGCGGGTAGGTAGGAGCAGGTCGGGCGGTTAGAAGCGAAACCGCACAGGATGGAGGGCAATAGTCGGGCGGCAAGCACAGAAGAGGTCGCGACCAAGGAAACAGAGCGGGTAGACGGGGAAACCGCTGAAAAGAGGAGGGATGGGAAGTCGCACGGTCTCGGTGGCAAATCACCAGCGGCAAGAGACGATGTCGCGACCAAAATGCAGAGCCCGCAATGGGTAGAAGAGAAACCAAGGCAAGCTCGCCGCAATAAGAGACGTGAGTCCATAGCGGGAAGACCAGGAGAAGCCTGCTATAGAGAGAAGAGAAGCAACACGGGAAGAGGAGCAGAAGACCAAACCGCTCGACTAGCAGAGAAGGGAAGCGGCGGTTTAGAGGAGAACTCGCCTGAGCAAGAGAATACCGCACTACAAGATGTCCGCAGGAGCCCGCAGCAGGTAGGGAGTTCGCAGCGGGTAGAGGACAAGATAGGTCGCGCGAGAGAAAAAAGGCAGGGAGATAAACCGCGCGGGTAGAGAAGAAGCCGTGCGGATAAAGGGGAAGAGAGAGGGCCCCACTTGTTAGAGAGAGGCTTATAAAAGCACGGGAGCAAAGAGAAGGAGAAGAGGTGGAAGCCACGAGAGAGGAGGGAGAAGCGGCTAGAAAAGAGTCTAACCGCGCGGGAAGCCGCAGTTAGAAAGAGAGTTATCCGACCGAGAACCCGCAGGCAGGTAAAAAGAAACAGGCCGTGCCATGTGCGAGAGAAGGAGGTCGGACGGTTAGCAGAGGGCTAGCCGCAAGGAGAGACCGATTGCCTCTGATACCATGTGGAGAAACCTCAAACTTGTATAAACTTTCTCAATAATCAAATACAAGGTATGAATACATATCTATAAGAGCGAGAAAGAGAGAAGAGATCCCTATACATGATGTGGTACTAAAGAAGAGAAAAGAAGAAAGCTAACTAAAAGGGCTCCAATATGGGCCTCTTAACATGGGCTTTTCCAACAAATATCATACCACCACACATTATTTCCAACAAGATAGGGTTTCACTTGACAAATATTATTTCCAACAATATCAACACTTAGGCTTCGTTTGGCACAGCGTTTGGAGCTCTCCGTTTGGGGAAAACGCCGCAGCACAGAGGGTAACCAAATGGCCGGCGGCGGCATTTGCTCTGTTTGCACCCGCCGCGCCATGGAAAATGGAGGAAAACGGAGGGGTCCAACCGCGGCCTCCCCCCTCCGGTTCCAAAAGCCCTCCTCCTCCCGCCGCCTGAGCAAAATGCCAAACCAAACGAAACCTTAAACTAACAACATTTGTGTAGATACTTTTTTGTACTTCCCAAAATGACAAGAAAATTTGGATATAAATGGGCACTTGAGAGTAATTTTGGGCTTTGGTTAAATAATCATATAAGCAAGTTTTTAGGCGCCCCATATGGCAAAGCACAAAATTCTCAAGAAATAAAGCCATCTTGCCGCTCAAAAGCAGTTTCAAGCTTTAGAAGCAATAAAAGAGTTAGATTAAATGTTTCATAGAAAATTTAAATAATAACATTAGCCACAGAAACTAATTTGATTTCATAAGCATTACAAAAGTATGGCTTAAGAATAATTAGCAATTTCTAGGTTGCTTTCCAAAGTATGGCTTAAGAATAATTAGCAATTTCTAGGTTGCTTGCTGCCTAGAAATTGGAAGATCTCACATAATAAAAATCAAGTGAAATCATAAAAAGTCCTCACAGGTACAATTTCTAGGTTGCTTTCCAAAGCGAGATAAACATTAGCCAATGTCTGAGCCTCCACACCCTGAATGATAAAATGGCAATGTGAGGTCAGTGTTCGCTCCAAACTAGAAAATTGGAAAAAAATAAGCAATCCAATTGAAATTGTGTTAGGAATAGTACTAAACCATTTCATATAATGAGTTTCAGAGATTGCAGTCGAACTGCAGATGCAACTTACTGGTAAAGGAAAGAATGTGCACCTGAGAAGCATCTACAACAAGAAGTGCTCCTTCGCAAGCTGCAAGAGACCGGGAAACCTACACATCAATTTGCAGATTACATCCATGAGAAGAACAAGAAAGCAAAACAGAGTTATTTCGTAATGCTACAAATTCAAGTAATTTTCTTGCAAACTCAAAAGCATAGATGGTAAAAGCGCACCAAAAGGTGCATTGTGATGCCATACAGATATAGTTAATCACACAAGTTACAGGAAAATATTAAATTTTGAGTAACCAAGTTCTAGGGAATGTTCAGTATCACCATGGATGGATAGACGGCAGGAAAATCCATAGAAAATACATAGTTACTGCACTAAACATACAAAAAGTAGTATATAGCAGCATCCATATATCAACTAAGTATTGATTAGCTTAAATATAAGTGGAGGCTGATGAGTGGTGCACAAAATATCCTAGGCCGTTGAACTCAAGCCACTTCCTTTAAGAAAGCATCACAAAAAGATGATTTAGAACATACTAAGGAAAATATCACTGAAAATTTATTCCGCTTTTTAAAAAGACATGTGAGTGTGTCATAGTGATAAGTGAATTTCAATGCGCTCATCTTGTTAATGTGCAACCAGCCCAAGATCGAAATGCAGAATGTTAAATCAAAGACATTTCAATGCATCATGATTTATCTCTACCCATATTTAAATAAAGGGTCATTGTTTGATATTGGAAACATGCAGCGTCCATCCCAAATCCTTGAGGGGAAAGGACCTGGGGTCTGGGAGCTATAAGCATGGGCAGGTGATGTGTGATATGTTATGTAGAACTAATCTTCGAACAGCGCCGCGCCAGTGATAAACCGAATATAAACCGGTCTCATCTGACACATTGGATACGATGTAACCAGGTCAATCAACATACCCCTGCAGCGGGTCAAATCACACTCTGATACAAGTTGGAAATTGCAGCTTCCATCCAAAAACCCCGAGGTGAAAGGAGTATGATGTAGACTAAATTGGAAAATAGTTTGAAAGAAAATTGAGAAACTCAACAAATTAATTTAAGTCATGGTAAAATCCTGAGAGAGGGAACCTCAATAGCAAATCTTGATCTTAAACTTTTTCATTAAATGGCTAGCAGGATAATAAAACAAGGTTAACACTGATGTGTCCCCGAGATAACTCGGGCAATCAACGCGGCATGTGCATCCATTTTCAAGTAAAACGCACGCACGGCCAGTGGTCTTGTGTGAACAAGTACACTAACCGTGCGCAAAGGAAAACGCATGATTAGTGGCTTCCTCAACGAAACAGGCCCCAGATACCCGAGAGAATCTACACACGGCTGGACCTACACAGAAACATTCCAGAAGAAGCAGACATAACAACACAAGTATCCACACAGCCAATATAAAAGTAAAATCAAGAATGAGAGGGGTAGATGATCTATTTAGCACATAAATGCACAAATGATGTAGAAATAGGTTTTAAGAGATTTTGTGCTAAAACCGAATAAAAGATGAGAGAAAAATAAGAAAACTCAAGCTAAACAAGAGCCAAGCACTATAAACTACGCTCATCAAATAACCCTAGACATGAACCTTTGCTCGTCCCGAGAAAATCCTCTACCTACGTGAAGTATGAGAGACTAATTACAAACTACAAATTGAAAGGGTGTAGTGGACAGAAATATCTCATGTCCATGGTTAGTAAAAATGGCCTAGCGAAATGTTCTAAAGATACAAAGTTAACTACGGACTTTCTAAGCAATTTATCAAACACGATGTTGAAGCCGGGAAAATCCCTACTCCAAAATTCGGATCAATGCAGCCTAAGGTTACTGATTCTACGGTTCGACGTCACAATTTAAATGGTCACCGCGAGAGAGAGAAAACTATCTATAAGTACACCCCAAGTGCTCCAGCAGGGAGAAGTCTCACCACGTACCCGGAATTTTAGGAAAAACTTTCCCTCCGCAACCAAAAGGTTGGGCGAGGTACTCGGCTGGCATGGACTTGGCGAGTATCCACTTGGGGGGACCTCAACCTCCTCCAAAAGTCCATTTCTAGTACACCTGGGGGGCTATTTATAGATAAATCTAAGGGGGGTATAGGCGAGTATCCAGCTTCTACCATCGAGTTCCAAGGGCTACTCGCCCAAATTCGCGAGGTACTCGCCCAAGCTAGTCTCTGCTCGCCCAAATTCGTGAGGTACTCGCCCAAGCTTGTCTCTGCTCGCCCAAGCTCGCCTCTGCTCGCCCAAGCTCGCCTCTTCTCGTCTCTGCTCGCCCAATGGTCTGTGAATAGTCGTCTGCTTTGGTACTTCTGATCTCGACGAATTACGGGTTATACACACGACATATCCACTTTTAAGAAAAAACAAATCGATTTGTCCTAAGCCTAGTGCAACTCGAAAGCAATGTGAACACTCAGATCAGCATTATACTCTCACAACTATGGGATGGCCTCCAAAGAAATCCATCAATGAAGATGGACATAGGCTTACCCGGTCACAACTTCTCCGCTACAAAAGTTAACACTTGTAACATCCCAAATTTTGACGTCGCACTAATTAAATTTCAGGGATCGAAAATGAGCATAATTAATCAAGCTGACGACTTGTGGAGGTAATAAACTATTCTTAAATTAATTTATTTTGTATGGTAACTTGAGAATGAAGAGTCGGCTTGAAATGTTTAAATAATTCGTGGTGATCGCGATGTTCTATTTTGCATGCGCGTTTTATATTGAAACAAAAATCAGTCCTCATGGTCTCCTACAAGTTATAATAATAAAATTAATAAGAGAAAACCTTTATTAATCCTCCTAAGACCAGTTCACGGTTATTAAAAACCATAAGTTATCCCGTTTGCTCCCCTCACATTCTTTTAAACCCGCGCAGTCGGCAGAATAGTCGCACTCCCTAGAGCCCTCCGCTTTTCTCCTGTAACCGCGGAGTCGACCGACGGCACGAACCCCCGATTCGGCCTTCCTCCTTGTCGAAACCAAGCGCCGACTCCACCTCCCTCAACTGGCTCTGGTGACCTTCCTCTTCCCTTCTGGTGTCGTGGGAGGCTTCATTCCTAACCCTAGACGATGGTAGAAGTTTTCTATTTCGCCGTTTTTGGTTCTGGTGAGTGTGTTTTGCTCTTTCTCCTCCTATTTTAGGGTTTCTTCACTTCTTTATCATCGATTTTACCCTAATGTCTTGGTAATTTTAGAAATTGTAGGGGTTGGAATTTTGGGGTGTTAAGGCTTGTTCGATCTTGGTGTAAACCCTTGTCGTAAGGTTAAGGTAATGAACTTTTGTTGGGTTTTCCTTTCGAATTAGTTAAGTCTCGCTCACCTTGGCAAGTTTTAGAGTAACCCTAAATTTTGTTGGATCTAATTTCATAGAGATTTCCACTTAATTTCATATTTGTTGAAGTGTGGGTGTTGCGAATCGGGAAAGCTTCGCAAATTTTTCCACTGATTCGTGGTTCTCCTAGCTTTTGGAAAGGGGATATTTGTCTCTAATTGGAGGAGTTTGTTGTGAGCAAACCTCTTGAAAGAAGAATCATATCACCTCGCCGCATGTATGAACGTCGAAACATCACGGTAAGAAACTCGACTCCTATTAGGTCTAATAGTTCAGATAAATTTTCAATTCATGTATTAATCATATTGGTATATGAACTTAAAAATTACTAGTTTCTATAGTCAGAACCAAGTCAATAGGATAGGTATACGCTTAGGCTAAGTTAGCAGTTTCAGTGTCATGAAAACCCTAAGCCCAGTATTTTTTTTCTAGAGCGATACTTCGTGTTTGACTCATTGAACACTGTCTAAGTTAGTTCAGAAAAGAAAAGACAAGGAAGGTTTACCCTCGCGATTATGGTGGAGGCACACCACAGCAGGCTCAGGGCAGTAGGCCACCACTTGAATTTCAAGCTCGGGGTCGATGACCCTTGCTACTGATACGTACCTCCTTAGATAGGAGTATGTCTTCCACTTGCGGGACATCCAGTTCAGGGCACCATCAGGTTTGCCACTCAGACCGCAGTCACTAATTTGTGAATAGTCGTCCTTTAGTGCCAAGTGTTAATAAGACAACCAAGAAGCTAGTTGAACCTTACAGCAGTCAAAATTCAAACTACAAAAATCAACGATTTGTACAATTGAGACAAGGGTGTGTCAGATCACACAATAGGCCAATGATATCCCAGATCATGAACTCAAGTGTCAAGTTTTATGTTAGAGTAATTATGCAAATTTTAAATTCAAGTAATATTCACTTATTAAATTTCTTTAAGTGATGTTGGAGGGAGTAATTTTTCTTACTCTACAGTGGGCTTGACCCATTTGAAACTTGTTTTTACAGGGGGCTCGGGTCAAAGAATCCGCTCAGGATAAGAGGTGTAGTGTTCTCAATTGTCAGTTTTGTTCAGTTATACCACTGTTGTTGTACGTGTTTCTCTTGGTAGACATTATGTATATGTTGTAATTCACACATGTTTTGATGTATCATTTTACTTCAATTTGACGATATATTAGTCTCTCTTAGTGTTATATACAGTTTTAGTTGCCTCTGTGAATTCAGTTTGGCAAGGTACACCTTTTTACCATAGATTTATTTGCTCTTTTTCCACTATAAGTTTTCTTTTTTAGCACTTTTATTTCTTTTATCTGTTTTATGTCAGTTTATATACCGTTACTTAGTTTACTTGTTATCGCGGGCCCGGACGGACTGCTGATTTCCTGTTAAACTTGGTTGGGGTGTTACAAATTGGTATCAAAGCGAGGTTTAGGATCCCTGGACCAAGAAAATTAACGGAGTTAAACTTGATCCTCTCCAAAGGTGCCCTTCAGGGACTATTTATAGTCTTTCTTAGTGGGGTCTGCCAATAGCATAATCCTACCTTTTGATTTTAATATACGCAGCCCAGATTGGCCTGCTAATAGCCAAACTCCGCAGCTTGGAATGGCTATCGCCAGACAGGAATAAAATAAATATAACGTTACAGGGAAAACTTTTCTGGAGTTCACCAGTGACGAGCCTTCAGCCTCCTGGGTGGCGGATCCCCTGAAGGGACCGGCTCTCACCGACCTCTGGCTTGCCTCTCCAAACCTCGGCCTCACCAACCTTTAGCTCGCCTCGTCGACCCCGGCTCGCCTTGAGACAAGCCGGTCAGCTCGCCAACCTTCGGCTCGCCTCGCCGACCCCGACTCGCCTAGAGGCGAGCGGCGAATACCCGGGGTTGTACACTCATGGTCTCCAAGTTATAATAATAAAATTAATAAGAGAAAACCTTTATTATTAATTCTAAGACCGGTTCACGGTTATTAAAAACCGTAAGTTATCCCGTCCCCCCCCCCCTCACGTTCTTTTAAACTCGCGCAGTCGACAGATTAGTAGCACTCCCCAGAGCCGTCCGCTTTTCTCCCGTAGCCGCGGAGTCGTCCGACGGCAGGAACCCCCGATTCGTCCTTCCTCCTTGCCGGAACCAAGCGCCGACTCCACCTCCTCCCTCTACTGGCTCCAGCGACCTTGCTCCCTTCCGATGTCGTGGGAGGCTCCGTTCCTAACCCTAGCCGGTGGCAGAATTTCATCTTTCGCCGTTTTTGATTCCAGTGAGTGTGTTTTGCTCTCTCTCCACCTATTCTAGGGTTTCTTCACTTCTTTATCATCGATTTTACCCTAATGTCTTGGCAATTTCAGAAATTGTAGGGGTTGGCATTTCTGGATGTTAAGGCTTGTTTGATCTTGGTGTAAACCCTTGCCGTAAGGTTAAGGTAATGAACTTTCGTTGGGTTTTCCTTTCGAATTAGTTAGATCTCGCTCACCTTGGCAAGTTTTAAAGTAACCCTAAATTTTGTGGAATCTAATTTCATAGAGATTTCCACTTAATATCAGATTTGTTGGGTGCTGCGAATCGGGAAAGCTTCGCAAATTTTATCATTGATTTGTGGTTCTCCAAGCTTTTGGAAAAGGGATATTTGTCTCTAATTGGAGGAGTTCGTCGTGAGCAGACTGCTTGAAAGAAGAATCATGTCACCTCGCCGCGTGTACGAACGTCGCAACACCACGGTAAGAAACTCGACTCCTATTAAGTCTAACAGTTCAGATAAATTTTCAATTCATGTATTAATCATATTGGTATATGCACTTAGAAATTATAAGTTCCTATAGTCAGAACCAAGTCAACGGGGTAGGTATACGCTTATGTTAAGTTAGCAATTTCAGTGTCATGAAAATCCTAAGCCCAGCATTTTTTTCTAGAGCGCTACTCCGTATTTGACTCACTGAACACTATTCTAAGTTAGTTCAGAAAAGAAAAGGTGAGGAAGGTTTACCCTCGCGACTATGGTGGAGGCACACCACCGCGTGCTCAGGGCAGTAGGCCACCAGTTGAACATCAAGCTCAGGATCGATGACCCTTGCTACTAATACGTACCTCCTTAGAAAGGAGTCTGTGTTCCACTTGAGGGACATCCAGTTCAGGGCACCATCAGGTTTGCCACTCAGACTGCAGTCACTAGTTTGTGAACAGTCGTCTTTAGTGACAAGTGTTAATAAGACAACCTAGAAGTTGGTTGAACCTTACAGTAGTCAAAATTCAAACTACAGAAATCAACGATTTGTACAATTGAGACAAGGGTGTGTCAGATCACACAATAGGCCAATGTTATCCCAGATCATGAACTCAAGTGTCAAGTTTTATGTTAAGAGTAATTATGCAAATTTTAAATTCAAGTAATATTCACTTATTAAATTTCTTTAAGTGATGCTGGAGGGAGTAATTTTTCTTACTCTTCAGTGGGCCTGACCCATTTGGAACTTTTTTTTACAGGGGGCTCAGGTCATGGAATCTGCTTAGGATAGGCGGTGCAGTCTTCTCAGTTGTCAATTTTGTTCAGTTGTATCACTGTTGTTGTACTTGTTTCTCTTTGTAGACATTATGTATATGTTGTACTTCACTCAAGTTTTGATGTATCAGTTTACTTCAGTTTGGCAATATATCAGTCTTTCTTAATGTTATATTCAGTTTTAGTTGGCTCAGTGAATTCAGCTTGGCAAGATACATCTTTTTACCATAGATTTACTTACTCTTTTTAGGCTGTAAGTTTTCCTTTTTTAGCACTTTTATCTCTTTTACCTGCTTTATGCCACAGTTTATATACCGTTACTTTGTTTACTTGTTATCGCGGGTCCGACCAGACTGCTGATTTGCTGTCAAACTTGATTGGGGTGTTACAACACTACCAATCGTAAGGGCTTAAATTGGGATGGAGCGTGCAAGTTTGGGTTTAAGGAGGGTAAATCGCATAGAAAAATGTGACGGCTTAATCCACACTTAAACCAAAATGTGAGTTTAACATCGAAAATAATAATAATAAAATACAACCAGGCTAAGAGAGATGGGAATGACACCCCCAAACTTGAACTTTGGAATATGGGGTCACTCCCAGCCATGCCAAACACCATAAACTAAAAAAACCAAAAAGATTTTTAAACTTTTCATTTCTTTTTCAAAAAAATTCTTTCATTTTAATGATAATTTTTTTCTTTTTTCACATTTTCATTCACAATTCTATGCCCAAACTGAAAAATATGGTAGTGAATCTTATCCTCTTATCACATTCATGACTTGAACTCTCCACCAACAATCAAGAAAACAACAACCACTTCAGAACATACTAAAAATTTTCGATTAAGCTCAAATTAAGTGTGAGCAAATAGGTTGGCCAATTTGTCCTTGGTGATGTGGTGGTGGGGGTGAAATCAATAAAGTCGGTGATAGGCACAATGTGGCTCAGCAATGGTTGAGGTTATGGGCAGAATGCGAAGGCTCAAACTATCCAAAGAAAAATCTATGTCATTTTAATAGAGTTAATCCTAAGTTGTGCAAATGCCTCGAAGGTGGCTAGGGGCGAGTTCTAGACATCGAGAAAGGACATCCTTTCATCATATAGGATAATACGTCTCTAGCGACAACTACACAAGACATACACTAGCACTCGAACACAATCGCATTAAAACAAGAAGTGTGTACTTAAGCGTATGGAAAGAGTTTAACTCTAGATCTATTCCTACCCAAGAACACGTGGACTCAACTAGGAGCACTGCACGAATCAACTATACACTACAGGTATCAATCTTTAATTCTAAATTAGACTAACTTAAACACCAATGAAATAGAAGAAAAACAGGATTAGCAACTATCCAAGCAAAATGATAGAAGGCGCAGAAGTGAAACATGAATGAGCGAGAAAAATTAAAAATTTGGAGAAAAATATTTTTGGAAAATAAAATATAGCTAACGGAATGCAATGATGTGAGTGTGCAAGAGCAAGTGAGTGACACCATGTGGCTCTTCCTTTTCGGTAGTGGTGGTGCGGGCAAAGGGGCCACCTGATATTGGTTTTGGGGTTGGCTACCGCTAGCCTTCCCGCCTTGGCTATGCTGACCCGACAGCCATCTCTGACCCTGAAAAATTTTGGCTTCATGAGAAATTAGGGTGGTTGTGTTACCCAGGATTGTAGGTATTTGAGAATGGGTTGGTCCGTTGTTGATTCTCTGCCAAATTTATAGATTTGTCAGCATAAAAGGTAGAGGGATCAGCAATGGAGGTAACAAATTGACACATAGGCATGATGGTCGGTGTTGCCACAGGCGTGGCACGACACTGCCATGACCTAGGTAGGGGCAGCTCTTTTCATGATACTTAGATTCTCCAACCGGTGAAAGAGGAAGTCCACATCCGCAGCGGGCTTGGTCACCGAGTCGACCTCGTATAGCCCTAAGTTATCAAGGCGCGCGCCTAGGCGCGCCTGAGGCGCCGGGCGCACCGGGCGCACGGAGGAGCGCCCGATGCTGGGCGAGGCGGGCGATTTGGGCCAGGCGCGCCCCAGGCGCGCCTAGGCGCGCGCCTTGCGCCAACGTAAGGCGCTGAATAGGCGCGCCTAGCCCCTCCAACCGGTCTGAACCCGGTTTAGCACTGCGCATTGGCCAACCTCTTTATAAAGCCTGCGTGAATCGGGGTTAGGGTTACTTCCGCAGCTCTCCTCCCGCAGTGCCCGCTGGTGAAGCTATTGTCGCCGCTCGCCGCTCCTCTTCCGCCGCTTTCTTCCGCTCGCCGGCCGCCGCCTCTCTTGGTAACTTCTTCCTCTCACTTCATTCCTTCTTCTTCTTGCATAATGATGCTCCTTCTAACTTTTTTCCTGCTGATTTTTCCGGCTGAGTTCCGGCTGATGCTTCTTCTAACTTCTTCTTCTTCCGGCTGATTTTTCCGGCAAGCCCAGTTCACTGTTATCATTTCAACAGTGAACTGGGCTCAGTTCACCACTTCCCTGGGCAAGCCCAGTTCACTCAGCCGGAACAGTGAACTTGCCCAGTTCACTGTGAAACAGTGAACTGGGCAAGCCCAGTTCACTGTAACAGTGAACTGGGCAAGCCCCGTCCACTGTAACAGTGAACTGGGCAAGCCCAGTTCACTGTAACAGTGAACTGGGCATGCCCAGTTCACTGTAACAGTGAACTGGGCATGCCCAGTTCACTGTTATCAGTTCACTGTTATCATTTTGTATGCATCAATTATTCAATTATGACTATCGTGTATTTATCACTTCTCACGTGTTTAGATAAAATATTGGAAATTATGAGCATTTATACTAACTTGATAGAAGAGAACTAACCCAATTTAAGCGAATTGGGCGCCCAATTCGCTCAATTTCAGCGAATTGGGCGCCCAATTCGCTCAATTTCAGCGAATTGGGCGCCCAATTCGCTCAATTTCAGCGAATTGGGCGCCCAATTCGCTCAATTTCAGCGAATTGGGCGCCCAATTCGCTCAATTTCAGCGAATTGGGCGCCCAATTCGCTCAATTTCAGCGAATTGGGCGCCCAATTCGCTCAATTTCAGCGAATTGGGCGCCCAATTCGCTCAATTTCAGCGAATTGGGCGCCCAATTCGCTCAATTTCAGCGAATTGGGCGCCCAATTCGCTCAATTTCAGCGAATTGGGCGCCCAATTCGCTCAATTTCAGCGAATTGGGCGCCCAATTCGCTCAATTTCAGCGAATTAGGCGCCCAATTCGCTCAATTTTCTTTTCCCCCAATTTTAGCGCCTCACGTGCCTCAGGCGCGCGCCTGCGCCTTGCGCCTTGCGCCTAGGCTCCAGGGGCCCTTTGCGCCTTGGTGCGCCTTGCGCCTTTGATAACTTAGGTATAGCCCCATGGTTCACTTTGGCGCATTCCTCCCCGTAGTCCAGTCTATGAGAAGCAATGTCTTTTATCAGGTCGAAGGACTCCTCGGGGGTTAGGCGCATAAGATTCCCACCTGCGAGCATCAATAGTGGAGTGATGATGGGGATCAAGAGAGTAACATAAGGTTTGTACCAGGAGCCATTAGGGAAATTCGTGTTGAGGACATTTCCTCAACAGTTCATAAAAGCGCTCCCAGGCTTCGACCAAAGACTCTTGATCCAGCTATCGGAAGTTTGTGACCTCGCTCTGGAGCCTTACCGTTTTTTCAACTGGGAAGAATTTCTCCGAAATTTTGGCACAAGAGCGTCTAAGTAGTGAGAGAACCTGCAGGAAAGAATGTAGCCAAACTTTGGTTTTGTCCCTTAGAGAAAAGGGGAAGAGATGTAGCCTGACAACATCATCAAAATCACCAATATAGTGGAAGGTACCGCAAATTTCAATAAAATTAACAAGATGAAGAAGAAGGTCTTCCATAGCATTGCCAGAAAACTAGACATCGTTCTGGATCATGTTTACAATGGTCAGCTTCATTTCAAATTGATCAGTGGTGATGGACGGCTTAATTTCAAATTGAGCAGTGGTTATGGCCGATCCGATAGGTGGATGCATGCTCCCAATTGAGGGGAGTGTGTAATCCATCATCGTGCGGCGGCGCGGCCTCTCAACCTCATGCGACCTATCAACCTCCTCGCCGTGCTCTTGTGGGTGGAGGGGAGGGGGAATTATCCTCGTCCATCTTGCAAGCGATACGAAGAATATCTCAAAGCGTGCGCTCAATTTCAGGGACAAAAGGAAGAGGACCATTGATGTTCCTTTCATAACAGATAAAACAAAAATATATAAACAGTTATGGAAAACCTTGAAAAACATTTATTCTTAACAGGAAAAATAAAAGTAGCCGAAAAATAACCTAAGAAACCTTCATTTTCAATTTTTCATAAAATCATAAGCGTAAGATGTCATACTCTCCGGCAACAGCGACAAAAACTTGATGTGTCGCCGAGATAACTCGGGACGATTAGCGCAACAAGTGCACTGGTCCATAAATAACAAATATAAAATGGGAGTAGGACCCTGAGTATCGATCTCTCGAGGAATACAGAACGCTCGTGTGATTCGTAGGATTTTAGATGAACTGAAAATAAAAGCGGAAAATAGAAATGTAGTACGTTAATTTTCGGGCTTCCTAAATTATAAATTCAAAAAATAAAACTGCGCTAATGCGATACACTGCTTCGCTCACTTGCGGGTCGCCTTCACCGCTTCGTTCACTTGCGGGCTACTTTCACTGCTTTGCACACTTAAAAGTTGGGTGAGGGTCGCAAGCACCTCTTCACACAAAATCGCATTCGCAAATGCAATCAATCGCAAGCTCAATAGAATATCAACCAAAGGCAACAAAACAAGAAAATCAAAGCAAAGCCACACTAGGCCAACTCCAAATCCATGAATGAGAAAATGAATAAAAACTATTGCAAGATTAAAACAAGCATGTTCATTACAACATTCAAGCCATCCATCATCAAAATAGAGAGATAAATCCAAAGTTCAACCAAGAGGAGTGGAAGGAGAGAATACGAACAATGCTTGAGACTATCCCGTGGATGCAGAAGAGGTTCTCTCGATCGTCGGTTGTCGCCCGGGGTTCAGAGTTTGATGTCACTAAAGCTCTAATGTACCGTCTTCTCGATGGTTTTGTACCGTTCACATCCAATCTTCCTTTTCCTTATAGTTCGGAGTGAATCTTTGAAGAAAAACTTTCCGTGAAGCTCCGGGATGACGGGGAGAGGCATAGGGATGAATCCTTAGCTCTGGGCGGCGGAACTGGGCGAAACAACTTCCTCTTTGCAAAAGAGTCCCAATCTTTCGTCAGGAATTGGTATTTTGGTCGAGCAAAAAAAACGTGCACGGTTAGGCACAAGACCAGTGGTCGTGCGCGAAGGAAATGTCGTTACTTGTCAAAGAAGGAAAGAGTACTGGGGAAAAATTTTGGCATCTGGAGCGAAAATAATGAACTCGCACGACCAGTGATCGTGTGAGAAGGAAGGCCGATAACCGTGTGCCAACCCCTGCGTCAAAATGGGGTAAATTTAGGCAAAAGGCACGCACGGCCAGTAGTCGTGCGTGGACAAGTACACTAACCGTGCGCGAAGGAAAACGCACGGTTAGTGGCTTCCTCAACGAAACAGGGCCCAGACACCCAGGAGAAGCTACACACGGCTGGACCTGCACAGAAACATTCAATAACAAGCAGACATAACAACACAAGCATCCACACAACCAATATAAAAGTAAAGTCAAGAATGAAAGGGGGAGGTGATCCCCCTCATACATGAAAAATGCATGAAACGGCTCTATTTAGCGCACAAATGTTCATATAATGCAGAATTAGGTTTTAAGAGATTTTATGCTAAAACCAATAAAAGATGAATGCAAACTAAGAAACCTCAAGCTAAACAAGAGCTAAAAACACTAAATAAACTACACTCATCAAACACACTGCAAGAGTTTCGCAATGTTAAGCTATAAGAAAACAATTAGATGTGAGAAATAATGACAATCGAAGAAGAACGGATGCAAGCAATTCATATATGATCACATAAAATTAATTGCATGAATTTTAAGTTAACTAAGAGTGAGCAAGTATGGTACCTACAGCGATTTTCCAAAACTGGCAGGTGAGTTTTGAAACTGCGGGTTTTGGCTATGAGGCGGGAAGTGACTAATGTGGATGCAAGCAATTTCAGATATGATTGCTTAAAATTAATTGCATGAACTTAAGTTAACCGAGAATGAACAAGTATGTTGCCTACAGTGATTTCCCAAAAATGGTAAGTAAGTTTTGAAACTGCGGGTTACGGCTAGGAGGGGTGTAGGCTCGGAGAATGCAGGGAAAAGGGATGGCTTGGTAAACAATGGGGAAAGGTGTTTCGAGGAGATAGTGGTGGTGAGGGGCTCTGGAGGATGCATACGGTGGAAGGATTGGGCCACCGGATGATTTGGGATTTCGGAATGGAGGAGGTGAGAATCGAGAAGGTTGGTGGCATGAACACAACATTGCTCAGTTGAAAACGTCACAGGGACGGCGAATGGAGATCCAGCAGACGGCAAATGAAGATCTGGCACACAGCGAGTGCAGATCCGACGAACGGAAAATGGAAATCCGGCGGAAGGCAAATGGAGATCGGGTAGACGGCGAATGGAGATCCATCCAAGGTCACACGACAACACCTTAACTATTTGACGTAGCATATTAAATTAATTTTGGTAGTTTTTTAAGAAATATAAAATGATTTTGGAGTTTTCTCTCATGTGGTTTTCTGTATTTTCGAAAATTGTTGCATTTTGTTTGTTTGTTTACTTTTTTTCAGTCAAACTAGTGAACAAATAAAAAAAATAGCAACTGAGAATGACAAAGTATTAACAATTGGCATTAAATGTTTTTCAGCCAACATCAAGCATAAGATGACTGCTTCTCCAAATTAAACTTCTACTTAAAACTTGTTAATATACCGATTCCATACCTTACATATGGCCTAATAATTAATGGTCATCTTTAAAGGATTAAGCTAAACATTTTACCATACAAGCTAAGTTATCCAATTGTACCAATGAAAATATTACACGAACATAGGTTGGAAATTACATAGTTATTAAATATAATATTAGTGAAATTGTTGCTAAATGATTAAGCTTAACATACCTCATACGAGAAATCAACATGGCCGGGCGTATCAATGAGATTTAAGCAGTATGCTTCACCGTCCAATTCAAATCTCATCCGAGCAGCCTTCATCAAAGATGAAGTCATAATTCAAAATTTGATCAATTTGAAGTTATATAAAATTCTGTAGAATGGTCTGAGTAAGATACACTTTAACATGATTTTGAATGGGCAAAAAAAGAACTACAAGTTGAAGTAAAAAAAACATAAAACCACAACAGATAGAGATAAATAAAAATCAAAAATTATATGATCACAGAAACGTAATATACTTTTTAATGATCTTCACAAATGCTATTTGTAATTTGTTAAAGCCCAAAGAAAATTTCCATCTTTGGGCCCATGTCCCTTGTTCTTTCTCCTCTTGTTTAGTCTCGCATCTCCTACGGTGAATTGGTGGAACCACTTATGTGTGTGTGTGTATATCTATATATAATAAAGGAATTGCGTTCTGCTACAGTGGCCGGACGTCGTCGGTCACGCAAAATAAAAAAAAATTTTGATTTCTACGGTGGAGGGCGCAGCCGCCGCCGGCGACCTGAACGGACACCGCCAACAGGGTCGCCGGCATCCGGCAACCCCGTCGACGGGGTCAATTCAGCCCCCCGCCTGATCCTCTGGCGGTGGTGGCCTCCACCGTCGGGTTTATTCCCTTTTTTCTCGTTTTTATATGCAGGGCGGGGAAGAAGATTTTTCGCGGCGGTGCCTCCTCCGGGAGTTCATTTTGAGCTCCAATCGTCGGGCTCTACTGGTGGGATCCGGTCAGGAAAAGATTTTTTCGTTGTCGTAGGGCTCTGCGGCGGCAGCGAAAAAAATCATTTCTTGTGTGGGATCAGGAGAGGCACGATAGGCTGGGATCGGGATCGGGTTTGACGGGGTCCGCCAACCCTGTCGGTGGGATCCGGTCAGGTCGTCGGCTGCTCCGCCGCCACCGCCGGCGTTAACCGCGCGCTCTGCGCCTTATTTTTCAAGGGCAGTCGAAGAGGGAGAGGCGGGAGAGGGCGGCGGTCGGCGAGGATGCAGACGAGCAGAGGTTAATTAAAAAAAAACTTAGTATCTTGGAAAATTTAACCTAATTTTAAAATAAATTTAAATAATTTTAAAAATAAATAATAATAAAAAATAAATACAATACAATAAAATTTGAATAATTTAAAAATAATATAATATAATTCTTTTAATTTTTTTAAAAATAACCGGGAAAAGGCGAAGCCCGCCGGGGTGGGGTACTGTCGCGCGGGGCACGGGGGTAATAATAAAGTTCTTTACTTCCGCTACAGTACCATGTCGTCGGTGACGCTAGATTTGCCTTCCCCAAAATACCACTGTCGGCGTCTGTCGCTGTTTATCCGCCGCTTGCGTTTTTTTGCGTTGTAATATCTATAATAATATATATTTAAATAGAAATTTGTGGATGAACGGTGTCGCTGTTCATCCACCGCTTAATAGATTTATTATATATATTACTTGTTAGTTTTTTTTTTATATTGAGGCCCTTGCACAAAATTTCTTACAGCATGTGCCTACATATATATATATATATATATATATATATATATATATATATATATATATATATATATATATCTGTGTGTGTAGGCATGCTATAATAATATAAGAGCATCTTCGCACGGACTACGCCCGTGCTCGATGCTCTCTGCAGCGACAGTACCCCAACAATGACGATATCTCTGCCCAAACTAGACCGCGCTTGGCCGCTCGGTCAATTGGCAGTGCTCGATGCTCTCGGGCGGGCTTCGCCCGTATCCTGGCGGGCTCCGCTTGAACAAAGTCGTGCTAGCCGCTCACACCCCAATGTCGCGAGAATATTTGTCATCGCTATGCCCGTGCTTGATGCTCTCAGCATTGACAGTACCCCAGCAACGACAGTACCTCCGCCCAAACTCGGCCGCCTCCAGGCGGGCTTTGCCCGTGCTTAATTCTCGGGACGGCCTTCGGTCGCATCTGCGGCTTCGAGCTGGTGGATTGTGTGGAAGCGGCCGAAGGCCACCCCGAGAATCAAGCACGGGCGAAGCCTGTGCAAAGGCGGTTGAGTTTGGGTGGAGGTACCGTCATTGTTGGGGTACTGTCGATGCGGAGAGCAACGAGCACGGGCGTAGCCCGTGCGAAGATGCTCGTATATATATATATATATGTGTGTGTGTGTGTTGTAATATTTGAATTGTAAATTGAAAATATTTGTTTCCACATGGTATAAAAGATAGCTTCTGATTATATGACATGAGGTATCACCTATGGACCCCTATGGGCAAAACCTGGAGTATCCCCTATAAATCAAATCAGTAACTTGTGGGAAAATGATTATGAAGAACTCGTAGAAATTAAAAAAACTATAAAAGATTGGTGGGAAAGTTAATATTCTTGCGGGTTAATATGTCACATATATCATTTATCATTGGAGTGGTCAATCAATTTATGGACAAACCCTAAAAATGCAAATGGGATGTTGTGATGCAAATTCTTCGATATCTGGAAAGGTACGCGGGAAAAAGACGTATTGATATATCTGATTACTCTGACGTTAACTGTGTTGGTTGCCAACTCAATAGAAAGTCTGCAAATGACTATTATACTCCGGTTTGAGGAAATCTCGTCACATGGCGCAGCAAAAAGAGAAATGTAGTTGTCAAATCAAGTGCCGAAGTAGATTACATAGTGATGGCTAAAGGCACTTGTGAACTACTCAGGGTCAGGTCTCTTCTGAAGAAGTACAGGCATTGTACTTCCACTGTCAGTCTTCTATACTATGAAAATCATGTTCTCAAGTTCATTGCAAGTGATCCAGTCTTTCACGAACGAACAAAGCACATTGAAGTTGATTGTCACTTCATCATAGATGCAATTCTTTCCAAAAAGATCCACCTTCACTCCTAAGGTCAAAAGATCTAGTTGCCGACCTCCTCACCAAAGCTCTCAATAAGAGAAGAACTCAAAATTTATGTAACAAACTGGGCATGATTAATACATAAACTCCAATTTGAAGGGGAAGTGTTAAAGCCCAAAGAGAAGAGCTCATCTTCAGGCTCATGTCCCTTTTCAATCCACTCTTATTTAGTCTCGCATCTCCTATGGAATATTGGTGGAAACTCGTGTGTGTGTTGTAATACTTGAATTTTAATTTGAAAATAAACAATCTTTGTTTCCACACTATTTATGGTAGTTGAATTAATGCAAAGTAAAATGACTATAACGTGCACATTGTGTTTAAAATTTTGATCAGAAATTTCATAGAAAATGATTTATAACAAGCACATGGTAAGCCAACAATGTAATTGTATTAACCATAAGAAGCATGGGATCTGAATATAGCTATTAATACCAGATATATTATGCCATGAAAAAATAGTAATAAGAGAAATTTAACAAGATAATTAGTAGAGGAAACCTGTAATTTAATAGTAATTCCTCTTTCTCTCTCTAAATCCATGTTATCCAGAAATTGCTCTTTCATGTCCCTCTTCTGGACCGTACCAGTCAATTGTAGTAACTTATCTGCTAATGTTGACTTTCCATGATCTATATGAGCAATAATACAAAAATTTCTGATATTTGATACGGGAACCTGAGCTAAAACAAAAGACATGAGAATGTTAGAGAAGCAAGAAATAGAAGGCCATCTAAAGCAAAATCAGATAATTTTAAATTTTGTATTGGCATTCAAAATAAAAAACAGTATGCATCAAATAAATAAATACCGGTAGTAAGAAGTGCATCTTAGAACACAAATTTTAGTAAATAATGAAGCTATAAAAGAAATGAATACGTGTTGGGCAACTACTCTTAGGTGCTTCACATCTGTTTTCATCCTTACTCTCGGTCCAGTGGTGTATCTTGTTCAGAGTCTCCACAACCTTGACGCAGGCGCTGGAGAAGAAGACGACGCCGTCATTGGTCGCCTTCAGGGTCAGGATTTTGCAGAAAGCGGTGAGGTTGAACTCGATCCCCACCTCGCGCATGTAGCACGTGAATGCAACTAGGGCACTGATACCATTGGGGTTGACCTGTGTCGGGATCAACCCAAAGTACTTAAACACTTGGTTCACCTCGGACCACAGGGGGAGACGCAACCCCGGCTGGAAATGAACCAAGTGGAAGGTGAGCTTGTCACTAAAGAAAGTGTCGATGCTCTCGCCTGGAGCAGGTCGCCATGCTGAGAAGCCCTCTGGGATATAGCGCGCCTCGAACACTTTGAACTCGGCAGCAGTGGTCTGCGCGTCCGGAAAACAGTGGTCGATGAAGTTGGCGACCTAGTGCGCACGCCCTTCATCGCCATTGGCTTTGCGAACTATCCTGTGAGTGAGCGGGGCGAGCCGAAGGATCTTTGAGTAGAGGGGGAGAGGAGATTGGGAGTCAGAGAGCGTGCCCTGGTGCCCCCCCCCCCCGATTTATAGGCTTAGGACTAGCAATGTTGGCGCAAATTTTGTCACCTGGTTCTTCCACACACAATCACTTCCTGGGGGATCAGTCAGAGAGAACTCAGACCGCAACCAACCGGTTACCAAACTGGACCCGTCGCGGCGAATGCCTCTCTTGCGGCGGGCCTCTTCTATTATCTTGAGAAAGGTTAAAAGAGGTGGTGCGGCCGCCCGGGGGTATGCGCGCGTACAATGACTAAAAGAAGAAAAAGAGTAGAGCTTAGTGTCCGCACCTACAATGCAGCAGGTTCTGAACTAAGTCTGTGTGTCCCCTCCAAGCACCCCTAGTCCCCCTTTTATACTAGAGGGTAGGCAGCGTGGACGGTTCACGAACCAACGGGCATTTAATGTCTTATAAATCGTAACATTAGATGTGCAGCCGCCCGGGGTACATGAAGAGTCGGGCAGGGAGACTAAAAGAAGTGACTGCACAAAACCGCGCGGCGCCACTTGAGCTGGATCAAAAAGGAGTCCGCGCAGGCATGGTCGTAGTGTCCGCGCCTACTCCAGACTGGAGCTTCCGGACTGCATTCTGGGAAGCCTCCCAAAGGTCGCTTGCTACATGTCCGTGTTGAATATTGTCACACTCCCCATGGGGTGTCCGCGAATACTCCGGAGTGTCAGCCTGAGAGATCGGTGAACACTGAGAACGGCTGTTTGGCGAGTAGTACTAGCTTCTTTTGGATGCTCTCCTCTGTCGTCGCAGAATTTGGGTTAACATAATCCTCACATTTTTTTGACAGACCGCGCGGACTTCAGAAAAGTAAACTGGTGACCGCAAAGACTAAGACCCGCACTTAATGCCTTGAGGAGTCTATAAATAGTGCAGGCCCCAGCTAAGACAGGTCATTCTTTGCAAATCATTACCTTCTTCTTGCCTCTATTCGCCATGAGCATGAACATAACATAACCCTCGGTGGAAGAGTAACAGACATAACCTTCTGAGTGCAAGAGTATCCAACGAACATAAATTTTGTAACACGAGGAGCAAACTTGTCAGTATGCGGACCAAGGTTATGGACATAACATGTATATCCAAAAATACAAAGTGTGGGGGAGAAGGGAGTTTTTGAAGGGAAAAGAAGATTAAACGGGGACGCAAAATTGAGTATGGACAAGGGCATGTGATTGATGAGATGACAGACAGAACTGCGAAGTTCCAGTATAGTGGAGGAACCTGCATTTGAAATATGAGAGATCGGGCAACATCAAGAAGGTGACGATTTTTCCGTTGTCACCCCCATTTTGTTGAGCAGTATAAGCGCGCGAAGTCTAATGGATAATTCCAAACTCAGTGCACAGATTGGAGAAGATACGGTTGATATATTCACACGCATTATCTATGTGAAGGACTTTCAAAGAACTGGAAAACTGAATGTGAGTCTCCGTAATAAAGACACGGAAGACAGAGGGAAGATTAGCACAATCGCGAAGTAGATACAACCAGGTGATGCGCAAGTAATCATCAATAAAAGTAATAAATTAATGATAACCATAAATACTAGTAATTTTATACGGTCCTCAAATATCAGAATGCACTAAACAAAAAGGAGAATCACTCTGAGTACATGTAGAATTAAAAGAGATACGATGTTATTTGTCAAAGATACAAGATTCACGAGTAAACTCATGAAGGGAAACATCCGGAAGAGCTTTCTTGAGAATCGGTAGGGGAACATGCCCAAGACGATGATGTCAATCAACAGAAGAGACTGTGGAGAGAACAGTAGGTGGAACATCCAGAAAATGAAGCTCATTAGACAGTCTCCCCTAGCAATGATATTCTGCGTTTGTCGATCCTATACAACAAAGGAGAAGAAAGAGAAGGTTACACAACAATCAAGTTCTTGAGTAAGGCGGTTAACAAAAAGCTAGTTAAAGAGGGATCCCGGAACATCAAGAATCGAGGATAAAGAGAGAGTTGGAGTGAGAGGCACATGAGCAACGCCAGAAACTGGGGTGGTGTCACCATTGGCCATTGTAATGAACTTGGGATTAGGCAGAGTCCAAGTATTGAGGCGGTTTCTGCAGAGAAATATGATGTGTGGCACCCGAGTCCACAATCCAGTGGGAGCTTTAGGAGAGACAGCATATACCTTCATTGGAGATCGATGCAGTAGATCCAAAGAAGCGAATAATCACCCCTTGTAACTGTTAGAGTTGAGTGCGCAAAGCATCAATGTCATGACTGATGGAGGAGTGAGGATCAGCAATAGCAGAAGCAGTGAGATGTGAAGGCAGACCATGCTTGCAATAGCAGGTGGCCTCAAGGTGACCATCCCGACTGCAATGAGCACATTTAAAGAGAGGTCGCCCAGCACATCCCCGTCCCCAAGAAGTGGTGCGGCCTCCACGAGCCTGTGGACTACGAGCAGAAGGAGCAAGAGTAGATAAGGGCTGCTGGAGAAGAGCCGGAAATAGATTTCCAAGAGCATCCGGGGGTAGAGTAACCTTCAAGAGCATCGAGCAAACGTCCGACAGAGAGGGAGTTGTAGAGGAGGAAAGAATCTGAGCCTGAACGCTATGAAGATGGGGTGAAACATAGGCCATCATTATGGCAATCTCAACTGCTTCTTTATGTGTTTGTTGCGCAAACAGATCTGTGGTGGGAGGCTGATGTTGTATCTAGGACTCAACAAAAGTCTTGGCCCGAGCAACAAAAGAAGTCAAGTCACATGTTGCCCCGGGATCAAGTGTTTGAAGATCGGTAATGATGTCGAACAAGTGTTGGAGGTTGTCCTTGTCAGAATAGAGGGAGTAGAGGTCCTCCCACATAGCATGGGTCGTCCCATAATACATGGTAATCGTATACGACTCGGTGTCCGGGGAATTGAGGATCCATGATTGGACACGGTCGTCATCACGGATCCACTTCTCAGTGGGAGCAGTTGGAGGAGCCCTTGTCAGATGATGATGAAGGCCTTTAGTCTGCAGAATACGGCAAACTGAGTGCACCCACTCAACAAAGTTCTGCTTCCTACGGAGAGAGATGGTGATGATATGGATCTCATCACGAAGTTCGAGAGGAGCAGCAGCACGGGCAGGAAGGGAGGAAGCCAAGGATTGGAAATAATATATTTATGGGTCAATATATTATAATATATTGTAAACAACATATTGTATTGTCTAATTGACAATAACAATATATTGTATTGTTATTTTGACAATAACAATACATTGACAATAATATTGTAAATTTAAAATTTTAAAACTAAATATAATATATATAACAAAAATACAAAAAGAGATTTATGAGCTAGAGCCTAGAGGTGCAGCCGCATCTCTCAAACTTTTTTTCAATTCATTTACAACCACTTAATTTGATTGCAGTTACGCCTCTCAAGTCTCAATCTTTCATATTAGAATCATTAGATGAATCACAGCCACATGATCATGAGAGATCAGACGGAGCTTGATATTTTTGATTCGTAAGTTATATTCTCCCTCTTCTTCGCACGCATCGCTTCGCATCAAAGGAGCCTCTTTTGTGGTTCTACCCTAGCAACGAAATCAACTCTTCTGCGCAGGTGACACGGTTAAAAATGAGTTTGCATGGGCGACCAAAGGTTTCACCCAATGGATTGGGGTCAGCAACATGTTCTTGGAGTTGAACTTTTGAAAATGCTATATCATATTATCTGTTTGTAACTTTGAATATTGGATTTTGAAACTTTTGAAATGATATATTATATTATTTGTTTGAAACTTTTGAAAAAATTACAATATATTGTATTTGCATTTCTAGCATTTACAATATAATATATTGTATTGCTAGCATTGCAATACCAATATATTGTATCGTTAGCATTACAATATCAATATATTATATTGTTTATTCTCAAAATTACAATACAATATCAGATAGTATTGTTCAAATCCCTGGAGGAAGTAGCAATTCCATGAAATAAACAGCTCCAAGAAGCGGGTAGACAGATGCACTTGCGAACAGAGACGCCAAGGCTACGACGCACCGGCGGCCCAGCGGAAAGCAGCGGCTAGGAAAAAGGGAAGCAAGATACGGTTAGGCTACGACGCACCAGGCGGCAAGAAGTAGGAGGGATTGCGGCAAGAGCAGTTATGCAACCAGCGGCTTGGATACCAAGCAGAATGGGCAGCTAGGCACCCCGCGGAAAGAATGGCACGGCAGGTGAACTGCATCGAGTAGGATTGGACCAAGAGAGAGGGCGGCCAAGGACAGAACAACTCGCGCGACAGGGAGAAGCGGCGAGGTCAAAGAGCAAAGAGAAACCACGCAAAGATCAAACCAGCGGTAAAGGCGGCTACCAGACAGACCACGGTGGAATGGGAAAGGCAAACGATCTGGCACGAACTCGCGACGGGCAGGGAAGGAGTACCAGGGCGCCCGATCTAATAGGCAAGGAAGAATCTGCGGTTAAGGCAGCGATTAGCCAGGTCGCAGAAAAGCAATCGGGCGAGACACACAGAGAAAAGTTATAAAAGCCACGGATGGGAAGGCAGAAAATGGGGGCAGGGGTCCAAGATCAATCCGCATAAATGTTGCGGGTAAGAAAAGGCAGACTGCCCCAGATCAAACCGCACACGATCTGCGGTTAGAGAAAAGCAAACCGTAAGAGGATCCTGTAGCGAAAAACCAGAAGACCGATTGGCCCTGATACTATGTAGAGAATTCCGGAAAAAAAAAGAGAAATTTTATTTCTCAAAAATTGTATGTCTTACTACATGTATTTGTACATATTTATAGGAAGAGAGAGAAGAGAAGTATCCCAATCCTAAGATGTGGGACAAATACAAGAATACAAGTGGGCAAATATATAGGTCTTAATAATGGGAATTTTTTAACATGATTTTCTCTAACACTTGTGATCGTATATATTCTAATGTTTGGATATGTGCCTGTTACTAGTATTTATGGTGTCAAGTTGTTTGTATCATTTATCGATAATTACACTAGAGTATCTTGGGTTTCTTGATGAGGGACAAAATTAAAGTAACACAATTGTGTATCCAATTTCATTGTATGGTTCAAACTCAATTCTGTATATCTATAAAACACATAAATTCTGAAATGGTAAAGAAAATGTTAACCAATATTTCTTGAAGTTTACTAAATAACATGACATTATTCATGAACTTACCTAGTGTTGATACACCCCCTAGCAAAATGGTGTATCTGAACAAAAAAATGGCACTTCCTTGAAGTGACTCGCACTTTACTCTTTCAAATGTCAGTTCCTAAGCAAACTGGGGTGAAGCTCTTCTTACTGGCACATAACTAATAAATCATTTACCCTCGCAAATTCTTGGTGGGTAATATATTGGAAGTGGAGAACTTTAAACCTACTCAATTCTTCGTTCTTTTGTCTCGTGTCCTCACCCATACACAGTGATGATGATATTGTTATGAACACGGATTGTTATGTTATTGTTTACAAGAGATGGATACAACCCAAACATACCTCCCAGCAACTCCAGCAATCTCAACCTCTGGCGGATATTGAGACGACAGGTAACTCCTCTGATATTACCATAATCCAGATCTTGTTTTTTGATCCTAATAGGGATGACCTTGACCTTCTCATTTCCTTGAGGAAAGGAAAACGCATATCCACCAACAATCATATTTCTTCATTTATCTTTGCAAAGAATTTGTCTATGCATCACAAAAGTTTTATCTCATCTCTTGATTCCATATCAATCTCAACATCAGTATATGAAGCATTAAGTGTTCATTAGATTGGAGTGTTTTTGGTCCAATGAAATTGGAATTGAGAGTCAATAAATCATTTCAGGGTGTTTAGTTGGATGGAAATGAAGATGGAATTGGAATTGGCTAAAACTGTGGGTTTTTATTTATGTCTACCTTCAATTCTTACCTACTTTGCTCGGTTTTGGGAGTTACTAGAATCATGGCCATCTTCTTCAAAATAAAATTATAGGTGATAGAAATTTTGAGTTGGAATCTTTCTAATGAACTTCCTATATGCCCCGATATGAGATTATTATCAGATTACTTCTCATTTTCTGATTGCATTTTGGATTGAACGAAAGTGAGAGAAATAAAAATGAGGAATCTCATCTCTAATCAAATTGTAGAAAATGGTTCATAATTTTACCCTCGAATATTTTCTTTCAACCAGGATGTTTTTCTTTTGCCTTCATATTTTAGTTCATGCATTGCTCTATTTTCTTTCGGTTCGGATGTTTTTATTGCCTTCATATTTGAGTTCATGCATTCCTCTATTTTGCATCCACAAAAGCTGCATCGCGCCTCCGCCTCTTCTTCTTCTTCATTCGAACCTTCCTCTTCCATTGAACTAAACCGAAGAGTCGCATGAAATCAATGTGACCTAAAGAATGAGGTGAATTCCAATTCAAATTCCTTGGGTTTTGGAATTGCCAAACAACATAATTGGACTCAACCCAACTTCAATTCCTACGGATTTTGGAATTTACTTAATTCCAATTTCTCCCTACTAAAACCCTCCAATCGAACGAACCCTAAAGAATAAGAACTGAGCTCAAGCCATGAATGAGAAGAAGAGAGCTTTAAGAATGAATGAAACTTGTCATATTGTTTCAAGGCCAAAGGGCAAAATTTGTGGGGTGCAGGTGGATCTACTCCTTAAAATACAGATCAGATGGAACCCTGGATTGGTATAAGGCAAGATTAGTTGCAAAAGGATTCACTTAGACATACGGAATAGATTACCAAGAAACTCTTGCTCCAATATCAAAATTGAATATTGTGACAGTTCTCCTTTCCCTGGCTACTCAATTCAACTGGGAACTATGTCAATTTGATATCAAAAATATACTTCTTTATGGAAATCTTGAGGAAGAGGTATATATGGATATCACACCTAGTTTTTGCTCCAACAATAATGAGAATCAACAATAATGAGAATCAAGTGTCTGGGCTAAAGAAGATTCTGTATGGGCTTAAGCAGTCTACACGAGCCTGATTTTGGAGATTCTCCAAAGCTATGCTGGCATTAAGGAAAAAATAGAGTGAAGTTGATCACACCTTGCTTTTCAAACACTCACGGGAGGGAAAACTCACCTTGTTATTTGTGAATGTCGATGATATTATCATTTCATGGAATGACATAGCTGAGAGCAAATTGCTAAATGAAAAATTGACAGACGAATTTGAGATAAAATGCTTAGGAAGACTGAAGTACTTCTTAGGAATTGAAGTCACATATTCTAAAGAAGGAATCTTTATCTCTTAGTAAAATAATGTTTTGCATCTTCTCGAAGAGAAGGAAAAATTGGGTTGCAAGTCTATTTGTTGAGAGAGCACAAAAACTTGTATGTATTGCTTGTGTGTCAAAATACAAAGAGAGAATACAAATTTATAGGAGGAAGAAAGAGAGAGAACAATCCTATACATGATGTGGGACTAAAGAAGAGAGAAGAGGAAAAACAAAAATGGGCCCAATAATGGGCTCTTTACATGGGCTTTTCTAACACTCCCCCGCAAGCTGGAGCGTACAAATCGTATGCGCCAAGCTTGGACAAGCACTGATAGAAGAGGGTACTAGAAATAGCCTTTGTGAGGACATCCGCAACTTGTTCAGTCCCTAGAACATGCTTTAGATCCAGCTTCTTCATTTGAACCTTTTCCCGGATGAAGTGACAATCGACTTCGATATGCTTTGTTCTTTCGTTGAAGACCGGGTTCTTGGCAATATGTATAGCAGCTTGGCTGCCACAGAGGAGGAGAGTTGGTGAAGGTAGCTTTATACCCATATCGGCGAGAAGACTCTCAAGCCACGTCAGTTCAGACACAACAGATTCCATTGCCCGGTATTCTGCCTCAGCTGATGATCGAGCAACGTCCGCTTGTTTCTTGCTTCGCCATGTAATCAAATGTCCTCCAAAATAAGTGCAAAAACCACTGGTTGATCGCCGGTCATCAAGGGAACCTGCATAGTCAGCATCTGAATATGCCACCAATGTTGGAGCTAAAAAGGAGGTTCTGTAGACAAGTCCTTGGTCGGGAGCTGTTTTAAGGTATCTAAGAATGCGTTCAACAGCCTGAAGATGAGATCTTTGAGGGGAGTGCAAATACCGACTGACAATACCCACGGCGAAGGAAATATCTGGTCTGGTTACCGTGAGATAGATCAATTTTTCAACGAGACGACGATAATATTCTGGATTTTGGAATAGGAGATCCGAGTCAGATGCTTGGGCGCACAACTTATGGTTTACATCCATTGGGGTATCACTCAGCCTACAGCCTGAAAAGCCCGCATCATGAAGGAGGTCGAGGCAGTACTTTCGTTGAGAGAGGACAAGCCCATCTGGCCTTCTGGACACCTCAAGACCCAAGAAGTACCGTAGGGAACCCAAATCCTTTGTCTGAAAGACGGAACTCAGATGTGGTTTGACCGCCTGTATCCCTTGTGAGTCATCTCTTGTAATGATGATATTGTTAACGTATACTAACAGAAGAACCGTTCCTGTTGTTCGGTGACGAGTAAACAGTGAGAAGTCGGCCGAGCTCTGAGTAAAACCAATATCCCAAAGGGCTTTGCTGAACTTTTCAAACCATGCCCGTGGGGATTGTTTGAGACCATACAGAGCCTTCAAAAGGCGACAGACCTGAAACTCCCCCGTGGTGTCAAACCCGGGTGGTTGCTGCATATATACCGTCTCACCATTCGAAAAAGCATTCTTGATATCCAGTTGGAGTAAGGGCCACTAGCGATGGGCAGCTACGGAGATGAGGACACGAACGGTATTGAGCTTGGCCACTGGAGAGAAAGTTTCCTCATAGTCAAGCCCCTATTGTTGGGTGAAGCCATGAGCCACCAGACGAGCCTTCAGACGGTCTATCGTCTCATCAGCAGCATGTTTGATGACAAAGACCCACTTACACACAACCGGTTTCTGACCCGAAGGAAGGGGTACTATAGTCCATGTCTGGTTAGCCCAGAGAGCAACCATTTCCTCCTCCATGGCGGCCCGCCAGCACGAATGTTGGAGTGCCTCCTGCACAGAGTTAGGAACAGAGACCGAGGAAAGAGAAGTAGCAAATGTGTGAAGTTGGGGAGAGAGGCGATGGAGGGAGACACAGTTCTCCAGTGGATGAGCAGTGGAGGGCGATACCTGATCAGCAGGACACGGAGTAGCCGTGGTTGAGGCCGACTGCAGAGGGGCAACGAAATTGGGAGGGCGACGAGTGTAGACACGGATAACGGGTGGTTTGGAGGGTGCAGGGGTCGGTGCAGGTGGAACCGGTGAAGATGGTGTAGTAACGGAAATAACAGGACGTGGGATGGATGGCGGGAAAGGAGCGGGCGGTAGATGAGCGGGGAAAGGAGCAGGGAAAAAAGGTTGATCCTCCCGGAAGGTAACATCAGTAGAGACCAAGATCTTTCGAGTAGCTGGAGAATAACATACATAGCCCTTCTGGGTGCACGAATATCCGACAAAGATGTGTTTAACCGCCCGGGGATCCAACTTGTCTGAGGACGACCCCAAACGATGGACGTAGCATGTGCTGCCAAAAATACGAGGCGAGAGAGGAAAGGCCGGAGTGGCGGGAAACAGTAGGCTGAACGGAGTAGCATAGTTGAGGACGGAGGAAGGGAGACGGTTGATGAGAAAGCAGGCAGCGGAGACCGCAAAATTCCAGTAAGGTTTGGGAACATGCTTTTGAAGCATGAGGGAGCGGACTATATCGAGTAAATGGCGGTTCTTTCGTTCGGCAACGCTGTTCTGCTGGGGTGTGTAGGCACAGGATGTTTGATGAATAATCTCGAATTCAGAGCACAAATCCGTAAATTCGTGACCGGTGTATTCGCGAGAATTATCGGTGCGCAATGTTTTTAGGGTGGTGTGGAATTGTGTACGGGTCTCAAGGACAAAGGCCTGAAAAATACGGGGAATCTCGGAGCGATCACGAAGTAAGTAAAACCATGTTGTGCGAGAGTAATCATCAATAAATGTGATAAAGTGCCGAAACCCAGAAATACTAGTAATCTTAAAAGGACCTCATACATCGGAATGTACTAAATCAAACGGAGCAGCGCTCCGGGTACAATGCGCAGGAAAAGAAGAACGTGACTGCTTGCCGAAGATACAAGACTCACACTGAAACGGATGAAGAGATATATCAGGAAGAACCCGCTGGAGGACCGGCAGAGGGGCATGCCCAAGTCGTCGATGTCACTCACTGGAAGAGACAGAGGAGAGTCATCGAGAAGGTGGAGCCCGTTCAGCAATGTGCCTTTACCAATGGTAGTCTGCGTCCGTCGATCCTGTATAATAAAAGAAGTAGATGTGAATATGACAGAGCAATCAAGATCACTAGTAAGGCGTCCCACAGAAAGTAAATTGAACGGGGAGCTCGGAATATGAAGAGCCGAGCGAAGAGAGATCGAGGGGTTGAGAGAGAGATCCGCCGAGCCGGAGACGGGAACCGTCGCCCCATTAGCCACAGTGATACATTTCGGATGAGGAGACTACGAGTACTGGGGAGGCCGTCGCGAGGTAATGTGATGAGTGGCACCTGAGTCCACGATCCAGCATGGACCGGTGGATAAACAAGCAGTATCTGTGTTGGAGACAGAGGCAACGGAGGCAGAGGGCGGGTTGAGTAGCCCCTGGAGTTGCTGGAGCTGAAGACGAACGGCCTCAAGGTCAGGAGGGGCTGCAGAGGAGGCGTCAGCAGCAACAGACGCCGTCGGACGAGGAGGATAACCAATCTTCCGGTAGCAGGTCGCCTCAAGATGGTCGTCCTTCCCACAGTAAGAACACTTCGGCCGACCCCGGCCACCACGCCCACGGCCCCGGGACCCCGAACGTCTGCTACGAGCAGAGGAAGGAGGGGACGGTAGGGGGGATGGGGCCTGCTGAAGAAGGGCCGGGGGAGAAGGCACAGAAGTATCCGGAGGAGGTGACACACGGAGAAGCATGGAGGAAACATCAGAGAAAGAAGGTGTTGTGGGAAAAGCCAGAACTTGAGTCTGAATGCTCTAAAGGTGAGACGGAACACGAGCCACCATGATGGCAATGCAGACGGCTTCCTTCTGAGCACGCTGAGCAGCATGATCATTGGTAGACGGCTGATGTTGAATCCAGGCCTCAGTCAGGGTCTTGGCTCGAGCGACAAAGGAGGTCATGTCCGAAGCCCCGCCAGTGTCGAGAGCGAGAAGATCAGTCAGTATGTCGTAGAGATGCTGAAGGCTGTCCCGGCCTGAGTACAAGGAATGCAGCTCATCCCACATAGCTTTGGCAGTTTCGTAATACATGGCCATCTGATAAGGTTCACCATCCAAGGAATTGAGGACCCAAGTTTGAACGCGACCATCATTGCGGAGCCAGTCGTCGGTTGGAGGAGATGGAGGTGCCAGAGTGAGGTGAGGCAAAAGGCCCTTGGCCTGAACAACCCGTCGAACAGAATGCACCCAAGGGATAAAGTTCTTCTTTCCAGAGAGAAATGGTAGTTATACGCAGCTCGTCGCGGATTTCAGCAGAACAAGTCGGGCGGTCTGCTGGACAAGTCGGGCAGTCTACAGGCGGACTAGCTGTCGAGCCGGTGGAGTTGACAGAAGAGCCCATAAAAGCAGCAGGAGAGAGACCGTTACAGGTCGGGCGGTTAGCAAGCCACAACGACTAGAGACTGTAGCGGGTGACGAAGGCCGCTGCAAGAAGAACTGGAGACCGCTCGGCAGGCAGGCAAGGAGAAGACCGCGACCACAATGCGGGAGAAGCAAACCGCACGGTCACAATGTGTACACCAGCGGCCAAACGGACAGCGACCAAAAAATGCGGAAAGAAGATAGACCGCACGGTCTCAGTGTGCACACCAACGATCAGAGCAAAGAAGGAGGCCGCGAGTAGAACTCGAGCGGACAGGAAGAGGAAGCCGCGAGTAGAGAACTCGAGCGGATAGGAGAAGAGTCCGCGAGTTAGAGAACTCGAGCGGATAGAAGAAGAGTCCGCGAGGTAGAGAACTCGAGCGGATAGGAGAAGAGTCCGCGAGTTAGAGAACTCAAACGGATAGGCAGAGAGACCGGGCGAGTAGCACCGGAAGAGGGGCCCACGGGATAAGAAAACAGGGAGAAGGCCGCGAGCTAAGAAGGGAGTTCGCTGCGGGAAGGGAGAAAGAAACAAACCGCGCGGGTAGAGAGGAAACTGCGCGGGATAAGGGAGGTGGGAAAGGGCCCCACTGGTGAGAGATACTCCTATAAAAGGATAGAGAGTAGAGAGAAAGAGGGCGGAGGCCACAGGATAGGGGTGGGAGGGAAGAGAGAGGCGGTTAGCAGAAAACTAGTCGCGCGCCCTGTGCGAGAAGGGAAGGCCGACCGGTTAGACAAAGGCAGACCGCGCCTAGCGCAAACAGAGCAGATCGGGCGGTTAGCAGAAGGCTAGCCGCAAGGAGAGACCGAGTCCCTCTGATACCATGTTGAGAGAGCACAAAAACTTGTATGTATTACTTGTGTGTCTAAATACAAAGAGAGAATACAAATATATAGGAGGAAGAAAGAGAGAGAACAATCCTATACATGAT
Organism: Platanthera zijinensis; assembly: GCA_039513925.1. Lineage (NCBI taxonomy): Eukaryota > Viridiplantae > Streptophyta > Magnoliopsida > Asparagales > Orchidaceae > Platanthera > Platanthera zijinensis. The sequence goes on from CM077094.1 coordinate 140,266,285, forward strand.
GTGGGACTAAAGAAGAGAGAAGAGGAAAAACAAAAATGGGTCCAATAATGGGCTCTTTACATGGGCTTTTCTAACACTATTAATGTTTCCATTGAACAAAATCACAAAATGGAAAATGCTGAAAAATGCCCAACGGTTGATAAAGCTCAATATCAGAGGCTGATTGGGAAATCAATCTATCAAGCACATACAAGACATGATCTTGCATATGCAGTCGGTGCCATCAACCAATTTATGCATGATCCAAGGACCAAACATCTGCAGATTGTAGAATTAATCCTTCGGTATCTCAAGAGCACTCCCAGGAGAGGATTGTTGTTTAAAAGGGGTGAAAGACTATCTCTGGAGACATACACAAATGATGATTATGGAGGGTCTTTGGGGGACAAAAAGTCTACTTCTGGCTACTGTATCTTCCTAAGTGACAACCTCAATACCTGGAGAAGTAAGAAAAAGGATGTGGTGGTCAAATCTAGTGTTGAAGCTAAGTTCAAGGCTATAGCACAAAGTATATGTGAACTAATATGGATGGAATTCTATTGGATGATCTAAAAATCAAATATGAAGTTCCAATGATATTGTTTTGCGACAATAAATCTGTTATTTGCATTGCTCATAATCCGGTCCAATAAGATTGAACAAAACACATCAAAATCGACCGCCACTTTATCAAGGGGAAACGAGATAGTGGGATGGTATGCACGTCACATGTTTCTTCTGAATAACAAATTATCGGTATTCTCACAAAGGGGTTACCACGTGACAAATTCCACAATCTTACTAGCAAGCTGGGAAGGTTGGATATCCATTATCCAACTTAATGGAGAGTGTTGTAAATTTATAGCCATTCTTTTTCTTTCTATTTTTTGTGGGCAGTTAGGTCTTTTATCTCAAGTGTAATATGTATATAATACTCATATGAGTAATGAAAGAATTGAGCTATTTTATTTTTGACAAGATGGAAAGGGTAGACAGTGGCTCTTCTAAAATGCACAAGTTTCAAAGAGTTCATGTTTTTGTGATTTTAAGCAAACCTATAGCCATTTTCCTAAACTGCACGAGTCTAAAACTTTGAAATTTAGGTTTTCTAGCCTCTTGTGCCACAGAGTTGAGTTTAACATGACTTTGCTGAGATGAGCTTGCTCATTTAGAGTGCAGAGAAGCAGAGGAGACATCTTGTAATTTGTGATCTTTATTGTGGAAATAGAATGATTTGAGGCTTTGTATATATATTGTACTCATTGTTATCAAATTTGATTTGATAACCATTCTTCATCAGTTGTCCAACAGAGAAGATTATGTGAGAGATTAGGTTCATAGTACATCATGAATAAGTCTCATATCTCCTAATTGTGTTTCAACGGGAACCGAGCCTCTTCCTTCTATTCTCAGTTGTTTTCCATCTCCCAATATTACAGGGATTTCATGGTTTCATCCAAATGAGTGAAGGTTTGTTTTGAGTTTGACATGTGGTTTGAGATTTCACAGTCAATGAACTATGTATTGGAGTTAATATCCTTTGTTTTCAGGCTGGAGTAAAATACTCTATCCAGTGACTTTGTAAAATTTGCTTCTTTTACTTTTGACTTCTCCTTTACCTTAAACTAGCAGTCTCTCTCAAAGTATGTTGGTTTATTGCCCCTTTTACACTTGTAGAAGCAATCCATGGTATTGTGGTTACTTCTTTTACAGACGTTGCAATGGACAGTAGAATGCGGCATTTTTATGTGCCTAGCCTGAGGTCCTCTGCCTCTTCCTCTTGAGCTGATCTTTTGAAATCTCTATCTTGAACATTCCTCTAAGTTTTTTTAAAAGTATGATCACCATTAGAGATGTTTTCTGGATGGCTTGTTCCAAAGGTTCATCAACCCAACGTAATTGTTCTTCATGGCCTTGCAAAGATCTCATAAGCTGTGAGGGTTGTGGGGTCTTTAGATTCTTCTAAGGCAGTTACTACTGGATCATATTTTGGATCATAGGGACAATTTTTTTCTTTAACCTTATCTCCTAGACTTCAGATTTGATTCACAATGCTCATAGCTCTTGAAACAGAAGTGTGTATTGTTTTTGAGTCTTTCATGAGTAATGCGTCAAAATGTTCCCATTGGTGTTGAAATTTAATGGAGACTACCTTCTCTGATCCCTTAAACTCAATGTAAAGGATATAACATGCCTCTATTGAAGATGTTACCCCAAGAAATGTGGATTGATGTATTTTCTTACCCTTTGATGAATGTAGATGAGAGCCTTTGAGTCCCTTTTTATTTAGCTTTTAATCTCACGTGTAGTAATCCGGATTTGGGTCTGTGAGAAGCAAGCAAGTTATTTCCTCCAAACTTTTCTCTCTCTATTCTCTCCCTCTCTCTACTCTACCGTGCGGAACCCTAGCCGGCACTACCCGATCGGGTTCGGCGCTGCCGACCGGAGTTCGCCCGTCCCTCTTCCTCCTCTTTTCTCCCAACCTCTCCTCCTCTCCTTCTTTCTTCTTCCTCCCTCTTTCTCTCCAGGCATCCGAAGGGTCTCGACCATAGCATCTCCGGAAGATTCGGCCCCTCCACCGGGGAACACCTCCGCAATCAGCCCCATCACCAGATCTAGGTCGGGAGGCTATATCAACTTGGTATCAGAGCCAAACGTCGGGATCTCTCTACCCGGCAACTACCGCGCCGCCCTCACCGGGTTTCGCCGACCAGCCACTCCTCTTCCGCCCGCCAGGGATTCCGCCGGATTGTTGCCTCCTCCAGCATTACCTCTTTTCCCCATGGTCGACGGTGGTCCTTCTCTCGCCCAACTCATGGAGTTGTTTCAGTCGATGTTCGCCACCCAAAGTGACAGGATGGATTCCCTAAATGCGCGCTTGGACTCCCTCCACGGCGTTTCTCCGCCACCGCCGCACCCCGCAGCCTCTCTGTCCGAGAGTCGAGTGGACTCGACTCGTCCTCGCGGCGACACCTACTCCGGCAACCGTTTCCTACATATGGATTTTTCCCTTATATGAGGGCCGCAAAGATCCCCTACCATGGCTAACGCGCTGCGATTTCTTCTTCGCTAACCAACACACTCCGGACAAGGAACGTGTCGGCATTGCCTCATTCCACCTCCCAGGCCCGGCATAACTATGGGTCATGCAACTCCTCCGGAACCACCCTACTACCTCGTGGGAAGAATTCCAGGCAGCCTCCTCCCTACGCTTTGGACCGGCCATGTCAGGCAACCCTCGCGGCGACCTTATTGCTCTCAAGTATACCGGCTCCATCAACTCCTATCTGGAGCAATTTCAGTTGTTACTCTCACGCGCCACGATCATGTTACCGCCCCAACAAGTCTCACTCTTCACCGTCGGATTGCCCGACCGACTCCGTTGGAATGTAGAATTTTAGAAACCACCGGATCTCTTGACGGCTATGAGCCTCTCCCGCACGTTCGACCGTTGCCTCGCCTTGGATTGGCCGTCCTCGACCACCACCACAGTTCGCCAACTCTCAGCCACCGAAGGGGGACCAGCCCCTGCAACCTACTTTTCGCCGCCGTTTGTCCCATCCGGAGATGGCGGCCCATCGTGAGAAGGACTTATGCTTCAATTGTGATGAGTTGTACACACCCACTCATCGGTGCAAGCACCTTTTTTGGTTGGAAGTGGACGACCCATCGGAGGATGATGACGATGGGTTCGACGATTCGAGCACACCACAGCTGTCTCTCCATGCCTTAGTTGGACCGCAGGAGGGCTGCACCATTCAGCTTTTTTTTACGATCGCGGGTACATCACTCCTCGCTCTTTTAGACACCAGTAGTACTCACAATTTCATCGCAAGGACAGGGCCCTCCAGCTTGACCTTTTGTATGTGTCGCGCAGCCACGTCAATGTGGCGGTGGCAAACGGCCAACAGATGTCAAGCCCGGGGGTATGTCGGTGCATAGCTTTCGATGTGGACGGCTCTTCTTTCCAGACTGATCTCTTTCTTGTTGACCTTCGGGGCTTTGACATAGTGTTGGGCATTCGTTGGTTGTGCACGTTGTAGCCCCTCACTTGGGATTTTCATCGTATGACCATCTCATGGCAAGCCGTTTCTCGTTTGGTACAGTGGCAAGGGCAGGTTCCCTAGCAGTCTTTGTCCTCCTCTTTAATCCGCGCGGATCTTGCTGCCCTTCTTCAGTCGTTTTTTGAGCTCTTCAGTCCGCGATTGGGCCTTCCACCGTGGCGGCGGCAAGACCATCGCATTTGCCTCCTAGGGGCGGCTCTGGTGGTGGTGTGACCATACCGCTACCCCTTCCTCCAGAAGGACGAGATCGAACGACAATACGACCTCTTCCACCAGCAGGGTCTCATTCGGCGCAGCGTCTCACCTTTCTCTTCTCCGGTACGGTTGGTGCACAAAAAGGACAACACGTGGCGCATGTGTGTGGACTATCGAGCCCTAACCGCAATTATGGTCAAAGATAAGTTTCCTATTCCGGTAGTCGAGGAACTTCTGGACGAGCTACATGGAGCATGCATCTTCTCCAAGCTCGACTTATTTTCAGGGTATCATCAAATCCGCATGGAGGATACGGGCGTGGAGAAAACGGCATTTCGGACGCATCACGGCCACTTCGAGTTTCTGGTTATGTCGTTCGGCCTTACGAACGTGCCCTCTACATTTCAAGTTTTGATGAATGAGGTATTCCAACCCTTCCTCCGCAAGTCCGTTCTGATTTTTTTTATGATATTTTGGTGTATAGCAAATCTTGGGAGGAGCGCGTACGTCATCTTCGGGTCGTCCTCAGTTTGGCTCACACACACCAATTGGTTCTCAAGCCTTCAAACTGCTCGTTTGGGCAGCGTTCGATCACTTACTTGGGACATGTAGTGGATCACTCGGGAGTCTCAGCCGACCTGGCCAAGCTCGAGGGTGTGGCGTCGTGGACACTACCGCAGAATATCACCGACCTCCGAGGCTTTCTTGGCCTCATGGGCTATTACCGCCGCTTCATCCGCGATTACGGCAACATCACCACCCCCTTGATCAGCTTGCTTCGGAAGAACGCATTTGTATGGACGGACATCGCGATACATGTGTTCCATTCTCTTCAAGCGGCATTGTTGTCCACTCCGGTTCTCCGTCTTCCAGACTTCACAATATTGTTCCTCGTCGAGTGTAACGCGTCCGGTTTAGGCTATAGTGCGGTGATGCAGCAGGAGGGCCACCCCATCACCTATTTCAGCCGCCAGACGGTCGCCCACCACCGGAAGTTACCTGCATATGAGCAAGAGCTCATCGAGCTCGCCAAGGCTATTCAGCATTGGTGGTCTTACTTATGGGGCCGTTCATTCATCATCTGAACAGACCACTACAGCCTTAAATACCGCCTAGAGTAGCGCCTCACTACTGTGCTACAGCAGCGGTGGGTCAGCAAGTTACTCGGCTTCGATTTTCAAGTGGAGCACAAGGCCGGGTCACTCAACTGCGCCGCCGACGCGCTCTCCCGCTGGAACATTCCAACGAATGCCGCCATCCATGCCATCTCCTTCCCAACGGCCGACCTCCTCCTTGCTTTGTCAGGAGATCCATGCTTCTCCCAGTCACTCCGAGTTGCTACACCAGGCGGAGCAAGGCCTCACAGATACGTAGTGGACAGCCCGTCAGGGGTTGATCTATTACCGTGATCAGTTGTACGTAGATCTTGCCTCGCCCCTCATCCTCACCATCTTGGACGACGTCCACTCCTGCAGCCACGAAGGCATTCACCGTACTCTCCAGCGCCTTCGCACGGAATTCTATTAGAAGGGCATGCATCGACACGTCCGCGAATTCATCTCTGCATGTGTCGTATGCCAACAAAACAAGGCGGATCACCTCCTTTCGGCCGGCTTACTTAAACCCCTACCAGTCCCTACACAGATTTGGGCGGATCTTTCTATGGATTTTGTTGAAGGGTTGCCTTCGGTTCGCGGCAAATGCATTTTGATGGTAGTGGTGAGTCGTTTCTCAAAGGGAGCCCATTTCATTCCCTTGGCGCAGCCGCTTGTAGACGAGCACGTAGCACGGGTGTTCTTTCAGGAGATCTTTTGACTGCATGGAATGTCGGAGACGCTTGTCTCGGACTGGGATAAAGTCTTCACAAGTAACTTTTAGAGGGAGATTTTCTCACTTAATGGCACCAAATTGGCTTTTTCTTCAGCCCACCACCCCCAGTCTGATGGTCAGACCGAGGTGGTCAATCGCACACTCGAGATGTACTTGCGGTGCGTGATCAGGGACCGTCCGCGGGATTGGCCGCGTTGGTTGTCGTGGGTTGAATACTATTACAACACGGCGTACCACAGGGCACCGCAGACCACACCGTTCCGCCTCATCTACGGTCGCGACCCTCCCCGGCTTTTGTCCTACACGGGTGGCTCGGCTCGCCCGGCGGCCATCGATCGCGAGTTGGAGGATCGTGACACTTTTTTGCATGCCGCCCGGACTCGCCTACTGCAGGCCCAACAGCGAATGGAGATTGCATACAACCGAAGTCATAGAGATCTCACCTTCGTCGTGGGAGATTGGGTGTGGGTGCGGTGCCGCCCCTTTTGTCAGGTCACCGCGACTCGACCCCCCTCCAACAAGTTGGGCCCCAAGTTTTTTGGCCTTTTTCCATCAACAAGGCCATTGGTGAAGAGGCCTACCGCCTCGGCCTTCCTACGGAGGCCCGGATTCATGATGTCTTCCACATTTCCCAGCTCAAGTTATTTGTTGGGCCTCCACCGCCAGCTCCCTTGGTCAGCCTACAAAGCACGGATACTTAAAAATGGTCTACGTATCGACTCGAACGCGTACCGGATACGGAAAATGCCCGGAAACGCGTTTCCGAAACTCCAGGAAACGCATTTTTTAAAATATATATATTTTATTTTCGGAATCGCGTATCCCGCAAGGGGGATACACGATTCCGTGAGATATAGAGCTCGCGTATTTCATTTTACGCATTAGGTTTTCATGTTCCGCTCCCGATCCCACCGGCGTTCCGCTCCCGATTCGGCTGATCCCGCAGGTACTCCTTCTCCTCCTCCTTCTGCTTCTTCTTCTTCTACTACTTCTTCTTCTCCTGCTTCTTCTCCTTCTCCTGCTTCTTCTCCTTCTCCTGCTTCTTCTCATGCTTCTTCTTCTTCTTCTTCTTCTTCTCATGCTTCTTCTTCTTCTTCTTCTTCTTCTTCTTCTTCTTCTTCTTCTCCTGCTTCTTCTTCTTCTTCTTCTTCTCCTGCTTCTTCTTGCTTCTTCTTCTTCTCCTGCATCTTCTTGCTTCTTCTTCTTCTCCTGCATCTTCTTGCTTCTTCTTCTTCTTCTCCTGCATCTTCTTGCTTCTTCTTCTCCTGCATCTTCTTGCTTCTTCTACTTCTTCTCCTGCATCTTCTTGCTTCTTCTACTTCTTCTCCTGCATCTTCTTGCTTCTTCTACTTCTCCTGCTTCTTCTTCTCTTCTTCTTCGTCTTCTTCTTCTTCTTGTTTTTCTTCATTTCATGCTTCTCCTTTTCCTGCTTCTCCTTCTTCTCCTCCTTCTTCTCCTTTTCCTTCTTCTTCTCCTCCTTTTCCTTCTCCTGCTTCTTCTTCCCTTCCACAAAACTTAAGTTCTTAATGTTAGCACCATGTTAATCTGATGTGATCTATGTAGCACTTATAGTAGTAACAAATGCGTGTAGCTAGGATTTTCCACTCAACGGTTAATCTATCGTTGTACAAAAAAAATGTGTGTAGCTAGGAATTTCTCACATTATCCAATTTTATTATGAGTTTGTTAACATTGTTTGTTATGAATTTCATTGTTGTTTAAATTAGGTCTTATCTTTCATAACATGGATTCAAGTAGCGGCGTTAATTTTTATACTTGATATTTTGCATGTGAATGTAACAAAACAATGCTCTCAATTGATGTAATGATGTATTGATGTGGGCATATGATAGATTGTTCTTTATGGTGTTTGTTTCTTTGAATGTTATTTATAGCATTATATGAAATGTCAATTGTATTAAAATAATAAAAACGTTTCTCGTATCCTAATTTTTTAAAAAATCACGTTTCACGTATCGTTTCGTATCGTATCCCATTTTCGTCCCCGTGCTACATAGTGGTCTGCATCCAACCGCAGCTTGAGGACAAGCTATCTTCTGACGAGGGCGGTGATGTTATGGCACTCGACGTACCAGATCCATATTGGGGCCACACATATCAGTGTCGCCCACCGGCCGAGACCGCATGAATTTTTATCCTATGTTATTTTGTCACATTTCGTATTTTTATTTAGCTTTTAATCTCACTTATAGTAAGCCCAGGTGAGGGGCGCGAACAATTAAATTTGGGTTTGATGTTGGGGACCTATATGGTCTGGGTTTGGGTGTGTGAGAAGCAAGCTACTTCCTCCAATTTTTTCTCTCTGTTCTCCCTCTCTCTCTCTACTCTCACGTGCGGAACCCTAGCCGGCGCTACCCGTTCGGGTTCGGCGTTGCCGACCGGAGTTCGCTTGCCCCTCTTCCTCCTCTTTTCTCCCTACCTCTCCCCCTCTCCTTCTTTCTTCTTCCTCTCTCTTTCTCTCCAGGTATCTGAAGGGTCTCAACCATAGCATCTCTGAAAGATTCGGCCCCTCCAACGGGGAACACCTCCGCAACCGGCCCCATCACCAGATCTAGGTCGGGAGGCCATATCAAACTCTTCTACATGTTTTTAACTTTTGATTGAGTGCATATGTTTTTGTAGAATGAAATTGGGAAACCAGGCATTCCATTTTGCACGAAATACCACAGTCTCTAAGACTAAAATATCCTCATATGGGTGTTCCATTAGTCGTAGCATTCGCCTTTGAATGCGAGAATTGTAGTTTGTATTGTTTTAAATGTCCTCTGACATTTCATTTTTTAGGGCAAAACAATATGTTTTTCTTAAAAAAAATAGATTGTCCTTTCGTAAAACATAAGCCGACATGTCTGATTGTTTCAAATATATCGGCCGACGCGACTTTTAAATATATCGTCCGCTATTTATTTTATGTTATATTATCAGACTAGTATCATATGTTTAAATTGTCTATATATATTATATTATATATGTTTAAATCAATTTAACTTATTGTTTCGATTTTTTTAACATTTTATTCTTACAATCAATTTTTTATAATAGTTTCATAATTTTTTAATTTCATATTACAAAAAATATGAAAATATTTAATATATTTATTAGTTGATTGCTTGCATATTATTAATATAAATTTATAAGTTTGAAAAGACTTATAGTCAATCAAGGATTTTTAATTTGTAAATTTTCTTTATTCGCAATCAACTTATTGTTATCAAAATAAAATTATTGTATACTATTAAATATATTTTATAAGGTATAATTTTGTATATGTTAATAATATTTTATCTTAGATACTATTCAATTTAATTTTGTAATATAAATGGATCATTTTTATGTATTTGTTATATTATATTTCTATTTTTATAACATATAATTATAGTTAATATACATAAAAAAAATTATTTATAAGAAATGAAAATCCGATATTTTAAAATATCTCCGACTTCCGGCATCCGACATTTAAAAATTCAATCTGACATGAAGCCGACATACAATATTTAAAACATTGGCAATTTGTGAATAATCGAACATTTGGCTTGGGTTTGAGGAAGTCATATGATGATGATGATCAGTGAGTCCAGGGGGTACTCAAAGAGTGTGAAAAGGATCAAAATTTGATGGATTTGAAGCTTTTATTAGAGGCTATGATACCACTATAGCAACAGCGTAAGCACGAGAATGAAAGAAAATAGGAAAAAAACGGAGAAAGATAAGTCTTCCTTACTCAAAATAGTTCCATTGCATTTTTGCATTACATTTCTTCTCTAGTGTAATACATCTTTATACTATAAGCAAGGAGCTACGTTACACCATGGTGTAACATTTTAATGCGAAAATGCCCTCATAAAATCAGGTTTTGTGAGTTAATTTGGGGGTATTTGGGTCATTTGGCCGGATTAGGGCTTAATTAAAAGAGACCGACACTGTTCATCCGCCTCAAAATCCCGATACCCAACCTCTTCGTTGCTTCTTCTGCGCAGGTAGGGAAGCGCCTACATCGTCCTCTCCTCCTTTTTCTGCTTCCACAAGCCCGTTGCAGCCCGTCGCAGCCCGTCGCAGCCCGTCGCAGGCCTCGCCATCTTGGTCCTTCACAATCGACCGATTGCTTCAGCTCTCCATCACTGTCTCCCATTTGGTTTCACCTCTTTTTCTCTGCTCTGTCAATTGCCGAGATGTCGACGCTTTCGATCCCTCGGTTCGTCCCTCCTGCTTCTGATGATGTTGAGCAGCTGCGCAAAGCCTTCTCCGGTAAGTTCCTCTTTCCTCAGATCTCCTCTTCCGCTTAGGTTTGTGTTATGTATTTGGTCAACCCAGTAGATCTATCCTGAAAAAATGTTATATGCATTTCGATCGGTGATGGAATACAGGATGGGGCACGAACGAGGGGCGGATTATCTCCATCCTCTCCCACCGCTCTTCCGCCCACCGCCACAAGATTCGGAAAGCATATGTTGTTTTATACGGCGAAGATCTTCTCAAAGGTCTCGATAAAGAGCTCTCGCGCGATTTTGAGGTGTGTTAACCTGCCATTTTTTGTTATCCCAATTCCCAAGTTCTTTTGTTTCCATTTCATTTCCTAGGCAATAATGAGAGTCTGAGTATCTGGTTCTGCTTTTTTTTGGCAGAAAATCGCGCTTCTTTGGGTGCTTGATCATGCGGAAAGGGACGTTGTGCTAGCCTATGATTCGGCGAGGAGGTGGGGGCCCGGCGATCGTGTCCTAATTGAGATCGCCTGTGCCCGGAGCTCAGATGAGCTTTTTGCAGCAAGGAGGGCTTATCATGCCCTCTATAAGAGATCCCTTGAGGTGGACATTGCAGCCCATGCCAAGGGAGATTTCAGGAAGGTTATTGTCAATTTAAGGGGCTAACCAATCTACTAACCTTGGCTGAATTAATTTCTTAATTTGATTGTAATGTGGCAGTTCATCATTCATTTCCGATTTTAGAGAAAATGAGGGATTTTAGAGAAAATGAGGAATTCAAAGACTGTGGGGATACAAAATCAATGAGGGCCTGTTGCTTCCACAGCTCAAGAAGTTGATAGTCTTGAATCCATTGTTCCTTGGCAAATCCCTCTTCCCGGCACCCTCCTCACGGTCAGAGCCCCCTTCTTCTTTGTTTTTCTTTTTAGCATAAACATCTCTTGGATCGATTGATTTAATTAGTATAATTTGGTGTGTGTTTTACTTTTGTGTGTGCTCTGTTTTTCAATTTGTCATTTATATGTTTATCAAGTAGTTGTCAATTTCTTAGGGGTATTTACCAAGTTCTCTGATTTTTTACTATGTACAGTTCAGCAATGTTGTCTCTCTTTTCATTATTGTGAAGTCTCCTAATTGTGATTTATACTTTATAATAATTAGCACTGTTTCAATTCTAACAATCATGAAAAACTGCAGCCTACATGTTTTGAGATTAGCAATCTCTCAGTTTTTATTATTATCCAACATTTGAATTTTATTTTCAAGGTGATGGAGCCATGGAGGTATCAATTTTGTAAACCAAAGTTTACTGTTTGCTTAAATCTCAGCCTGCAAGTTTCTGCATTCAATCATTTATGATGTCCCTTATTTATGGTTGTTTTTATACATCCCAGACACAATGTATGGACACATTCTCCTACTGGTCCATGCTCTTCGTCTGGTTGCATCATGGATTGTTTAGGTTATAATTGAATTTTACAACTCGCATGTTAAACCTGTATGAAAGCTTTGAAGGCTAATCCATACGGTAATCAACATGCAAAACAAATTTTTTGATATTGTTTCTCCCATTTTTAAATTGATTGTAACATTGCTTAACTGACTGCAACTTAATGAGCATAACTGTTACTTACTCTACTCCTATTAATATTGTATAAAATTGAAAGTTGTTTGCTCTTTAGATAACCTGCTTGCGTTGTTTGTTGTGCTTTTTATCTCCTGAACCATTTCGCCAGTTTCAGGCTCCGTTTGAGGGGACTTATTTTCACCGGTCAAGCGGTCGTAATCACTTGACCGGTGAAAATAAGTCCTCCTAAATGGGGCCTTAATTAAGGTCCGGTTCATGCGGTCGTAATCACTTGACCGATGAAAATAAGTCCTCCTAAACGGAGCCTCAATCTCCAAATGACCATTTCTCTGATGTCTTCAAATTTCATGTGCTTTGAATTGGACAAATCATCTAAAGTATCAGCAATGTAATTGGATTTTTCTTCTTTTCCATTAGCACTACTCCTAATATCATTTTCACTCCACCCCTCCAATTTATTGAATAAATCAGTTCCCTGTGCAACCAAAATTCTGATCTTGAGCCTAAGAAAATTTAATTTTTAGCTCTTTATATTTGATAGGAAATGTAGTTATTCAAATTATGGTTAATTTCATCACTAGGGGTATTTTAAGCCGTTGGAATGAAAGAAATGATGTACTTGGCATTAGTGAGATTATGACTAAAGATAGGGCACAATAGCGGCAAAGGATCCATATAGCCGACCCCACTATAGTGGGATAAAGGCTTCAGTGTTGTTAACAATAGCAGGCTGATCCCACACATCGTGCCGCATTCGAAGGGAGAGTCGGCAAGCAGGGGCGGATCCAGAGGGGGGCCCGAGGGACACTGGCACCCCCATTATTTTTCAAAATGATTAGTGTAATTAGATTCCTCTTGTCGAGGCAATGAATTTTGACTACTTATACGTCAAAAACAGTGTCCAGATGAGGGAAAAATAGCTCTGATAAGATTGAAACGTTCAATTTTTTTTTTTGAAGAAAGTTGATGTTTGGCCTCCCATGTTAAAATTTTAGAACCCAGTGACACATTCAAAAAAATTTGTGTGCACCCCCATTATCAATTTGTGCACCACCATTATTAATTTTCTAGATCCGCCACTGTCGGCAAGGGTGCTCTAATCCCACACATCTGGCACTTTTAGATGTGTTATTGTTGTGTTCAATCGTCCACGACCGATGTCGCCGCCCACGACCGATGTCGCCGCCCACGACCGATGTCGCCGCCCACGACCGAAGTCGCCGCCCACGACCGATGTCGCCCCCACAACAAATGTCGCACCCACGACTAATGTCGCTCCCACGACCAATGTCGCACCCATGACGAATGTTGTCCGCACGGGGTCCCCCATGCACGACTGCTTGTATATATATATATGCAGTCAATTAAACTGTTAGAATTCTGGTCTTATTGAAGAATGTTTATCTTCTTCTTCTGACACCTCGGTTTCTTCTTCATTACTTCCAGCAGCAAAGCTTGATTTCTGTGTTCAAGATAAATTTCCCAACAATACTCTCTATAGAAGAACATGCGTACTTCCCAATTTGCAGGTAAATCAGTGTATAACTTAAGTCGCCGCTAAATTCCTTTGGTTGTATAAAAAAGAGAAACATTTAAGTGGCATCTTACCTTCTTCAGACGGTCGAGTCCCGTATTAGAGACGACAATTTCCGCACCGGCTGCGCTCTTTGACTCAGTTCCAGCAGCGGCTAGACATAGAATACTGGAAGGACTCCGGCCAGTAAATAGCCCTAACTTAGAAGCCCTCCGACGGAAATGATGAAGTTCGCCGGATAGTAGCGACGGCGAGGATAAATACATACTCCGTCGGGATTTTTGTGGGCTCGAGAAGACGTTTGAGAGGTAGCAGACACTCATCGCCATTATCGGCTAGAATGAAGCGCGAGCAAAACGTATAGCCTTCCTTCCTATCCACTCGGATACCAGCACAATCCCCAATTTAAATGCAGGTCCTTCAATCCACGGCGCATCAAATTTTATATATATTTATGCTTCAAATTTTATATTTTCACGTATGTATGTGAATTTGTAAATAAATTGAGATCCTTCAAATTGAGGTTCATCAAATTGAGACCATTCAAATTGAGGTCCACCAAATTGAGACCCTCCAAATTGAGACCCTTCAAATTGAGGTCCTCCATGTGGGTCTCCTCCATAGTGGCTTCCTCCATATTGGTCTTCTCCATGCCAACCTCCTCCAAACTGAGTTCCTCCATGTTGTTCTCCTCTATAATGGCTTCCTCCATCACCACTACCTCCATACATGCCTCCTCCATATTCAGTTCCTTGGAGCGATGGAGATCCACCAAAAAGTGGTTTTCTAATATTTCTATTCATAATTTCTTGTTTTTTTTGTTGAAAATACTGTCGCTCCGGAGTTCTTTTGATGCTATCTAAATCTATCATCATGATATCGTGATCTTGTTTAGCACTCTGAAGATCTAATTTTCTTTTTTGATTTTCTGCTTTTAACCTCATGAGCTCTTGGATAGCAGACATATCATTTGCTCGTTGTTCTTGCCCTCTCTTTAAAACTTCTAAGATTTCTTCGTTTTTTTAGTATGAGCCTCAATATCAAAACTCTTAGCACTCAATTGTCTCCTCCTCTCCTTTTCTTGCTTTCTCCCAGTAGGTCGATTATTGGAAGTTGAGATTGGAGATTCTTCATCCCTAGTACTATCAGAATTCATGTTATTGCTATCTGCATTTAAGTCTATTCCTCTCCGTTGACTGGGAGAGTTAGAACCTAATGTTGGTGACATGTCAATATTTTGAGAGTTCATTCCTTTTGTAGACCCTGACGTGTCCATCCACTTCTCTGTATTTTTTAAGATATTCCAAACATGCTCGAACATGAAGCCTTTCTTTTCTTTTGAATCAGAGGCATATAACATTTTGGCTTCATTGAGCTACCAAAAAATTTATTTTAATCACATATTATTTAAGGAATTTAGAGATTTAAATTCTAAAAAATACTTACAATATCAAGTTCAGATGCACCGCTGGGGTTTCGTTGCTCTATCTGTCGAATACATCCTCGGAATTTGCTTGTTTTACTTGCCAAAAAGGACCAACGACAAGAAAGAGATTTCGGGGTTCTCTGTCCTACGCAAGTTTGAGTCTTGTATTGTGAAAAATGGTCGAAACTTTTTCCCACATTCTGTGCTCTTTTTGATTACTCCTCATAACTGAGTCTTCCGAGACCTCAAGCCAAGCATAGCATAGTGCTTGATCTTCTTTGGGGGAGAATGCTAGCCCACGGTTGGTAGACATGACGATAAGTAAAGACAGTATAGAGTGCTTGATTTTGGAGATAGAGTGATGGGAACTTAGAGAGAGTGCTGGAATGGGTACTTATAGAGAGTGCTGGAATGGATACTTATGAAAAAACAAGGCTCCAATGCTGGGAGAGGGCATCCAATGCTGGGAAAAAAACAAACTCTGGATTTGATGTTGAAAGGATTGATGAGACAAAAGAGAGGCTTGAGTGGAGAGAGAATCCAATGTTTGGGAGAAGGGATCCAATACTGGGAAAAACAAGCTCCGGATTTGATGTTGACAGGATTCATGAGACAAAAGAGAGGCTTGAGTGGAGAGAGAATCCAATGCTTGGGAGAAGGGATCCAATGCTGGGAAAAAACAAGGCTCCGAATTTGATGTTGACAGAATTGATGAGATAAAAGAGAGGCTTGAGTGGAGAGGGAATCCAATGCTTGGGAGAAGACATCCAATGCTGGGAAAAAACAAGGCTCCGAATTTGATGTTGACAGGATTGATGAGACAAAAGAGAGACTTGAGTGGAGAGAGAATCCAATGCTTGGGAGAGGGAATCCAATATTGGGGATCCAATGCTGGCGATCTATATAAACGCCACTTTAAGATAGACAATCATACTTTCAAAACAATACTTCCCTCCTTAAAAAAATGAACTATGGAGAAGGGTCATCCCATTTGCGATCTTCATCATCTTCAAATGATGATGAATATGATCAAACACTTCTCAAGTGGGAAGAAGACCTTAATAAATGGGAGAAAGAAGATGAAGTTTTAGCTCGCATGTATGCCTCTAATAATGCCATAATCGCAGCTCAGCTTCAAGAAGATGCACGTCCGCGACGCAGAGGTTCAATACTTGGCCACGTGGTAATCAATCGGGGGAGGATTGAAGGTAACACTAGACTTTGAAATGATTACTTTTCTGAGCACCCCACATATGGGGAAACTTTTTTTCGACGAAGATTTCGCATGCGAAAGAATCTTTTCCTTCGCATTTGTCACTGCAGTGCAGGAGCACGATAATTTTTTGTTCAAAAGAAAGATGGTGTTGGTAAGCTTGGACTATCAACAATACAAAAAATTACAGCAGCATTTCGCATGTTAGCATATGGAACATCAGCTGATTATATCGATGAATACATTCGAATTGGCGAGTCAATTGTGATTCAATGATTGAAAAGATTTTGCAGGGCAATTGTACAATTATATAAAGATGAATATTTGAGATATCCCAATGCAAATGATGTAACAAGATTACTACAGAAAGGTGAAGAACGAGATTTTCCAGGGATGTTGGGAAGCCTAGATTGTATGCATTGGCAATGAAAGAATTACCCAACGGCATGGGCAGACCAATATTCAGGATGTCATGGTGGACCTACAATCATTCTCGAGGCAGTTGCATCATATGACCTGTGGATATGACATGCATTTTTTGGCTTACCTGGCTCTAACAATGATATTAATGTCTTGCAGTCATCCAATTTATTTGCAAACCTAACACAAGGTATTACGCCTCCTACCAATTATACAATATTGGGTAAAAATTATGATGTTGGTTATTATTTAGCCGACGGCATCTATCCGAAATGGTCAACATTAGTTCAAACAATTTCTCATACACAAGATAAAAAACAACAACACTTCGCAATGATGCAAGAGGCATGCCGAAAAGATGTAGAACAAGCATTTGGAGTTCTTCAATCACGCTTTGCAATTATTAAGGGGTCATGTCGTTTTTGGGATAAACATGTGTTACACGATATCATGACTGCTTGCATTATAATGAACAATATGATTATCGAAGACGAGCGAGATGAAAATGAAGATGTTGTTATTTTTCCACCGCCGCCAACTCAGAATGTAGAAGAGATGGACACAAGTGAAGTCGAAAGATTTCGACAGTTCCTAAATCGGCATAAAAAAATCAGAGACAAAGAAGCACATTTCGCACTTCGAGATGCACTGATTGAACATTTGTGGGCACGACATGGTAACGAAACAATGTAATTTGAATGTATTTAGATTTATGTATTTGAATGTATTTTGAAAAATTGTATGCATTTTAATTTGAATGTATTTGGCTTTATGTGCAATTTTATTTAGTAAATCGTGTTCTCTTCTTCTTTGTATGATTAATAATAATTATAAAGTATGCAATATTAGTCTCATTTTGTAGGTCCCGAAAAAACAAATTTATTGGTATATTATACGTCAAGATTGAAAAAATATTTTAATGACTACACAAGTTATTGTGTAATACAATTTTTTCGTAAATATAATAAATAATTAATTAAAATAAATAAAAATAATAAACAAATACAATAAAAAAAATGGAGGGGGCGGCATTTCCTCTCCCCCTCCTCTAAATTTAGAGGAGGAGGGAGAGGAAATGCCTCCTCCTCTAATTTTACAGCCTCCAATGCCGAAGTATTGGAGTGCTCCGGCCTGCATTTTTTGGAGAAATGCAGGCCGGTTGGAGCTGCTCTTAGAACGGTAGTTCAGCAAATTGATAATGACGGCTCATTGGCTATTGGCAGCCCAAATTTTAAAAAAAAATCACGTAATCATTTTAGATTAAGAAAAACCAATGAAAAAAAAAGTTCATAATTAATTTCTACAACCTAAAATACCAAAATATAATGCAAGAGTCCATTGTTTTTTAAAATATAAAATAGTCGAAATTCACAGCTTCGGGGTAACCAGATTAGCACGTCCCAAAATTAATTTCGCATGCACAATGCAATTAAGATAACTTGTAAATAATTATTTATTAAAACGGAGCTTTCAAATACATCAAATTCTAAAGAACTTATCATGTTTTGCACAATTTTAAATATTTTTTGTAGTTTGAAAGGTCTCCAAAAGTCTTGTAATTTGTAATGTGATATAAATTTTTTGTTACAACCAAATGAATTATCAACAAATATTAAGAAAGTAGATAAATATGCATATCATTCTAATCTTGTAGACGTGTTATGTACGGAATGTCTCATTGCTCCAAAACCACCATATGAAATCATACTCAAACAGGGAATACCGACGGTAGTGGATATTTTTCACTCAATTTCAATTGTATGTAGTGATTTTCATTTATAAAACCAATTAAAAAAGGGTGCTGTTACTAGCAAACCCAGTTTGATTTCTAGCAAACCATTACTATTAGCAAATCCTCATTTTTCAAAATGGCTATTTGAAAACCATTTTGTTACTAGCAAACAAACATAATTTTTTAAAAGAAAATTAAATTTTGTTTAAAACATTCATTCTTTTAAAATAACTCGCTGCATATAATGACATTACAAATGATTTCAAATGTATTCGTTCAACCACTTATGTTAGCATTATAGATTAGTCAAAATGCCGCAAATGTTTAGTATGTCTAAAACTGTTTTTTCAACAAAATATCATTATCTGCACCAAAATCTTTAAAAAAAATATCGGTTGGTTTAGAAATATATTTGATTTCTAATTACTATAAGGATGTGTTGTATATACGAGTTAAGTGTATATAAGAATATATACGCCCTTTTGAACTACATCTTATACGTACAATTTCATGAAAAGTGTTCAACATAAAAGTTGTAGATCTTGACGAGATCTACAATTTTCATGTTGAACACTTTTTGATTTGAAGCACTTTAGACCCCCTATTTGACTCCTGGAAAAATTTACGGCGTACATATGTACAGACGCTCGGGATCGGCGTGACTTTTTTCGGGGGCCAAATCGGGGGCATAAACGGCTTCAAATCAAAAAGAGTTCAACATGAAAGTTGTAGATCTCGTCCAGATCTACAATTTTTATGTTGAACACTTTTTAATTTAAAGCAATTTAGACCCCTGATTTGACCCCTGAAAAAAGTTACGTCGTACATATGTACAGACGCCCGGGATCGCGTGACTTTTTTCGGACGCCAAATTGGGGGCATAAACGGCTTCAAATCAAAAAGTATTGTACATGAAAATTGTAGATCTCAACGAGATCTACAATTTTCATGTACAATACTTTTTGATTTGAAGCACTTTAGACCCCCGCTTTGACCCCTGAAAAAAGTTACGTCGTACATATGTACGGACGCCCGGGATCGGCGTGACTTTTTTCGGGGGCCAAGTCGGGGCATAAATGACTTTGTTCAACATGAAAGTTGTAGATATCGTCGAGATGTACAACTTTCATGTTGAACACTTTTTGATTTAAAGTAGTTTAGACCCCCAATTTGAGTCCCGAAAAAAGTCACGCCGAAAATATGTACGTTCCGTGCATGTCTTTTTAGGGCCCAAATTGAAGGCCTAAACAGCTTCAAATGAAAAAATGATCAACATAAAAGTTGTAGATCTCGATGAGATCTACAACTTTCATGTTGATCACTTTTTAAAATGAGAAATATTTGGGGCTCAAAATTCAAAAATGCAAAAATTGCCAAAAAACAAGATTGGTTTGCTAGTAGTAGTATTTTTGGGAAGAGGAAAAACATGCAAAAAATGACAGAATCTGTTTTTTTCTGGTTTGCTAGAAATGAAGGTGGGTTTGCTAATAACAGCACCCTTAAAAAAATCTTTTGAGCTTCACTAGGAGCTTAAGATAACAGAAGGAAAGTAAATGATTGCTCGCACGAGACATGCATAAGTTGCACGTTACAGCAACAAGCAATTACTAAACTCATGTCCGGCATAGACATACACTTCTCCATCGGCGCCAGAACAATTTGACAATCTAGTGAGCTCAACAATTCACCTATCTTAGCCATTCCAAAGATAACAGTGTACAACTCTTTTTGTTGATCTATCTCCTTATAAAGATCACGTCAGACTTGATTCCAATTATCATCAATATAAACTGAAGCACTAATGACCTTGTATCCGCAGTGGTCATGACTCATCACATCAATGACATCTAAAATGTGTTGAGAGATGTAAGAGGGCATTTGTTCTTTGACACTTTCTACAAAGTTTCCTCCTCGAGTTATCCGTATCTTTCTTGCCTCCCTCTTTATGTTGAGATTTTTTGTTTTATCTTCATGCATCAGGGCATGCTCAAAGTGTGAAGGATCTCTCTTTGTTGATTTGTAGTCATCCGTGAATTTTTTTCCAAGTACCTTTAGGACGGCCCTTTGATTTTGACATTTTGGGTTCCAATGTTTGACTAATTGGAGGGTTAATAAGCTCTCGCAACTTGGTTTTCATTTCCTTTCTTTGCAATTCGCTAATGTTATTATACCTTTTTAATAACCCGTCAAGTTCAATTTTTATATCATTAGTCTCATTTGATTCTGATATAGACGCTTGCTTTTCCCCATTCAAATATAAAACTCGGCAATGTTTATGAATTAAACAGTGTAAATTGAGAACACTGATTTATATATTGAACAAGCTCATGCGCACATGGAAGGCCAAGAGTATAACGCATCTTATGTATACACAAATGTTGTTCTATTCACTTCATTATAACTAGTATAATCGGCTTCACTAATGCACTTATATAAATATTGAATCGGTGTACTACCTGCCAATTCATTTCTATAGATCTTCGTATTTTCATTGTAAATTGTTCGCATTGATGGATATATACTCTTTAGTGCCGACAAGACCTTTCTTGGTTTCACCCATGAATTATACATATTTTAACAATTCCGCCACACTTTCATCTAGCCATCCCACATAAGGGCGTGCTTCAAGATGAACCAAATGTGATTATGCACTCCGCACATAACTTCAACTTTCCATTCATCACCCGCTTCTCTACGACCTCTAATAGAAAATTTGCGCCCTCACCGTTTTGAACTTGATTTTCTCTGATCTATTTTAATGAAACCTTATTTAGACTTGCTCGTACAAACCCATAGTGGTCACAACCAAACATAACTCTAGGTATTGCCCTTAGAGTCAATTTTATTGGCATTGGTGATGATTATGACAAAACCCAAATATTTTCCAATTTTTCTTGCTCATTCAATCAATTCCTCTTTGCGATAAAAAGACATATTTGTAATGTAATGTGAACCGACATCATCGATGGAAGTTTGTTCAGAGCAATCTCCATACGTCAATAATTTCATTTCTCCAACGAAACTCCTTGTAATCTAAATAATATATGAAAAATCCTAAGTTAAGAAATGTAAATATACCATCAAACATGCAAATAAATTGAAGACTAAAACTTGACTACACATGCCATAAGATATACTAAAATTGGGCTACACATGCCCTTGATTTCAGCACAAGCCATGAGATATACCTACAGAAGAGTTCCTCGACAGAGCTGGTTTCAGAATCAGTGACCTTCCTCGACAAAAAAACGTGCAGAATCAGCGGCCCTGGAGCAAAAAAAACAAATGCGGTGAGATGAGGATAGGAGGTTGGATTGAAAAATCCTAGGTTAACAAAACTCCAAGATCTGAACTGCAGTGATGGGGATGAAAATCCTTGTGAGATCTGAACTCAAAGATCTCCAAAAAAACAAATGCAATAAATTTCCAAGATTTGAACTCAAAAATACCTTCCAAAATGCTCCACTGGAAGCAGTCAGCGATAGAAATGGTGAGCGGCCGCAGGATCAAGGCGACGCATTGGCCTCCATTAGAGTTCGTCATGAGCTCTAGAAGAGGGGAAATGCCCTAGATGCCCCTTTGCGACGGTCGTCGACGGGCTTAGGGGAGAGGCCGTTGTCGCGGCTTCTTTGTCGCGGGTTACAGAGGGGCGGAGACAGGGTTTCGGGGTTTGAGAATCAGGAGAAATTAATTAGGGGGAAAGTAATAGGGCTGCTATTAGAGGACATTTCAAAGTTAATATGTCAATTTTTTTTAAAATTTTAGGGGGTTGCTAATATCGAAAGCCGATCTGCCAATATAAACGACCCAAAACTATTTTATTGATGTTTCAAATTTATTTTAAATTAAAATAGCCTAAAAACTTTGGTTTAAAATTGATTATAAGTAAACCCTATATTTAGGGGTGTGCATAAAAACTCGAAACCGACCAAATCGTATTGAACTGATTTTCAAACTGAACTGATTTTTAAACCGAACCGACCAGTTCGGTTCGATTCGACTTCAAGTGGCTGAAAATCTATCTCATTTCAGATCTTTTTGGTTTGCACATGGTGCAAACTGAAAAAAATTGAACCGAAATAAAGACATTTACTATGAGCTATTTCTATGAAATGTTTCATTTTCAACTATAAGTAAATGTTTTGGAGTGTCTCATATTATTGGTATGATAATTGGTTTAGTTATACCAAACTCCATTTTTAATATTGTTACATTTGTATGCATTAGTTAATCTAAATATTGTTTTTATTGTTCAAAAATCTCATAAAATTTAATGATAGAACTCATGCGCATAAAAAACATAAAACAACTTGGAAGCAAATATAGAAAACCGAACAGATGGGTAAAAACCAAACCGATTGAATTCGGTTCGGTTTCAGATTTGGATATGTAAAAACCGAGGCTATTCGGTTCGGTTTAGATTTTACATAAAACAAAACCAAACTATACTGTTTGTGGGGCCTACTTATACTCATATATAAAGATATCTCCTTATGGTGTAATTATATAATGGTGTGCACCATCTGTTTCATATTGGATATTGAAAGAATTTAGTTGTTGATCTAAATCACCTAGAGGGGGTGAATATGTTAATCTTGCGGCTTTTAGCGGAATTAAAAATATATATCAAAATAAAACACACAAAATAAGAGAGCACAGCATAGCACAACACAAAGATTTATAGTGCTTCCTCGAAGATAGGTACGTCAACATGCCCGCATCGCCTATTTAATACTTCGGGCTAGACTTGGCTACTTTATCAAAAAGTCATATTATAACAATCATACACTCAGAGCATACAAGTCCTACAATCTTGGAGAACATCCTCTCCTACACTCGATCTTTCAACACAGATCTACAAAAACTCAGAAGAACAAACTTCCTACAGAGCAATAAGAAATTTTTTTGTATGTAGATAATCCTCTTTCTCAGATCTGAAAATATTCCTTCTTCGTTGGGTGAAGGCTTTGTCAGAAATCTTGAAGAAGAAGAATCTGAAATCTTGAGAACACAGATCTGATCTGAGAAACAACAGATCTCTGAAGGTATGTGAATCTGAAAACTTAAGATCGATCGAGTCTTTTCTTTGCAGGAGGAATCGTGGATTTGGAGAGTTGTCGACGACGAAGTTCTTCGTGAAATCGAATTTTGAATCCCAATCGATTATGGCAATTTGTGATTAGATTGGCAATTAGGGTTTTCTTAAATATCCCTTGACTATGAAAATGTCTAGTTGTTTACCTAAATTACATAGAGGGGGTAAATAGGTGAGTTCTGCGTCTTTTTGCGGAATAAAAATTGTACAAGAGATGCGCAAAAAATAAACAAAGATTCCACAGACGACACCAAAGATTATAGTGGTTCCCCAATCTTGGGTATGTCCACTCTCCAACTCACCGATCTAGCACCATGCTAGACTCGGCTACTTTACTATTATCTCGGATTGGAAAATAATCCTACAATTCGGAACAATATTCCTACAACTCGGAGTAAAACAAATCGTACAATAACTCGGAGAACAACTCCTATAAACTCGGAGAATAACTCCTACAATCTCGGAGAATAACTCCTACACAAATAAAATTGAATTACTAAAATACACAAACTTGTCTTCACAGATCTGATTGATTCTCGGTCTCTTCTTCTTGAAAAATTGTAAAGCTCTGTCAGAAAAGTCGAGAAATAAATCTAAGAACACTTCGATCTGAGAACGTAGGATCACCACGATCAAGGAGAATATATGCAGATGTTGAAAAGCTTGATCGGTTGAATCCTTCTTATCTGAATTTTTGGATCGAGAAGTTTGACGATGAAGAGCGCGTCTAGTCGGCGACGGCGCTTCGCGATTTAGAATCTTGAAAATGATTCAGAATTCTGTAAAATTCTTTTTAGGGTCTGTCGATTCTGACATGACCTTTCATAGGTCTTAGATAACGCTCTGATTTCATTAATTACAATCCACGTGGACCAATCAAGAGTTAATCACATTTGAAATCAAAACATGTCAGACACAGCGAAATTCAGATTCAGAACTCCGTTTCTCGAGAGAAATAAGAATTACTCGAGTACGAGTTCTATTTCTCAAGAAAGGATATAAGATTTTCGAGAAGAAACGCTTAAGGAAAATATAGAAGATGAGTTCTGGTATCTCGAGAATGGATAGATTTACTCGAGAAATTTTTTTCTGTTACTCGAGAACAAGAAAGCAGCTCGAGAAAAGATTTCTGTTTCTCGAGTAAAAACATCTAGTTCCCGAGAACTAACCTTAGCCTTCTCGAGAAATGTCTTTGGCTTTCTCGAGAAAGAGACTTAGAAAAATTCTGAGCTTAATTTTAAGGTTACTCGAGAAAGTTAAGACCTACTCGAGTACTGCATGGCTTTCTCGAGAACTACACTCGGCTTTCTCAAGAAAAAGACATCTGCTACTCGAGTACCTGACTAAGCTAACTCGAGTAAAATACTTAGAAAAAATTTGTTAACTGAAAAAATGATTTTCTTCTAAAAACCAGCAACCAACCTTTCTCCCATAACTTTAGTACTTGAAAATGAAGTGTGTCTCAATTGAGAGGTTACACATGAGTCAACACCATGGATCACACAATGAGGGATTACATTGTATGGTCATGTTTTTGGTGACCCTTTGTAAACTGACATTGGTCTACACTTGACAATTATAACCTGCAATCACTCAACTTGAAAAGGGCATCAAATACAAACTTAATTCATCTTAGTTCAAGGGTAACTTCATACAAATCTAGGTTATTGTGGATAGAATACCCAATAATCTCCCCATATTTGTAGAAGCAAGAACCCTCTATACTAAGGTGAATTACATCAAGATAAACAAATAAAATAACTAATAAACAGAATAATAGGAAGAAATGTTATGTAATAGAAGATTTAGATCATCAAATTTTAAAGATTTATATATATAGACATTGTCCAGGAAAATGTCCTATTCCACAAAATCTCATATAGGAAACTTCTGATCATCTTCAATTACTTCTTGCTTTTTTGTTGATGCTGCCTCTGATATTTCTCTTCTTGTCTCTGGAAATACATGAACGGCTTTGGAAAGTACTTGGATGGTCTGGGAGGAGCAGTAGGGTCTTCACGACTATACTTTTTATCATGAAGCCTTCTTAGAATCATAAATTTTTCATATTTTTCCCATTTAGAGTGAGAGTAATAGGTATCCTTGTTCTCTCTGAATTCCACCACTAGTCTTAAAGTATTCAGAATAATTGATTTAGATGTAGGGCTCTAGACTTCAGCATGTTCCCTTCCTGCATGTTCTGGCATAGGAGTGGACCTGCTTGCAGAAGCACCTTCACCATACTTTCTTCTCTTGGGTATCTGCACTTCAGGAGGAATATCTGATGGAAGGTTCTGAGAAGATTTTGGTTGATCTGAATTCCACACCTGAGAATACTGAGCAGGAGGAGCTTCATAATAGGAAGTTTCAAAAAGTTCAGGTCTAGGTGAGAATGAGGGCTTCTGGACTGTTGGATTAAGCTGAGGAGGATGAGCAGCATTTGGATCAACTTGAAATTCAGGGAAGATCTGGTTATGCATCCACACTGCAGTGTCATAAGTATAAAGCTTTGTACTCTTAATTTCCTGTACAACTGATGTTTGAATCTCTTTAATTTAATTGTCCCATTGATCTTTCATCTCTTTGAATTTTTTATCTAGTTGTTCCTTTACTTTCTCCTTCCCCTTTCTGACTTCTACAGAGAGGATGCTTATGGCTTCATCTTTGAAATTGCCAACTTCCTCACAAGTTTTGAAGTTGAATTCCTGTGTTTTCTTTAGTAGAAGAATTTGATTATTGGCTACTGTGAGAGCTTGGTTCATTACCTCACCAACACTAGTGATAGTGTGGTCTATAGCTTTGCCTCCAATTTGTAGCAGCCTTTTGAATTCATCAGTATTGTTCTGGATTTCTGCAAATCCTCGACTCATTTCCTTTTCTAAAGCAAAGACCTTATTTGTGACAACTTGAATGGAGGTATCAAAATACTCTCTTTGCTTAGCCAACATGGCTTCTATTTTACTTAAGATATATTCTTCAATAATGACTTCAGTCTGAGGAGGTGGAGGAGGTAGAATTTGAGCTGTCCAAGGAGCTACTTTTCAATGAGCATAGTATATGTGGAGGTCTGTTTTCTTCTAGTAGTTGTTATTTCATCTTCAACATCATCACCTATGAAAGTGGAAATGTTGAAGTGTAGGCTTGGGAGAGGTGCTTCAGCTGCTTCAGGAGATAATTCTTCAGCATAATAAATTGAAAATATAACTTCATCTTGCACACCCTCAACAGGAGACTGGGGATGAGAAGATTCTGGTTCAGATGGATTTTCTGGTTTAGATGGATTTTTTAGTTGAGATGGATTTTCTTTGGGTAGAGAGGAGAGAGGTTCTTTAGAGGTGAGTTCCTCTATCATCCTGTCAATGTCAGCTTCTATAGATATTACTTGATCATCTACCTGGACATCAGTAAGAAGTTCTTGATCAGACAAGTCAGCAGCAATAAGACCTGAGCCATCTTCTTGGACAAAAGTGCCATTTGCAGCAGCAGATGGAGCTGTAGCTTCTTCTATGACTATATGTTCAGCAGCTGGTGGAGTTGTGACTTGGGCTTGAATATCAGTTTGGACTGTGGCTGGAACTAGAACTTGAGCAGATTGCAATGTCACTTGTACAGATGGAGCAGGCTCCCCCTCAATAACTGGACCAGATGTGCCAGTTATTTGATGAGAGAGGGGAGATGGGGTCCTGACTTCATCTACAACTATCCTTGGAGCTAGAGGGGCTTGGCCTGGCCTTTGAAGTTTGATTTCCCATCTCTGGATGGAGGTAATTGAAACCTTCTTCATGTGATGAATGGTCATGCCCTTATCCAAGGTAAAGATATTTGGCCTCAACTGATTTAGATAGAGAGACAAAATTCTTCCATAGTTGGGGCTTTTTATACTCTCTTTGATCTTGTCAAAAATCATCATTCCCCATTGAAATTTCTTTCAATAGATTAGTGCAGTCATCATGTCAAAGAAATCTTTGGTGATATAGCTTATTGAACTGGTGCTGCAGAGAAGAACCTTTCCCAGAATATCGACAAGTAGTTTGCTCTTTGCATTCATGTGCTGTCGGCAAATTGTGAGGGTTGAGTCGGGCCACAGAAGCTGAGAGCTCTATCATAGTCTGGGCCTTCTAGGTCATCTTCCTCGTCAATCACTGGCAGGCGTAGAAGTTGAGAAACAGAGGTTGATGTCATATTGACTTTGATGTTGCGTACCTTGGTTTTCAGAACCTTGCCATTGCGCTTGACCTTGGCATTCTGGAAGAACTCTTCCACATCAGAAATAAGAACTTTGCATGGGTGTTGAAGAACAAAGGTTAGTCCAGCGGTGTCGAGCAATATAAGAACATTTCTGAAGTCGTCAGAAATATCGGCGATTCCAGTTGAAATGAGTTCACTGTCGATTCTTATCTTTGATGTGGGAGCCATTGATTGAAGAAATGAAAGTCTGCTAGCCGGCGAGAAGAGGAACAAGGTTGTTCGCGGGAGGAGCGACGGAGATGAAGAAGATGAAGGATTTTCTCGAGAAGGGGATTTTAAAATCCGGGATTTGGATTTTTCTGGACTTATTCTATTTATATAAACCCTAAATCTTAATGATTAAGGAAAGAAATAATAATAAAATACCTGAAGTATGGCGGTTGAAGTGCCTGGGTGCCAATATCAAAATTTGAACCTTGAGAAAATTCTGCATCTGATTTCTCGAGTGAAAGACATTTCTCGAGAAGAAGCTCACATGTTCTCGAGTAGAGATATCATTTCCGAGAAGCAAACCTGATGTTCTCGAGAATAAACTAAGTACTCGAGTAATGAAGTTGTTCTCTAGAAGTGAAGTCCTGACTTTAAATTTTCTTGATTTTGAAGGATAATCCGATTCTTGAACTTTGTTGCGAGGCTGTATTATTTAACATTCCTTGTTGAGCATGCCAAGTTCTGTTTTGAAGAATGAGAACTTTTCATCGTCTAGTGGCTTTGTGAATATGTCTGCAACCTGCATGTCAGTTGGAACATATTGGAGATTGATGTCTCCATGCTCCACATGCTCCCTGATGAAATGGTACCTTAGCTCTATGTGCTTTGTCCGGCTGTGAGAGACTGGGTTGTTGGCTATTGCAATTGCACTGGAGGAGTCACAGAATAGTGGGATGTCCTTGACCTTCAAGTTATAGTCTTCAAGTTGATTCTTGATCTAGAGTAATTGTGCACAACAACTGGCGACAAAAATGTATTCTGACTTGGCCGTTGAGATTGCGACACAATTTTATTTCTTGCTGTTCCATGAGATGAGTCTCCTTCCAAGGAATTGGCAAGTCCCGGAGGTGCTCTTTCTATCATCTTTACTACCTACAAATCTGTATCTGAAAATCCAATTAGCTCGCTATCATTACTTCTTGGGTACCATAAGCCAAGATTTGGTGTATCCTTAAGGTATCTCAAAATCCGCTTTGCAGAAGTGTAATGAGATTTCTTAGAGTTCACCTGATATCTAGCACACACACATGTTGAAAACATGATGTCTGGCCTACTAGCAGTAAGGTAGAGCAAGGATCCAATTATGTTTCTGTACTTGGTTTCATCAAAAGCTTCCCTTTTCTCATCCTTGTCCATAGACATAGCTGAACCCATTGGAGTCCTCATAGAGGTTACATTCTCCATTCCGAATTTATTAATCAACTCGTTGGTGAACTTCGTCTGAAATATGAAAATTCCATCCTCAGATTGTTTCACCTGAAGTCCTAAGAAATACTTCAGCTCTCACATACTACTCATTTCAAACATCCCTTGCATAAGTTTGGAAAACTTCTTGCAAAGGTCGTCGTCAGTAGAGCCAAAAATGATGTCATCGACATAGATTTGCACTAGCAAAATCTTGCATTTTACTTCCCTAAGAAATAATATATTGTCTATCTTTCCCCTTGTGAACTTGTTCTCAAGAAGAAAGTTAGACAACATTTCATACCAAGCTCGTGGAGCTTATTTCAAACCATATAACGATTTAAATAATAAATAAATAGATTCAGGATGTTCAGGATCAACAAAACTTGGAGGTTGTTCCACATACACTTCTTCCTTTATATCACCATTAAGGAAGGCTGACTTCACGTCCATTTGGTAGACAGTGAAGCCTTTGAGTGCAGCATATGCGAGGAACAACCTGATTGACTCCAGTCTTGCCACTGGAGCATATGTCTGATCGAAGTCGATCCCTTCTTCTTGTTTGTACCCTTTGGCGAAGAGTCTGGCTTTGTTCTTGATTATGGTTCCATCTTCATCCATCTTGTTCTGGTAGACCCACTTTGTTCCAATCACATTCTTTCCTTTGGGTCTTGGCACAAGCTTCCAGACTTGGCAACATTTGAACTGATTTAGTTCTTCTTCCATTGCCATTACCCAAGATGCGTCCTTGTTTGCTTTCTCAAACTTCTTTGGTTCAACCTGCGAGAGAAAACTCAAATATAAATTCTCATTAGTTGTACATCTATGAGTTCTGACACCATCACGAGGGTTTCCTATGATTTGATTAATTGGGCGATCCTTCAAGTGTCTGAGCTCTAAAGTCCTTGCATTTGGAGCTTCCTCTATCACTAGAGTGACTTCATCAGCTTGAATGACATCTTCATCATGGTGTTAAACCTCTCCAATTGGGGTTGGAGTGGTGATCTTGATGAACTCTTGACATTTTTCTTTAACTGACTCATCCAAGCTTAATTCCTTTAGTTTTGAACCATAGCCTCTTGTGATCCCCCTGTCAGAACCTCCAAAGATAACCTTTGTCCCATTCATAACTGGAGAGTACTTCTAAAGAAGGCTTCTTGTCCCGGTTATGTGCCGAGAGCATCCACTATCCAAATACCAGATAGGCGATTTGTTGGCCTTTGGACATACCTGCAAAAATAGAGTCAGTTTACCTTAGGAACCATAACGCATTTGGGTCCTTAGTTATTTTTCAGCATGCTCCCCCTAGGAGTGTTAACAGTACGAGTGGGCTGCCTCGTATAATTAACTAAAGGAGTTTTATAGCTTCTAGGATTAAACCAACAATCTACAGCAAAGTGACCAACTTTACCGCAACACCAACAGTCAAACCTGTTGTACCTTTTCCAAGTCTCCTGCTTGATCTTTTGAACGTGTGGTCTTGCAGGGGCGACTGATCTGGAGGTAGAAGCCTCATGATGATGACATTCACAAGGCTTTTTCACCTCCTTTTCCTCGGGTACAATTGGCTTGGCCTTAGGTTCTTTCTTAATATTATGGCCATGAACGTATGGACCATAGTATTTCATTTGTATTTTCTCATAAGGTGCCTTGAGCACACTTTCACCAAAGTTTTGGGGACGGGTCCATCCTTGGTACTGTGACTTAGGCTCTACATAAGTAGGCCTAGCAAAATGACCGTAGGATGAATCAAAATCAAACTCATTTGTTGGGAAGATGACCTTCTTAAACGAAGTTTGATCTAGAGGAGCTTTCCCCTTCTCCTTGGCTAAAGCTTTCTTAGCAGCCTTATTTCTTCTTTGAGCTTTATTCCTCCTAGAAGATTTACTAGGAGCAGACTCATGGCCTAAGCCAGCTCCTTTAGCCTGAGCAGAGAATTTAACAATAAATGGAAGGGCTGTCTTAGACTTGGAGAAACTTTCAACACGTTTCTTTTTAGCGACAAGTTGTTCTTCCAACTTCTCGATGATTTTCTCTTTTAGGTTTAGGTGCTCGGGAGCTTTATTGTATTCTTCGATCGCAACATGGAATTCCTTTCTGAGTGAGTCCATACTTATGACTTCCTCCCTCAGAGTTCTCTCCTTAGCCTTAAGATATTTTATCTCCTTGGCTTGAGTTCTCGCGACTTTTCCACATTTGTCGTAAGCCTTGATTAATTCCTTGTATTGAGTCATGAGTTTAGACTCATCATCAGAAGAGCAGTCCCCATGATCATGGTCTGAAGCATCAGATTTTGAGAGAGAGGTGTGAGAATTTACCTTCTCAGTGTACTGGAGTTCTTCTTCCTCGTCTGTCTGCGCCATCAGCCTAAAGTAGGCTTCCTCTTCCCCACTTGACTCAGATGAGTCAGTGTCACTGAGAGTCTTGGCCTTCTTGGCTACTAGGCTTCTTTCAAATTTCTTTTTACTATAAGAAGACTTCTTTTCTTCTCTTCTTCCACCCTCTTTCTTCTTGTGTGGGCAATCAACAATTACGTGCCCTGGCTAATTACAACAGTAACAAACAATGTCAGATGAGATATGTTTGTTCGGTTTGGAGTTATACCTATCGTGGCTACTTGAGCCTTTCTTATGATGATCACCATCGCGACGTGATCTTTTGGAAGAAAAGTCTTTGCCTTTCCATTGCTTCTTCTTACTCAGGAACTTTTTGAACTGTATAAAGAGTAGAGAGAACTCTCCATCTGATAGCTCTGAGCCTGAGGTGCTCGGCTCCGAGACTTCTTCTTCACTTTCTTCCTATGTAGGAGCAGGAGATACAGCTTTAACCTTCCTTGAGTTGTCTGCCTTTAGTGAGACAGACTTCTCCTTCGATGAGAATCTGCTTCCCTCTTCTTCAGCTTTTCTTGTATTTATTTGAAGCTCATATGACATCAGCTTCCCGAAGAGGTTCTGAGGATCAGTCTCAGCTAGCTTTCCAAACTCTCTTATGACACATATTTTGTTGTCCCATTCCTTAGTTAAGGATCTTAGGAGCTTGTCGTTTAATTCTCCGTTAGTGAAGACTCGGTCATAGTTTCTCAGGCCGATGATGATCTTGAAAATTTTTTCATAAGTGTCTGCTATAGTGTCTTTGGGGCCTTGCCTAAAGGCCTCATACTTCTGGTTCAAAAGGGATCTTCTATCATCCCTTACATCTTTGGTGCCCTCCATCAACACGATCAATGACTGCCACATCTCTTTGGCAGATTGGCAGTGCATGATATTTTGTAGCATCGAGTCATCGACTGCACTTGAGATGATATTTTTAGCCTTCTTGTCTAGAGAGACAAGTGCAATCTCATCTTTATCTAGATCCATCAGCTTCTTTGGTACTTGCTTTGAGGAATCAATAGTGGAGGTATAATGCCCCAAAACCCAAATTGAGGTCACACGGCCTGGGACATGGGCGTGTCCAGGCCGTGTCCTACTCTGTATTAGCCTGGCTGTGTCACGTGTGGAACACGGTTGGAAAACACGGGTATGAACAGTGCTGACACGGGCGTGTCGGCTGGTGACACAGGCATGTAAAATACCCATGTCGTTCTCTGGTTGTGTCGGGCGGTGCCGACTGAAGTACACGGCCTGGAGCATGGCGTGTACTGGTCGACACAGGCGTGTCAAAGTTGACACGGCCGTGTTTGGGACTCGTGTCCTTTTAGGGATTTGCAAATCCTGTGTCGATTGAGGGACACACCCCTCAATACGGGCGTGTACTGAGCAACACGGGCGTGTTTAAGCCCGTGTCCTGTTTTGGTTTGAGTCTATTATCTGCCGCTTAAGGTACATGACCTGTAATACGGGCATGTCACAAGTCTTGTCAGCCCAGGGAAGATGCTTTTCAGAGCAAATCTGAGCCATTCGTTTCCTTTGATGAAGGTATAACGGCCCTGGGTATTTCCTGAAGGGATATATGCGGGAGTGGATGAGTTAATTCTCATTTTATTCGTACCATTCTCTTTCTAAGAGTAAGAGAGAGGAGAGCAAGGAAAGGAAGAAGAGGAGAAATCCGGCCGCAGGTGGTGCTACGGTGGTCCAAATTGCGAGCCGAGTTCGGATCTGCGAAGGCTAGAGCGTTGCGGAGCTTCCAACCGTGTAGTTTTCTCCATGACGCCAAAACGTCTTCCACGGGTAACGATTTCCTTCTTGGACAAGTGAAGTCCTTCTTTCCTGCATTTGCATAGGAATCCTTCACCAAATGGTGGATGGAGAAGTGATTCCCTTGGGATCGGTGGTTCATCCCTTCTTATATTGCATTAGAACCGGGAGTGAGTAGTACGGTTAGGACGGTTGTGTGAAGCCGATCCGAACAAGATAGCCTGGATTGGTGATGCTTTGTTTGCAAATCAGAGAAGACTCCGGATAAATTGGTTGTTTGTATGAAATCCTTGGTGGATACCTGTAGCTTGGTGCAGCAGGAAGTACTGGAGGAAGTCCATGAAAATGTGAGAGTTGGTACTTGGTGTTCAACTCGTGTGGCCGTGAGTGCCATTATGTATGAAGTTGAGCCGGTGGGCTACAACTGTGGAATGCCCGTGTGGCGAATGGGAAAAGTGAAGTCGTACCCGCGTCAGTCCAGTCTTGAGTCTGACGAATGTGAGCAATGGGAAAGGTGGATCTGTACCCGCGTTATGGTTGTCTAACCTTGGGTGCTTAAGGCCCTATTAGGATCACATAGCGAGAGTCTTTGGCCTGCGCGCCATAAAAACTAGGAATGCTCATAATGGACCGTCATGTTTGGGACCTCTAAACGATGGTGGGACCCTGGTTTTCCGGTATACCAATAATGTGCCCAGAGTGCACGGAATGTCGGGTCGTCGTGCCGATGTTTGTGATATGTATTGATTTGTGCGGTTGTGCACATCCTTGGTAGATTGTTATACATATATACTGTGTGAATAAATTCTTTGTAGGGAAGGAATTCTGCTGCCCGTGCCAGGGGCAAGGTCATTATAATTGGTCAGCTAAATGCTGATCGTTGCCCTATTTGCCACCGCTTGGTGGATTGATTCTGTACAGGTGGTGCTGGCCTAAGCGGGAAATAGCGGGCTGAAGCCCAGATCGCGATGCTGCCCTCGAAGGCTTGTTTTGTTTACTCTTGTTCATGTGTGGCCGGCCTGCGCGCCGATGTTTGTATACCACACTTTTATTAAGAGAAACTTGTAAAGCCATAAGTCTATGTACCTTGTGTGTTTGGTTGTATACATTCCTAATTGGTAGTAGTGAACATTTCTGTTCTTCTTGAGTTCAAGTTTTCAACCATGAAGCTTTCGCTAGAATGCTCTGTGTTATGGTATGATTGTCTTTTATATTATTTAGTAACGTCTCCGCCTGTTTGTGGAATATGGTGTGGGCCCCCGACTAGATCCTCTATTATATTACACATGACGGGTAGAGGTGTTACATTTTGGTATCAGCATGTTGGTCTATCTCTTCTGAATTCGTGGTCGAATTATTTTAAGGGGTGGCGAGCACGTGTAAGTGCTGCCATTATAACACATAAAATGAACTCAAGAATGCCCACTTAGGAATGAAAATACACTTGTTTGTTGAACCCGTGTGTTCATTTTTGTATGTTTGCCGTTTGATTAGTCGCTAAATGGTGTTTTTACACATATAGGTGACTATAAGTGTTGCGGGTCAGTCGGAACCTCAACGCTCTGTTGAAAGTGTGGCACCAGCCGAGGTGCCCACACCTGCTCATCTTGTTGAAACTGTATGTTTGATTACAGAGACAGTACTTGATGTTATGAATGCTAAGCAGGCTGGGCAGGCGCGACCTGCAGTGGTGCCAATGCAAGCTGGGATAAGGCAAGAACCCGTGGAAGTTGTGGTTGATCCGCGGACAACAGATCAACAATTGAAGCGATTCATGAGCTTCAATCCTCCTACTTTTACTGGGGCGGTCTCCCCATCCCAAGCGGAGGATTGGCTCGCAAGGGTTAAGAGAATATTGACAGCTCTCAGGGTTGAGGAGGAACAGAAAGTAACTTTAACCACTTTTCTACTTGAGGGAGAGGCTCGGTTGTGGTGGGATGAGGTGGAACTGCATTACTTGGCAGGCAGGCAGTTGACGGGGGTCTCGATTGAAGAGTTCTCTCGGTTGTTCTTAGCAAAACATCTGCCGATGCATCATAGAATTGCTATGGAGTTGGAGTTCCAACGGTTGACTCAGGGAGAACATAGTGTGGATGACTACCTTCATGAGTTTACGCATTTTGGACGGTATGCGGGTACTATCTTTGCCGAAGAGGAGCGTAAGACCAGTATGTTCTATGGGGGACTACAAGATGAGCTTCGATATTTGCTCTCGAGTTCTGTGAACCATAGGTTTCAAGTTTTGGTCTGTACGACTCGGTCTTTGGAGAAGGACTTGAGAAGAGGACAGGGCAAAGGGAACTTGGCTGTTACAAAGCCAGAGTTCAAGCCACCGCGTCCGGAGAAATCTAGGTACCGAAAGAGATGGGGTAAGAAGTCCAAATCTGCTGGACAAACTCCTTCAGCGGTTGTGATGGAGGCATCTTCTGGTTATGGTTCTCGCGCTTGTTACACGTGTGGAAAGTTGTGATACTATGCGCATGACTACCGAGTTGGTCCGCCAAAGGGCGAGAAGAAGCCGGGTGTATCCTATGCGGAAAAAGGGAAGGTTGTGGTTGAGTCTTTTGCATCGCAGGCGCAGCACCGAGTTTATAATTTTGGACAACAGGAGGCCATCAAGCTGGTCAATGTCATCACAGGTGCGAGTAATTTGTAGTTTTTTACTTTATGCTTTGTGCTGTGCTTATTTTAATCTTGGTGTGATAGGTTTTGTCCTTATACGGGACTATCCAGCACGAGCCCTGTTCGATACGGGTGCTTCACATTCGTTTCTACCTGATGATTTCGTCTTGTGAATCGGGGTGCCTATACGGACCACGACAGACAGTATGAAGGTGTTACTATCTAACAGATGTTTGATGTCCGCGGATAAATCGTGTTGTGTTGAGGTAAAGATAGGAAGTCGGTATTTCAAGGTGGAAACATCAGTATTGTCGATATCAGAGTTTGATATAATCTTTGGTATGGACTAGCTTTCAGAGCAGCATGTCTGTATATATTGCACTTCAAAAGAAGTTACACTGGGGCAGAATACTGAACAAGAGACTAAGTTCAATGGCATGCGAGGGACGAGTAGGATATTGATATCTGCTCTCCAAGTTGTTAAAGCAGTTCGGAAGAGTGCGGAGTTATTCTTCACACTCGTAGAGGCAGTGGAGCCGAAGGCCAGTATGAGTGAGGTGCTGATTGTATCGGATTATGCTAATGTGTTTCCAAAGGACCTTCCAGGGTTATCTATCCAAAGGGAGATCGACTTCGCTATCGAGCTGGTGCCAGGTGCGAAACATGTGGCCTGCTTGCCTTATCGGGTAGCGCTAAAGGAAATGGAGGAAATGAAAGTTCAGTTGCAAGAATTGCTAGAGCAAGGCTATATACGCCCAAGTCAATCACCTTGGTGCGCGCCAGTTCTCTTTGTGAAAAAGAAGGACGGTAGCTTGCGTCTATGTATTGACTATCGAGAACTGAACAAACTGACGGAAAAGAACAAGTATCCGATTCCACGGATTGACGACTTGTTTGACCGGTTAGTTGGCTCGACTGTATATTCCAAGTTGGATTTAAAGCCAGGTTATTATCATTTGAGAGTTCGTGAAAGTGACATACCCAAAACAGCGTTTGAAACACGCTATTGTCACTATGAGTTCACGGTAATTCCGTTTGGGCTGTCAAATGCATCATCGGTATTTATGGACTTAATGCATAAGACGTTTAGGGAATACTTGGACCTCTTTGTGATCGTCTTTATTGAAGATATCCTCGTATACCTTCAATTCGAAGAAGATCATGCAAATCATTTGTGGATGGTGTTGCACACCCTGAGGAAGAATAAGCTCTACGTCAAGTCTCTAAGTGTGAGTTTTGGCTGTCGTCAGCGGCTTTTCTTGGCCATGTGGTTAGTGGAGAGGGCATTGCAGTGGATCCTTCTAAGATAGTTGCTATACGGGAGTGGCCTGTTCTCACTACAGTAGCAGAAGTCAGGAGTTTCCTTAGGCTTGCGGGCTACTACAGGCACTTCATAGAAAACTTCTCGAGGATAGCCTTGCCTCTCACCACACTGATGAGAAAAGATCAAAAGTTTGTTTGGACGCCCGAGTGTGCACAAGCTTTTAAATAGCTAAAGAGTCGTTTGACCACGACGCCAATCTTGACATCGTCATGTGGTCAGGACGACTTTGAGGTTTATAGTGATGCGTCAGGGAGCGGCTTAGGCTGCGTTCTTCTACAGTTTGAAAAGGTGATAGCATATGGCTCACACCAGTTGAAGGCGCACGAGCAGAATTACCCCGTCCATGATTTGGAATTGGCGGCGGTGATATTCACACTTAAACTATGGCGTCATTACCTATATGGCGTGAAAGTGGATATATTCACGGACCATAAGAGCCTGAAATATTTGTTGGACCAGAAGGCGCTCAATATGCGACAGAGAAGGTGGATGGAGTTTCTTGGTGACTACACCTTCCATATTCATTATACTACCGGTAAAGGGAATGTAGTCGCGGATACCTTGAGTCGTAGGACTTCGGCAAGGGCAAATTGGCTGCTAAGGTATGATGAAAGCCTAATTCGAGAACTGGAAGCATTGGATATTTCTTGTGTTGAAAAGAATTCCATTGCAAATGCGTGCTTAAACTGGACGGAGGTACAGTGTGACCTGGAGGACAGAGTTCGGCAAGAAACAACACTTGATGAAAGTCTACAACGCTATGCAGCAGAGAGTTCAAATTCTCAGTTTTCCTTTGATGATGGCCTTTTTCAGAAGGGTGGTCGTTTGTGTGTCCCAGATAGGGGTAAACTTCGTGAAGAATTGATGTATGAAGCCCACTTCACAAAGTATTCGATTCACCCTGGGAGCACGAAGATGTATAAGGATATGAAGAAAATTTTCTTGTGGCCTGGAATGAAGAAGGACATAGCGCACTATGTTGCTAAATGTCAAACCTGTTCCTTTGTAAAGGCTGAATGGCAAAAACCAGGAGGTTTTCTGAAATCGTTGCCTATCCCTGTGTGGAAATTTGATGATATTTCCATGGATTTCGTGTATGGGTTGCCAAGATCGCAACGTGGAAATGATGCGGTTTGGGTGATTGTGGACCGGTTAACTAAGGTGTCGCACTTCATCCTGAACCAGAAGGACGATCCAATTGAAAAGTTGGCAAAGATGTATGTAGATACTATTGTACGATTGCACGGTGTCCCCCGTAGTATCGTAAGTGATCGAGATGGGCATTTCACTTCGGGAGATTGGAGATTAGTCCACCAACTGTTGGGTACGAAATTACATTTTAGCACGGCCTTTCATCCTCAGACGGATGGTCAGACCGAAAGGACCAACAGGACGTTGGAAGATATGCTTCGAATGTGTACACTAGATTTCAGGAAGAGTTGGGAAGATCATCTCTTTATGATTGAGTTCGTCTACAACAATAGCTACCAAGCTAGTATCCAGATGGCGCCCTTTGAGTCTTTATACGGTAGGAAATGCCATACACCTTTGGCTTGGGCGGAAACTGGCGAAATAAAGTTGTACAAGCGAAAGGAGATGGATGATGCCAACTCAATTATACAATTGATACGTGAAAGGCTGTTGGTGGCTCAAGACAGACAGGCTAAGTATTATAATGACAAGCACCAAAACGTGGAGTTTGCGATAGGCGATTGGGTATACTTGAAGATCAAACCCTTTAAAGGTGTGTCTAGGATACGGCGACTGAAAAAGCTGAGCCCGAGGTATCTGGGACTGTTTGAAGTGGTAGAGCGTGTTGGTGAAGCTGCCTATCGGTTAGCACTTTCGCTAGAGCTAAGCGGTTTACATGATGTGTTTCATGTCTCAGTGTTGTGGAAAGCGGTGAAAGAACCATCACAGGTGGTTATTGCAGATCAAGTATCAGTCGACAGTGGGCTAACGACGAAGGTTAGGCCTATTCAGATCGAGGATACTGCAGTTAATTAGCTACGAAAAAAAGCTATCGGGATGGTCAAGGTCCGGTGGGACAACTGTGGCTGTGAGGAGCTGTCATGGGAGCAGGAACAAACCATGTGTATTGA
This sequence comes from Platanthera zijinensis, assembly GCA_039513925.1. Lineage (NCBI taxonomy): Eukaryota > Viridiplantae > Streptophyta > Magnoliopsida > Asparagales > Orchidaceae > Platanthera > Platanthera zijinensis. The sequence goes on from CM077094.1 coordinate 140,305,411, forward strand.
ATTTCCCAAGCTGTTTGTGTGAGGCTGTTGTAACCTTATGATTTTAACAAAGAATATTTTGTACTATTTGTTTGCTGCGAACTACGTACTTAGCAATTTCGGTACGAAATTCTCTTAAGGGGGAGAGTTGTAATGCCCCAAAACCCAAATTGAGGTCACACAGCCTAGGACACGGGCGTGTCTAGGGCCGTGTCCTGCTCTGTGTTAGCCTGGTTGTGTCACGTGTGGAACACGGCTAGAAAACACGGGTATGATCAGTACTGACAGAGGTGTGTCGGCTGGTGACACGGGCATGTCAAATACCCGTGTTATTCTCTGGTTGTGCTGGGCGGTGCCGACTAAAGTACACGACCTGAAGCACGGGCGTATACTGGTCGACACGGACATGTCAAAGTTGACACTAACGTGTTTGGGACCTGTGTCCTTTTCGGGATTTGTAGATCCTATGTCGATTGAGGGACACGCCCCTCAACACGGGTGTGTACTGAGCGACACAGGCATGTCAGAAGATTGACACGGGCGTGTCTAAGCCCATGTCCTGTTCTTGTTTGAGTCGGTTTTCTGCCGCTTAAGGTACGCGGTCTGTGACACGAGCGTGTCACAAGCCGTGTCAGCCAAAGGAAGATGCTTTTCAGAGCAAATCTGAGCCGTTCGTTTCCTTTGATGAAGATCTAACGGCCCTGGGTATTTCCTGAAGGGATATATGCGGGAGTGGATGAGTTAATTTTCATTTTATTCATACCATTCTCTTTCTAAGAGTAAGAGAGAGAGGAGAGCAAGGGAAGGAAGAAGAGGAGAAATCCGGCCGCCGGTGGTGCTACGGTGGTCCAAATCGTGAGCCGAGTTCGGATCTACGGAGGCTAGAGCATTGCGGAGCTTTCCAACCGTATAGTTTTCTCCATGGCGCCAAAACGTCTTCCACGGGTAATGATTTCCTTCTTGGACAAGGGAGGTCTTTTCTTGAATTTACATAGGAATCCTCCACCAAATGGTGGATGGCAGTGATTCCCTTGGGATTGGTGGTTCATCCCTTGTTATATTGTATTAGAACCGGAAGTGAGTAGTATGGTTAGGCATGCTGTGTGAAGCCCATTCAGACAAGTTGGTCTGGATTGGTGATGCTTTGTTTGCAAATCGGAGAAGACTCCGGATAAATTGGTTGTTTGCATGAAATCTTTGGTGGATACCTGTAGCTTGGTGCAGCAGGAAGTACTGGAGGAAGTCCAGGAAAATGTGAGAGTTGGTACTTGATGTTCAACCCGTGTGGTCGTGAGTGCCATTGTGTGTGAAGTTGAGCCGGTGTGCTGCAACTATGGAATGCCCGTGTGGCGAACGGGAAAAGTGAAGCCGTACCCGCGTTAGTCTAGTCTTAAGTATGACGAATGTGAGTAATGGGAAAGGTGGATCTGTACCTGCGTTATGGTTGTCTAACCTTGGGTGCTTAAGGCCCTGTTAGGATCACATAGCGAGAGTCTTTGGACTGCGCACCATAAAGACTAGGAATGCTCATAATGGACCGTCATGTCTGGGACCCTGGTTTTCCGATACACCAATAATGTGCCCTGAGTGCACGGAATGTCAGGCCGTCGTGCCAACGTTTGTGATATGTATTGATTTGTGCGGTTGTGCACATCCTTGGTGGATTGTTATATATATATGCTGTGTGAATAAATGCTTTGTAGGGAAGGAATTCCGCTGCCCCGTGTCAGGGACAAGGTCGTTATAATTGGTCAGCTAAATGCTGACCGTTGCCCTGTTTTCCACCGGTTGGTGGATTGATTCTGTGCAGGTGGTGCTGGCCCAAGCGGGAAATAGCGGGCTGAAGCCCAGATTGTGTTGCTGCCCTCGAAGGCTTATTTTGTTTACTCTTGTTCATGTGTGGCCGGCCAGGACGTCGATGTTTGTAAACCACACTTTTGTTAAGAGAAACTTGTAAAGCCATAAGGCTATGTACCTTATGTGTTTGGTTGTATACATTCCTAATTGGTAGTAGTGGACATTTCTGTTCTTCTTGAGTTCAAGTTTTCAACCATGAAACTTTCGCTAAAATGCTCTGTGTTAGGGTACGATTGTCTTTGATATTATTTAGTAACGTCTCTGCCTGTTTGTGGAATATGGTGTAGGGCCCTGGCCGGACCCTCTATTATATTACATGTGACGGGTAGAGGTGTTACAGGAGGCTGTAATAGGAATGTAGGGGCCTTCTTCCACTATCATTAAAATCCTTGGATCCACTGCTTTCATGAAGAACTTCACCCTTTCTTTCCACATGGGGAAGTTTGTCTTAGTGCATACGCGGAGCTTAGCAAAATCCTTCACTCTGTCCATGCTTGTGCACTCTTAAGACAACTAGGAGCCGATCTGTTCAAGGTGTTAACCTTTTGATGAACAACCTCCCTCTGACACCAATTGAAAATGTCTAGTTGTTTACCTAAATTACCTAAAGGGGGGTGAATAGGTGAGTTATGCGTCTTTTTGCGGAATAAAAATTGTACAAGAGATGCGCAGAAAATAAACAAAGATTCCATAGACGACACCAAAGATTATAGTGATTCCCCAATCTTGGGCACGTCCACTCTCCACCTCACCTATCTAGCACCACGCTAGACTCAGCTACTTCACTATTATCTCGGATTATAAAACAATCCTACAACTCGGAACAATGTTCCTACAACTCGGAGTAAAACCACTCCTACAATAACTCAGAGAACAACTCCTACAAACTTGGAGAATAACTCCTACAATCTCGGAGAATAACTCCTACACAAATAAAATAGAATTACAATAAAATACACAAACTTGTCTTCACAGATCTGATTGATTTTCGGCCTCTTCCTTCTTGAAAAATGGTAAAGCTCTGTCAGAAAAGTCGAGGAAGAAATTTGAGAACACTTCGATCTGAGAAAGTAGGATCACCACAATCAAGGAGAAGATTTGTAGATGTTGAAAAGCTTGATCGGTTGAATCCTTCTTGTCTGAATTTATAGATCAGGAAGTTTGATGATGAAGAACACGTCTAGTCGGCGGCGGCGCTTCCCGATTTAGAATCTTGAAAATGATTCAGAATTCTGTAAAATTCTTCTTAGAGTTTGTCGATTCTAACATGACCTTTTATAGGTCTTACATAACGGTCTGATTCATTAATTACAATCCACGTGGAACAATCAAGAGTTAATCGCATTTGAAATCAAAACCCGTCAGACACTTAGCGAAATTCAGATTCAGAACTCCGTTTCTCGAGTACGAGTTCTATTTCTCGAGAAAGGATATAAGATTCTCGAGAAGAAACACTTAAGGAAAATATAGAAGATGAGTTCTTGTTTCTCGAGAATGGATAGACTTACTCGAGAAAATTTTTTTTGTTACTCGAGAAAAGATTTTTATTTCTCGAGTAAAAATATCTGGTTCCCGAGAACTAACCTTAACCTTCTCGAGAAATGTCATTAACTTTCTCGAGAAAGAGACTTAGAAAAATTCTGAGCTTCATTTTAAGGTTACTCGAGAAAGTTAAGACCTACTCGAGTACTATATGGCTTTCTCGAGAATTACACTCGGCTTTCTGGAGAAAAAGACTTCTGCTACTCGAGTACCTAACAAAGCTTACTCGAGTAAAATACTTAGAAAAAATTTGTTAACTGAAAAATGATTTTCTTCTAATAAACTAGCAACCAGCCTTTCTCCCATAACTTTAGTACTTGAAAATGAAGTGTATCCCAATAGAGAGGTTACACATGAGTCAACACCATGGATCACACAATGAGGGATTCCATTGTATGGTCCTGTGTTTGGTGACCCATTGTAAACTGACATTGGTCTACACTTGGCAATTATAACCTGCAAGCACTCAACTTGAAAAGGGCATCAAATACAAACTTAATTCACATTAGTTCAAGGGTGACTTCATACAAGTCTAGGTTATTGTGGATAAAATACCAAACAGACTATTTATAGGTGATTCCTCTCTAACAGCTCGATTTCGAACTTAGTTCTACCGTCCATGTGTATTGTACATGGCGGAAACCCTAATTTTATAAAGCCGTCAAAACGAGAATTAAAACTGAACGAAAATGGTCTAAGTCCAAATTCGTCGAGACATCACGTGAACTCTCCAGACCACTTGACGAACTAGTCAAAACAACTTGGGAGAGAGATTGCTTGAGATATTTGGACTTCACTAGACCTTTTGACGAATTAGTTGAAAGCTCTCGAGGGTACTAGACGAATTTCCTTGAGTACACGATGAATTTACTTGAACCGGTTAAGTCTTCAAACTTTCTCTAGAACATTAAAGTAGTTCACCTGACCTCTCGAAAGCACTCGATGAATTTCACAAGTACTCACGTAAGTACTCGACGAATTTTTCGAGTATATACGAGAAGTATAAGCTACTTTAACTTAGTCATTCTGGACAACAGTTCTTAGTGATCTCTCAAATACTCCTGAGATCACTCGACGAATTCTACGAGTGCTTACGTGAGTTCTCGACAAATTTAATGAGACCCCACGAGATCACTCGACGAAATGACCTAGACAAACTATGCAACTTTTGAACAACTTCCTTTGTGATGTTAGATGAAGTACACCCCATTAGAGAGATTACACATGAGTCAACACGATGTTCTATACAACTAGGAATTACATTGCACAGAATTGTGTTTGGAGACCCATTGTAACCTGATAATGGTTTGTACTTGGCAATTAAGACTTGCATAACACACAACTAGACCTAACATTAAATACAAACTCAATTCAACTTAGTTCAAGAGATACTTCTTCAAATCAGGGCTATTGTGGATACAATACCCAACAATCTCCCTCTATTTAAAGAAGTCAGAACCCTATATACTAAGCTGAATTGCATAAAAAATAAAGCATACAAGAAACACTGAAATGACACAAAAGAATATAACAACGATTAACAAAATAATAATATTAATGTAAATGTTTCTTGTGGCATTCCAAGACATTCATAACATAGCAGATCATAAAGAAATAACCTTCTTAGAATTTTCCCTTCCCTTGCTCTTCTCATGTTGTCTGTCAAAGTATACATTAGGCTTGGGATAATATCTTGGTGGCAGAGGAGCATCAAGATTAGTTCTATCATGCTTTTTGAAGTGGTGTCTCCTCTTAACATTTGAAACTTCAAATTTATTTTATTCTTCTCTGTTGTAATATTCCATTGGTTCCGTATTTGATAAATCAACAAAAATGAAGGTGTCCAAAATAATTCCTTTGGAGATAGGACTCCAAACTTCAACAGTTCTCTATTAGGATCTAATTTGTTGGTCGATAGGCCTTCCCCATATCTTCTTCTTTTTAGACGAGGTCTGGAAGATTCTTTAATGATCTTTACCTCAGTAGAATCAGACCAAACCTGAGTGTATTGCATGGGAGGTGCATACGACTCTGATTCTTCAAAAAGTTGTTTTATAGGCTTTGAACTGGAAAAAGGTTACTCTGGAGGTGAGAAATGTGCTGGAAATTGAGCTGGAGCACACCCTGTTATTTCTCCATGCAACCACTTTATATTCTCATAACAATATACATTTACACTATGCATTTGGTTCCACACATCACTATTCAGCTTATCCATTTTTCGCTTTAACTTTTCCTCCCCCTTTCTGACTTCTTCAGTAAGGGTTACGATAATTTCCTCCTTGTACTCTCCCATTTTCCTGTCAATATAATGCATGCTCTCATCATGAGTGTGATCATAACATCATGTCCTTTAGATAGGTGAACTACCTCGTTGTAAATATAACCATGCCCAGAATTGCATGGTTTATAGCTTTCCCACCTTGAGTCGGCCAGCCAGACAAGAAAGCCTTCAGTTGGTCCATTCTATGATTTACTTGAGCCAGTCCATTATTCTGATATTTTTCCACTTCACCCACTTTGTGATAAACTTGTTTCAATGAGAAGTCAAAGTGGACTTTCTGCTTTACTAGCAGGGCTTTTATTGACTTTAACAGAGAATCATCTGAAGGAGGTGCACTCTCACCCTAAGATCTGGTCTCCTGAAATCGGAAAGAGTTTGATTCAAAGTTAGTACTAGAGGCGCCTGGCTATGCAGATGGAGCAGATTTGATCGCCACAAACTCGGGCTCCACAACAATTTGCTTTCATTTTACCAGAGCTAGTCCAAGATTTGGATCTAGCAGCTCTTGGATAGCAAGCTCTACAACAACCTCCCCCTCACTAGAGGCACTTACTGAGTTACTGTAATATGGTCCTCTTGGGGAGTTCCTTGTACTAATAGCTCCTCATCAGCCTCTGCTGGAAGTTCTTTCTCAACCGGTACTTCCTCTTTAGGATGGAATTCTTGTTGAATAATAGATATTTCAACACTCATTAGCTATTTCTTCGATGTTCTCCCCCTCAGCAACTGCACCCATATTCTCAGTAGCTTCATGGGAGCATGAAGGCACATCCTTCTCCATGGCTGTAGGGTTAGGTCTTTTCTTCAAACCAGAACATTTAATCATTTCTCTCTCTGCCCCTGCCTTGTAATTCTTCGTTCCGATCTAGCAAAAATTAATGTGTCTATCTTTTTAAGGTGATGAATCTGCATACCAGTGGACATATCAAATTAGTTCTTTTACAATTGGTTGACGTATAGTGCGATGATTCTTCCACTAAACTAAGTAGTGAGGGCAGAACCTTACGAAGCAGCATCAGGAGTCCAAGTCTGGCGCATATTGATTTTTTGTTGAACAAGACTATAAAACTCTAGGAGAGAAAATGCGGGGAGCACCAAGTATCTAAACACTGATCTGATCGAAGTCCTAATGCAGATCATGAAAGAACTCAAAAACTTTGTTCCTTTCTTCCCTAGCCCGGACAAGGATCTCATCCTCGGGGGACACAAGAGTGAGGGAGTCAAATTGATAGTATTCTTGATAAAGTTGTGTAAACTTTAGGTAGCAAGCTGAAGGAGGAAAATCACCCTGATAGAGGAGAAAGATCTTCCACCTCAGTTGATAAATTTGGACAGTATTCCCCTGACATGATTATGCGGGCTCAACCCTCTTCCAAATATCTGTAGTAGTATCTAATAATAAGTAATTACGGGCAATATAGTCCACCATGGAGTTAGTTATCCAAGACATGACAAGAGAGTTCTCTGATTCTCACTACAACCAATTAGGGGAATCTTGGGTTGGAGCCTTCGTAGTACCCAGAACATGACCAAACAGATGTCTACTCTTCAAGGCAGGAGTGACAGACCGTGATCACATAATAAATCTGAGCCATCCAGACATATATTCGTGATTTGAGGAGTATTATGATCATGACTTGACTTAACAGAGCTACCGTACACCAAAGTAGTGGACACGTTGAACCAGAAGAGATCATGGGAGAGTCACCATTTCCTGACGTGATAATCCAAGAATAAAAATAAGGGATCCAAGGGGAGGGATACCACACCACCAAAAGATAACCTAGTGGTGCTCATAGAAAGAGGAATCAAACCAAGTCAATGTAGGATCATCCAAAAGATAACGAAGCTGGAAATGCCCTCAAACTAGATCAGCATATCCGGTGCCAATAAAGGAGCAGCAACTAACCAGAGAGAATCCCCCAGCTGGAAGGAGAAGCCCTTCTGAGAGTGTGGACGGGCGATGGAGGACTGGAAGAGCGCTGGAAAAGCATCGGAGGGCTTGCAGTTTGCGGTTAAATAAATGAGCCGATGGCGAGCGCAGGATGAGCGACTGAACGACCAAGTGCGGGCGAGTGTTGGAGTGGACGGAGCAAGACCTGTCAAACGTTGGACGAGCAGAGGAGGATCGAATGGAAGACAAGCAGGATATACGTGCGGGCGGAATAGATGAACACCCTATGGCTATGATACCATGGGGAATCCATCTTTGTATACAAATAATAATAAGATAAGGGGTTACAACCATTATATAGGAGAGGAGGAGTAGGGAAAACACGAGAATAACAATCAAAAATACACAAAATACCAACACTCCCGAAGAAAAATGATGTTCATTGATAAAAAAGTGAAAGATGATTGGATTGATGAGAAAATAGAATTCTGGATTGCGTACAATGATTCGATTGATGATGAAGAAAGAGAATTTTTGGTTTAATTCTCCAACTTATTGACAGAAAAAAGGATTGATAAAATTCTATTAAAACTGACTTATAGTGATCATTTATCAAAGAATGACTCTAGTTATCAAATGATTGCATAATCGAGATCATTCCCTTATAAAACTTATTTGACATTCAAAAAAAAGGATCTTATGAATTACGAGTTCGGTTGCTCCGTCTTTATCTATTTGATTATCCTGTGAATTATTTTAATGCACTACTCTTCTACTTACTTTGATTTGATTGGATCAATGTGATAACCCTTACAAGATGAGGGTTTCAAGAAGCTAATCATAGATAAGAGTGAGGGAGGGTCTCTCATCCTCAAAGCGGATCTCTTCTTGGGACGTTTGTCATGGAATTAATATTTCTAAATGTGATTCTTTGTAAATAACTCCTTCCATTTTTTAATAATTTATTTTAACTAATGGATCGTTAGATTCACGATAAGTGTGAATCCACTACAGTTCGATATCAAATTGATTTATACTAAATCCTCAATGTTGATTTTACGTGTTGAGAACGATTTAAAAGTATGTCGCCCTAGCGAAACTTTCATGAACTGATGTAACCCAGGATCTCAATTTTTATTTAAATGATAATTTTTGTGATCCTTCTAAATAATGTGGCGCAAGTGGGACGCTCACCAAAAGACCAAGCGATATTAAACTTAGGGGTTATAAACCAGCATAAGGAGACTAACATTTTCTCTCATTCAACATTATGATTAATTTATCCACAAGCATTTTAATGAAAGGAAAACAACATCGAGATTTTAAAATAACACGAGCACGATTTGGAAATAAATAAACTTTAATCATAAAATTAAACTATCAAGATATAAGCGGGAAAAATAGTAAGTATACTTTAGACTCACTTGTATGAAGAGTCTCTGGATTCTGTGGGGAATGAAATTGTGTGTGGTTAGAGGAGTCAAACAGTGAGGAAAAGTTTGTTCAGCTTGGGGGAATTGTCGGAAATGTTGTGAAAGCTGAAGCAGAGGATCTGGGGGCGGCTAATTTGGTTGGATGGCAGCTGAGGAGGATGGGAACAACCAACTTCAGCCTGGAGGTCATCAAACAAGGGGGAGGCAGGTGGAGGGGTCACCGAGATCTAGGGTCTATTTGGCGCAGCTCTGGCGGCTGGAGAATCTCTATTCCAGCCGCCAGAGCTGTTTTTTAACTGTTTGGGACAGCTCCTTAAGAGCAGCTTTTCAGAAATCTGGAGCTGTTTTGCAGCTCTTCAGAAATCTCCCCTCCCCTAGCTTCAACTTCCGCAAAATAGCTTTCTCTCTCACAGGTTTTGGAAATCTAATGGTTTCTTCAGTTGGAACATGCTCAGAGGCCGGACGGCCTTCCTCCGGCGATTCCAAGCCTCGGACGGCCTTCCTCCGATGATTCCGAGCCCCCGACGGCCTTTCTCCGGCGATTCCGAGCGCACTTCTGCACAGAACACCCGAACACTCTGCAACTTTTCAAAACTGCTCCCCAGAGATCTATTTTAAAACATCTCTATCCGAACAGCAGCTTTTAAATCCGCCAGAGCTGTCCCAAACAGAGCCCTAGTTGGCTTTCTAGCGGTGGCAGTGAATTATGAAAAAGTTGTAACCGGCGGTTGGAAGGAGGAAAAACGTTGGAGGGTTCGCCGAAACTTTCGTAGGGCGATACAGAAGAGGTTGTCTGTAACATCCCATTTCCGGCTAGACCCCTAGGAGTCGTTTGGTCGTGACGGAACCCTAGGAAGCCCAAAAATTGAAATAAAGCGATAAATATTTCGGGTCACGGGTTGGTCACGCCCGTGACCGACCCGTCACGCCCGTGACTTGGGCGTGACTACTTCGACGATCGTCGATCTCCACGAGACGATCGTCGAACGTGCTGCCTGGGCATGTCACGCCCGTGACCAAGGTGTCACGCCCGTGACCAAGGTGTCACGCCCGTGACTAAGGGCGTGACTCCTTCGACGATCGTCGATCTCCGTGATACGATCGTCGACCTTATAGCCCGGGCATGTCACGCCCGTGACCATGGTGTCACGCCCGTGACCTAGGGCGTGACCAGCCTTCGGCGACCGTCGATCTCAGTTCGACGCTCGTCGACCTCGAAATTTGCCGTTCGGGCCTGTCACGCCCGTGACCTAGGTGTCACGCCCGTGACCTAGGGCGTGACCACCATTCGATGACCGTCGATCTCAAATCGACGATCGTCGGCCCAGAATTTACCACACGGGCCTGTCACGCCCGTGACCCTAGTGTCACGCCCGTGACCATCCTTCGATGATCGTCGATCTCAGTTCGACGATCGTCGAGCCCAGAATTGGCTATCCGGGCCTGTCACGCCCGTGACCTATGTGTCACGCCCGTGACATTGGCCGAAACGACGGTTCAGGGCCGAAATTATTCTAACACGTGTGGAAATAAATGCTGGTGTGGGAAGTTACACCAGGAGTAATTACGGGCCATTTTTCCTTCTATAATTATATAATAAAGGAGGAAGTGTTGGTCCAATAGGAAACCGCCAACTAGACACACCTGTTCATCTCCCACCGTTTCCTATCCCTTCACTGTAACCGAAAAAGGCTATTAAGAGGAGCCTTCATGGCCATTACGGCTTTACCCTTTCACCTCCCCACTTTCTGACTTATAAAAGCCCACTTGGGGCAAGAGGAGAAGTTTACACGCTCAAGTAAACGGATCGGATCCTTGTTCTTGCTGTAGGAGAAGTTCAGCAACGCCACCACCGCGCCATGGCACCCCGTCGTTCATCTCGCCTCCAAACTGCGAACAAGGTCCTCCTCTGCTCCTTCTCTTTCGTGGGTAGATCTTAGGATTCTTAGAAAGGAAGTTCGCGCTCAACGGAGCCGGACCCGTCTCTCGTTTTCATGGGAAAACCATGAAAAAGGTATTTTTGAGTTCGCCGGAAACCGCCACCTCCGGCGGCCAAACCACCACCGACCGCTTGCCATCGCCTCAACGGAGGTGGTGGTGGTGGCTGGCCAGGGAAGTGACCGGACGGCCGGCGACGGATCACGGAAATGTTAAAGGAAAAATGACTTCTTGAGTTCTGGTTTTCGGGTTCATGAAGAAGATGAACAGTAGAATTAATTTTATAATATATAGTGTATTATATATTACATAATGGAAAGATATATTATTTGAATATATTTTGGGGCTGCAAAATGAGGCATTTAGAGGCCGTTTTAGGAAAAATGACCAGACACGAAAGTCGTAGCCCTTCGAGTCTAGATAAATCTAAAATTGGTTTCAACTCGTTTGGGTAAGCGGTTCGGCCGCAGCACATGTTTTAGTGGGGGCTGTACCTAGAGTTGGGCAGAAATTAAAATGGATGCCCACTCTTCGTCGCTTGACCAAATGACCTGAAATTTGGGCAGGGGGTTAACCTTGGTTATACCTAAAGGCAGACCAAAAATGGAAATTTTTGGAGATACTTTGCCTAAAGTTTTTGTTTTAATTTAATAAACTTAGAGGAATTTATTTAAGTGGTCAAATGACCTCCAAACCCTCCCAAATTTTGGTGAGTGGTCCCTGGCTATAAAACCTAGGTCTGTGTAAAATTCCAACTAATTTGGTGGAGTTTTGGGTGGGAAACCTTCTACCCTTAACTAGGCATTAGTGAGATACCTTTTAATAAAAAGTGCACTGAGAGTTTGGAAAGGTCAAGTCACCTCAACAGAGGCTGATTTTCTGATCTCTGACTTAGAAGGGTGTTATAACCTGCTTGGAGAAAAATGGAGTGGTTTAGGGTTGACCTACCCTAGTATCCAAGCTCAAATCTTAAATGAAGAGTTTTGAGATTTGTGAAGGACATAGGAGCAAAAGCTCTTGTATGCCCTTGAAATTTGGAGGAGAGTGGCATGATATGCTGAAAACCCTCTGGTTGAAATAGTAAAGGAATTGAAGGTAATTGGGTACCTCGGAAGTTGAGAGTTTGAATTAGGGTAGAAATGTAATTCAGTTATTTTAAGCACTAAATCTAATCCAAAAATCATGAAACTCGGGAGGAGGGAGTTTTAGGATGTTTTAGACTTATGGTAATTTTCTTGGAATTTTATGATTAATAAATATCATATTTCATGTGTTAAAGGATTATTAGCCCGATTTGTTGTTTCAAATATTTGGAGGCTTTAAATTAATTATAATCAGTTAAAATTCTGGATTTAGATCTTGACTAGTAGAAAATTGATCCCTGAATTTTTATAGAATTTTATGATTGAGTAAATCTAGTACTTTGTTCACAAATATTAGAAAGGGGTTTTGTTGTTAAAAATTAATTGTGGATAAATTACTTGCTAGAAAATTATGAAACTTGGCCAGTGCTAATTTTAGGCTTCTATCTGCATGGCATAAATTATTTATAATTTTTGGAAGAATATTTTCTGTACTTGATTCATAAACAACAGAAATTAGAGATTATTTCTAAAATAGTTTTCATGCCCTTTTGATGATAGAAAAATTATGATACTTAGGATTTAACCTATTGAGATAACCTACTATTTATCATAAATTTTCTGGACATCTTGCATGATTACTTAGGGTGGTTCATGTTCAAACCGGTAGCCCTTGGGATTTTCGAGGAATTTAATTAAATGCCAAATAAATTATGAAAATTTCCATTTTCTGGATTTAGGTCATTTATATCATGGTGAGTCTCCAGTAAATAATTTAGGGCAATTGGATGAGTATTGGATCATTGCATAACCGGTTCGACATGAAGTCTAGGTCGGTCTGCATATAGCAGTTGTGAATTGAAATAAGACATGATCTGAGGAAGACATTGGAGTTAAATAATTCATTTTGTTTGGGTGGGCAATAGTGGAGGAAATCGCAATAGGAAGATAAAAAGAGTAGCGAGAAGTGGTGATAGCTAGAGTTAAGAGGTGCTCGGGTTCGGCGAAAGATCGCTTTTCCCGAAGAAAGGAAGGTTAAAAATCACCCTAGGATAGTCTATCGTAATATGAGAAGGGAATCGGGTTAAGGGAGATAAACCAATAATAATAAGTGCCTTGCGAAAGGGTACTTCGGGCCGTAATGCCGCCGTCTTGGTTCCTAGTGCCCCTTGAGAGCCCTTCACGGGGAATACCTGGGGGCAGTCCTGGGTGTGAAAATAGAGAAGAACGACTAGAAAAACAGGCCGGAAGCTTGAATAATTGAAATTTTTATTATCCAAAAAGATATCATTTACAAAGGTATGGCCTCCCTTTTATAGAATGGAGGAGATAGAGGAGAGTACAAACTAACAATGTGGGACTAAATAAATGTACAAAGACTGGGCGGTTTAACATGTACAGACCGCACAGTCCGCGCGGTTAGACAACAGGCTAACCGCCCGGACAGACCAGAAGAAGATGCCGTAGGAGACCGCAAGACTGCCAGACCGCCAGACCGCCAGACCGCCAGATATACAAGTCGCTGGAGACAACCCGCAAGACCGCCGAACCATAGCATCCACCAACTGGATATTTAGCCCGTCAGCCCCAGACCGCTAGACCGCGCGGTCTCCAGACCGCCATATTTAGACCGCCAGACCGCCTACTTCAACACTCCCCCTCAAGCTGGAGCATAGATATCGATCATGCCCAGCTTGTCACAAATGTGGAAGAATGAAGTAGACACAGGCTTGGTAAAGATATCTGCCAACTCTTTGTCGGAGGTGACAAACGGAGTGCAAATCTGTTTCTTCAAGATCTCTTCCCGGATGAAATGGCAGTCGACTTCAATATGTTTGGTTCTCTCATGGAAGACCGGATTTTTGGATATATATATAACGGCCTTGTTGTCACAGAACATAGGAAGAGGATAGTCGTAGACCTCTCCTAGATCAAGCATGAGAGCCCGCAACCATTTTAGTTCGCAAGTGGTGGACGCCATGCTCCGATATTCAGCTTCAGCACTAGACCTTGAAACTACAGACTGCTTCTTGCTCTTCCAGCTCACAAGATTACCTCCAACAAATGTGCAGAAACCAGATGTAGATTTGCGGTCATCTTTATCATCAGCATAGCTAGAATCTGAGTAGGATTCAACTCTCAAATGACCATTCTTCTGAAAGAGTAGTCCTTTGCCCGGTGCTGCTTTAACATACTCTAATATCTTCAAGGCAGACTGAAGATGACATTCCCTGGGAGCTTGCATGAACTGACTTACCTTGCCAACAGCATAGGCAATGTCAGGTCTGGTCACCGTGAGATAAATGAGTTTACCCACCAGACGTCTATACTTTATGGCATCAGACATAAGAGGAGAGTCATCTGTCCACGTTTTGTCTTCTCCAGTAGCCATGGGATACCGTGCCGGTTTGGCACCGGTCAATCCTGCATCCCGTAGAAGATCAAGTGCATACTTCCGTTGGGAGAGAACCAGAGAGTCGGGCTTCCGACAGATCTCTATCCCCAAAAAGTATTTCGGGGAGCCCATATCCTTTGTGACAAGATGTTGACGGAGGTGCTTCTTTATCAAGTCCACCCCAGCTTGATCATCACTGGTAAGAAGAATGTCGTCAACATAAACCGCCAAAACTACAAGGCCCGATGCGGTTTTGCGAATAAACAGGGAATGATCAGCCGTACTTCTTGTAAAGCCAACAGCAGCCACAATGCTGCTGAACTTGTCGAACCATGCCCGAGGGCTCTGCTTGAGGCCATAGATAGCCTTCTTTAGCTTGTATACACGGGTCTCCCCCTGAGCAACATACCCCGGAGGTTGCTCCATGTAAATGTCCTCATGAAGATCCCCATAAAGGAAGGCATTCTTGACATCAAGCTGGGAGATAGTCCAATTGCGGTTGACAGCCACAGAGAGAATAACCCGGATGGTGCTGAGACGAGCAACCGGGGAGAAAGTATCAAAGTAGTCAACCCCATAAGTCTGAGTGAAGCCTTTGGCCACCAGTCGGGCTTTGTAGCGGTCCACAGTCCCGTCTGGGCGAAACTTCACAACAAACACCCATCGACATCCAACCACATCAGTACCCACTGGAGGAGAAACAAGGGTCCAAGTGCCCCGTTCAGTAAGAGTAGCGATTTCCTCATCCATGGCAGACTTCCAATGAGGAATAACAAGCGCCTCCTGGTAGGTACGGGGAGTAGTAGTAGCTGAAATAGATAAAGCAAAATGCCGGCGAGAAGAAGTAAGCCGATCATAGGACACAACTGTCGCAAGCGGGTGTTGAGTGCATGCCCGCACCCCTTTGCGAAGAGCAATGGGGAGATCCAGGTCGTCGGGGGCTTCAGGGACCGGAGCGTCCGTAGCGGAGAAAGCTGGCCCGGGACTAGAGAGAGACGGCTCCGGAGACGGGGGGGGGGGGAGGAGAGGGGAGAGGAATAGACAGAGGAGGGGATGAGGAAGGGGGAGGAGAAACGTGGATAAGCTGAGAGGGAACAGACAAGGAGGGTGATGAGTCAGGAACAGGAGGAAGACGGGGTGGAGAGGAGAAGTAGGCTGCATTTTCGAAGAAGGTGACATCTGCAGAAACAAACTGTTTGCGCAGAACAGGGTCAAAGCAACAGTAGCCTTTCTGAGTGACCGAGTAGCCTAAGAAGACACATTTGGTGGCACGGGGAGAAAGTTTGTCACGGGTAGCAGACGGGGCATGCACAAAGGCTGTACAGCCAAAGATTCGAAGAGGGAGGGGAAAAGGTTCCTTGCCGGGGTAGAGAATGGAGAAGGGAGTCTTACCCTGAAGAACAGTAGAAGGAATACGATTGATGAGATAACAGGCGAGGAGAACAGCATAGCCCCAATAAGAGCGAGGCACATGCATCTGCGTTAGGAGAGTGCGAGCGACATCGAGGAGATGACGGTTTTTACGTTCCGCCACCCCATTCTGCTGGGAGGTGTAAACGCAGGTGGTTTGATGAATAAGACCATGTTGCATACAGAAAGATGAAAAATCATGACTAAGATACTCTTTAGCATTATCAGAGCGAAGACATTTAATAGAGACATGAAACTGAGTTTTAATCATATTATAAAAGCATTCCCAAACAGAGAAGAGTTCAGAGCGATCTCGTAACAGATACACCCAGGTACAACGAGAAAAGTCATCAATAAAAGTTACAAAATACAAACTACCCCGACCAATGGTTGGAGTAGGAGCCGGACCCCATACATCAGAATGGATGAGATCAAACGGGCTAGAGGAACTGCGAGCATGCTTGGGCGGGAAGGAGGAGCGGTGATGTTTGCCAAGTTGGCAGGCGTCACAGTTGAGCGGAGGACTGGTTGGCGGTAAGTGGGGCAGAAGCTGTCGAAGAATGCGAGCAGGAGGATGTCCAAGGCGAAGATGCCATTGAAGCAGATCAGTAGATGAGGAAGTGAAGGCGGACAGAGCGAAAACGTTGTCGAGGAAGTAGAGGCCGCCGCTCTCAGTCCTAGTAGCAATCGTCCGTTGGGTTCTCGGGTCCTGAAAGCAACAAGAAGTAGGAGTGAATACAACAAAGCACTGAAGTTGCTTGCATAAAGTAGTAACAGATAGAAGATTGCAAGGAAACTTCGGGACATAGAGAGTGTCCACCAAGCGCAGCGATGGGGTGACTTGAACCATGCCCGTCCCACGAACCGGGGAAGGAGAACCATCCGCAACAAGGACAGGAGGCAACCGATCATGCGTTTCGAGAAGCGAAAAACATTGAGGATTGCCTGTCATATGATTTGTAGCACCAGAATCAATCAACCATTTACCTTGGATAGCGACATGAGCACTACCTGAGGTCGTCGCCACCGAAGCAGACGACCGAGAGGAGGGGTTCGGGGAGGGCGAAGTATCACCAGATGGGCGCAGATGAGGATGTTTCTGCCAACACCGGTCAATGGTATGACCGGTACGACCACAGTGAGAACAGAGGAACCTGGACGGACCGCGCGCCCCAGAGTGGCTGCGGCCACTATTGCTGCCGCGCTGAGTGTGCTGAGCATAAGAGTCCTGCGGAGGAGGGGAGGATAACAGAGGGCGCTGGAGCAGAGAAGTAACGGCGGCTACGCGAGCGGCGGTGGCATCCAAGGTGGGAGACTCAGCTTCACCCAAGATCTGCTGGCGGATGAGATCAAAAGACTCGGGATGTCGCAGAAGATAACAAACAACCAGGAGTTCCTGGAAGTGTTTGTGTTGCTGAGCCAAGTCCGCAGAGAAGGGGCGATTCTGGAGGATCTCAGCGCCAAGAGCCTGAACTTGCTGATAGGCTGCAGCGGGAGTCATGGATGAACGGGCGAAGAGATCCGCATAAAGAGTATAAATCAGGGAGGTCTGCGTCCCCTTGGAGTAAAGAGCAGCCAGATGAAGCCACGCGGCCTTTACCGTCTCATCATGACGGATGACGGGAAGGCACTCATCAGAGAGGCTATTAGCCAGCCATGTGCGGACAAGCGCATCACTCGCATCCCATTCGTCAAAGAGAGGAGAATTAGGAGGAGGCAGATCATCGGTAAGATGATGACGTTTGCGCTGAGAACGAAGAAGGAAGGTGAAAGAGACGCTCCAATCCGGATAGTTGGAGCCAATGAGCTTAGAAACAGTGCCCAGATTTCCAGAAGGAGTAGGGATAGAAGGCGGAGCCGGAGTGGCTGCAGGAGTGGTGGCAGTGGAATTGTCAGAGTTATCCATAGAAGAAGACCGAAACCGGGCGGTTAGGAATCAAGCCGGGCGGTTAAGAGAGAAGGGAAAAACCTACAGCGGTCACGATGTCAGACACCAGCGGCTAGAGAAGCCACGACCAAGCCGCAGAGCCAAAACAGAGGGTAAGAGGTCGGGCGGTTGGAAGACAGACCGCACGAACGGGAGAGAAAGAGGAATCCGGCAAACAGGCCGGGGCGATAAGAAAGAGAAGAGGGGAGGTTACGACAAGAACAGATCGCAAGCAGACAAAGAGAAACAGGCCGCGCAGACAGGGCGCAGGCAAACAAGACAGGCCGCGGGAAGAAGAAGCAGGTCGCACGGCTAGAAAGGAGCACAGAATCAGGAGCCAGAGATCGATCGCTCTGATACCATGTGAAAATAGAGAAGAACGACTAGAAAAACAGGCCGGAAGCTTGAATAATTGAAATTTTTATTATCCAAAAAGATATCATTTACAAAGGTATGGCCTCCCTTTTATATAATGGAGGAGATAGAGGAGAGTACAAACTAACAATGTGGGACTAAATAAATGTACAAAGACTGGGCGGTTTAACATGTACAGACCGCACAGTCCGCGCGGTTAGACAACAAGCTAACCGCCCGGACAGACCAGAAGAAGATGCCGTAGGAGACCGCAAGACTGCCAGACCGCCAGACCGCCAGACCGCCAGATATACAAGTCGCTGGAGACAACCCGCAAGACCGCCGAACCATAGCATCCACCAACTGGATATTTAGCCCGTCAGCCCCAGACCGCTAGACCGCGCGGTCTCCAGACCACCATATTTAGACCGCCAGACCGCCTACTTCAACACTGGGCTAACGTAAACTGTAATAACGAAACCGACAAGAGTAACTTAGTAACTAGGGTTGCACATTTCACAAACACGGTTGGCACATGAAGATTGATGAGAGCTTCGGCTCGGTTGGTTAAGAGACGGACGGGATGGTCCGAGGAGCTTCGGCTCGGTTGGTTTGGAGACGGACGTTTTGGTCCGGGGAGCTTCGGCTCGGTTTTGTGTGTTTACGAATAAACTTGCATGTGCATAAGATAGGAAAAGTTAAGGTGGTGGGTTTTTCGATATCGGGGAGTTCGATTGCACCGACACCGATATCGTTGACTCGGCGGGGTGATTAGCACTTCGCCAACAGAAGTCCGGTGCGCCAGCCGGCAAGAGTACGCAGGCGTCCGCTTAGTGCACCAAGCGTTGAGGCGTACGATAGGTCAGACCAGTGGTGCTTTTACTGGTTTTGAGGTGGGCGAGGCCCAACCCACCGCTTCCGTCCGCCACTACGGAGGTATCCTGGGAGGTAACGGCTCCGAAAGGGGGAACTAAAGGTCTGTGTGCACAGAGTCGGGTGTGTGAGTTGCACTTGCATGTTTCATCATACCCACTAGCATGTCATAGCATAATCGATTCATTTAACCCTGACACCTAAAGTATAAGTGGTATGAGACGCTTATACATTAGGACCTGCAAAACGACCCCTTGGTCTATAAGCTTGTGTGGGCAAGTTTATAAATCAAAGGTTAATTTCAATATATAACAACCATTGCCGTTTGATAACCGACACCCCAAGGTATAAGTGGTATGGGACACTTATACGATGGGAGCCTTGCAAAAGATCCCTTTTGCTTATGTGTTCTCGCATAAGTGAAGGTTAAATTCATATATTTGCTTTTCTTACTGCTAGACCTATTATAACAATTATATTAACTGCTCACCGAATACAACTTGTTAGATTAAGTCCACTGTCACCTGTTTACTTTTACTCTCCACAAATATGTCCTTCCCTTTCTTCCTCCCCGCTCGGTACCTAGGAGCCATGGGGGAAGGGGTGGGGGATGATAGGGCTTAGTCTTTATGACTAACGGTTTTCAAACCGCATCATTTAGGGGATCGTGGAGCCCAGCATGGAGGAGCAGCCCCAGAGATCTGTGCGCCTGGAGATGGGGCAGTCTAGCTCCGGAGTTCATACAGCCGGGACCGTGAGTCTCGACCTTGAGTAGTTTCTGTTTCGCTTCCGCATGGGAGACTTGTAGTGAGGACATTTTGTACCGGGCATAAGCTCGCATTTATAGTACTCTGATGATTTCTGTGGACACTCCCTTCGTGGAGATTTTATCTTATTTACATGTGATTTATCATTGTGGACTGCATTGTTCTTACTTCAATTATTGTGCTACTTTTCTGTGATCGAATTGGCCGGCAGAATCGGCGCCTTGTGGTGATGACCCTTCAGGACGTGAAGGTGTCACCGCAAAGCGGCGGTTCTGGGCCTAAGACCCCGGTGTTTGAAAAAGAAAAAAAAAGGGGGTCTTACATTGTCGGAGCCCTAGGGGTCGTGGACCTACGATTGTAATGGCTGGCGATGTCATTAGGGGTCAGAAGAGGAGCGGTCTAGTCTGGGAGCGGGTGTTGAATGGGATATTGAGAACAGAGAGGTTTCTTTGTTCTCAATATTTCCTTGGCTACCCAATATGGAAGGTGAAGTTGGGCCTTTTAACTAGTGGAATTAATTTTGGGCTTTTAATAATGTAATGAATAAATGGTATTTCAAAATTACTCCAAAAGGCTGAATGTTTAGAATAGGATGTTGAAAAGCAAGGGCATCTTGGAGCATACCCAAGATATAGTAAAGACCTTTGCAATGCTATGAGAGTATAAGATGAGGCTCAATTCGGCCTAGTGCGTATTCGGGGCAGGGCGAGGAAAATTCTTGGGACATCTTCTCCCCCTTGAGAAGGTCGAGCCAAATCCGAACAAAGTCAAGGCCATCATGGAAATGGTATCCCCGAAGAACGTCAAAAATGTCCAGAGGATGACGGAAAGGTAGACAGACCTCAACCATTTTCTAATATAGGAGAGAAGTACTCCCCCTTCTTCAAAACTATTTGGGAGCGTCATCTGTAACACCCTGGTTTTTCCAGATCTTGAGACTTTGGAAGCTATCGCGCGACGATAGGTAGCTATCGCCCGACGATAGCCTTATTTCTTCGAATCCAGGCATTGAGAGCGTTGAGTAGCTAGGCGTTGAGAGCATTGAGTGGTACCATGCGACAGTAGGATGCTACCACGCGGCGGTAGGTCGTGAAGCATTGAGTGAAAAGCGTTGAGTGGCTATCACGCGGCTGTAAGGCTAACGCCGGCGATAACATTTTCTTTCCAATGGGATCGACGACTCGGGAGGCTACTGCAGCGCGGTAGGTAGTTACCGCTTGGCGGTAGCAGACGGGAGCAGTTCCGTCGTTTGGCATTTTGGCCGTCCGATTTCTCTTAGGATTTGATCCTATGGCCCAGGATGCTCCGCCAAAAGGGCATATAAAGGGCTGAAAGGTTCTAAACCTTCATTCTCTTCTCTTTTGAAGTGGTTATTAGGGTTTGAGAGTAAGAGTTTGAAGGAGGAAGAAGAAGATCTTTTTCCGCAATTGACGAAGCTTCGGGGCTTTGATCGTCGATCTGAGGCCAGATCTGTGGAGTGGACTTGAAGGCATGTTTTCATCTGTGCAAATCAAGTTTTTCATGGCAAGGAAGAGGAGTCATAAGGTAACGACATTTCTCCTCTTGGTCTTTAGGATGCGTGCATGACATCCATTCTTTTCTTATTCTCTTTTAAGTATTTAGGCATCAGATCTCTCGAATGAGAGAGGTTCGGGTTTCCATGGTTCAATAGAAACCACCGGGTCGATTTTGTCCGTCCACAACATAATTTACACTAGAAATCTACTCCGATAGTGGATTAGGCATTGTGGGTGAAGCCGTAGTCGCGACCGTTAGTCCGACTCGGTAATGTTGCATAGCGAGCCTTAAGGATTCTGTTAGAAAATCGTTAGCAGTAAGATGTCGTTTGTGATGTGTGTTCTCCTGATTTTCGTATGAGTACGAATGGTGGATTAGGGCGGGAAAGGCTTTTGACTGTGATGTGCGAAGGCTTGACTTTGTCTCTGGGGTAGGCTGGCTAGCCCGTGACATTGCAAAGTCATGTGTAGAGAGTGTCCTGGAGAGACAAGTCCCCTTCCATGAAACTGAGAAGAACGCCAAGTTTTGGTCAAGCCCGGACGATCCCAACTGGGTCCCGCTGGGAATCCATCGGTGGACATGGTCTCGATTGGAGTCGGGCCTGGGTCATCACGAGCGGGTGGGGTCTAGCAAGGGTTCTTAGAATCGGTTTGTTTGTGTGAGAGAATCCTGACATGACAAGTCAGAGCTTGCAGGCAAGCCCGGGTTTTGAGACCCACGAGCAGGTGGGGCCTAGACAAGAGTTCCGTGTGGCGGCTTGTATGCCGTTAGGGGAAATTGGAAGTACCCATATGTATGCAGCGTGAATGCCGAAGGGGAAATTAGAAGTACCCGATTGATGGTGCGTGATAATGTATTAGATTCATATGCTTTAAGGTGCCTTGGGTGAAGCCCAGGTTTGCATACATGCTGCATTGTAGGCCATTTTACTATATGCTCAACCTAGAGACATGTTTGTTGTATGAGACATCCAAACCTGTTTAATGTTTAATTAGTTTATGTACTTTTGCATACGAAGTGTTAACTTGCAGGGTGGTGGTGTGCCCCGGGGTCCGCTAGGGATGACCGGGAGGAGATGTGTTGGTTATATAGTTGAGGTCAGCCTTTGCTGACCCATGCTACCCCAATTTTTTACAGGGCAAGGGCCGCAAGGGGGAGAAAGCTCGCGGACCAAAAAGGCCTAAGCCTCATGAAGTGAACTCTCTTGTTTTTACTTATGTTTTGCTGAATAATTTGCTCCATGAACTATGATCCAGCTTGCATGCCGAGATAGCTTAGGTGTGCTAAAGCACGTTGATACGTTGATGTAGTATTTCAGTCTTTGGACTTATGATTTTGCAAGGCCTTAAGTCCGTTGTATACTCTTATAGTAGTGAATAACTTCTAGTTTGATTGTTTGTTTCCGCTGTATTTATAGTCTGAGTTTTGAGTTGGGTAGTTTTTATATCATCTTATAATGCTTAAGCTATGAAGTCTATATGTTGCGGGGACCCGGCCAGACCCATATTATACATACATTACAAGGGAGGTATTATAATTTGGTATCAGATGGAGGTTAGTGTTCAAGGTAAGGTTTAGTGGTCGATTTGTCATAATCGGATCGCGTTAAGAAGTTATCCAAATAGGAGTATCGCGGGACCATAAGTGTGATTGTGTCTAAGTTTTTGCGAGAGAAGCTGATTCTTGTTTTACATTACTTTTGCTAAGGGTGCAAGCGACGAGGCGGGGACTTCGAGGCCGTAAGAGGAGCCGTCAGCGAACAGTGCTACTACTCTAGGTCTGATGGGCATCGGTGCAACCACGACCTATTTCTGTCGCATGCTTGTAGAAGCAATGGTAGCGGGCCAAGCTACAGCGGCAGCGCAAGTCGTGACCCCTGTTGCACAGGTAGCGACTCCTGTTAGCCCGGATGCGGCACCAGTCGTACTAGGCGGAGGAGCCAGGCAAGCAGAGCCGTTGGTTGAGAGAGTGGTTGTTGGGCAGGGAGACCGACAAATTAAGTATTTTCTGAGTTTCCATCCTCCAACATTCAAGGGAGTCGACACTAAAGGATATGGTGTTTTGAAAGTTGATTTATTTTCGTATTTACTAAGTGTTCATGATCTAAATAATGTTGTTACATTTTTTTCCTTGATTGTATGACATACCTCATGTTAGGTTCAAGAAGATGTCTTGGTCTTGAACTATAGAACCATGAGTTTTATTATGTCGTGTAATCTTATGTTTTCCTCTCTTTCGTGGTAGTCAAAGGGAACATTGATTGTTGGGTTAAGATTGTCATGTTGGTTAAAATACATTGGAGTTCTATAAATGATTATCGTTTAATCATATGAGTATGTATGCGTCCGAGTTCATACATATTGAGGTTGACCTATTTTAGTTGTAACATTATATGGAATGTGTTTAGTGTCATTAATGTTTACAACGTGTTCAGTGAATTGGAGATATGAGATGTGTAAATTTAGCACGTCGATGTGAACAATGTGATTATAGTTGAAGGCCATCTTTTGATGGTGATAAATATTGTGATTCATTGTTCACACTTACGCGTAAAAAATTTGCATATCGAAATATCGTTTGTCCCCAAATTTTTTGGGTAGTGATATTGTCGGGCCCCTTGGTTAAGCGAGGTTATTACACATGCAAATAATTGAAGCAGTTATAATTACAACTCACTTATGAGACCGAGAATGACAAATATAATGCAGAAATGACACGGTCCTATTTCACACTATATTCATAATATCACGTGATAAAGGTAGACACATGTCATAATGTTAAGTTACCTATACTACCATGTTGTTGTGGAGATTGTAATGCCTTGATAAAGCCTCTTATAGTCCATAATATAAATTGTTATATTATAACTGTGACGACATGGTTCCTTTGTAAGGTCACACCAAATGAACGAGAACAATCTCTATTTGACTTATCTGTGCGCTTGATTTCATACAGCATGCGATCAAGTTAGCACAGTAAGTGCATATTTAATATGTCATTTTTGATAGACCAAGACAAGTTGTCAAATTGTGCGACTGTTAATCTGCGGGATAAATTGGTTCATCGCATTAATTTTAATAGTGTGACAACATAATTTCTTATCTCAGTCAATCCAAATAACCTACTTAATTTGAGGTTATGTTATGATAAAAAATGGAGGGTAGATCTTTACCCAAGATCAAAGCCCTCATTTATTGGATATATATATATATATATATATATATATATATATATATATATATATATATATATATAAGTTTTGATCAAGGGTTGGGATTAAGGGTTGAGAGTGAGATAAAAAGCAAAGGGAGATAGGGTTTGAGGGCTGGCTTTTGATTTTGCCCTGCACAACCCAACGAGGACAGAGCAAAAACTGCGAGGCATTTTCCCGAGCTCGGTAAGGGAGCTGACTCGTGATTTTTCCTAGCCCTACTGTTTGATTTTGCCCTGCACAATCATGTTGGGTTGTGTACATTGACCTATCCATCGCTAGGGTTCAGGCTAGTGTTGCTTGCTTTGGCATTCTTTTATTTTTATGTATTCTCTGGAATGTAATTATTGTTTGGGATGCATGTAATAATTAGAATGTCGTGTGTTAGGTCTTTTTTGTTATTCCTCAGTTCTTTAGAGGAATGTGAAGAGAAAGATTTAAGATTGGCTTTCCTCCTCATTTTATCCACTTAAGCTGGTGACCTTGGATGATCATGAGTGTGATTCCAATCACTAGACATGGTGGAACGTGTGTAAGCTTGGTATTAGGCCACAAGAGATTAAACTTTGTGTGAGGCACATTTTTCTTTTCTTGTGGAAATACCGCGTTCACACTAGTTGCCCAATAAAATGAGTTTTCTTAAACAAGACTTTCAAGATCTAGGCTTGAATCTTTTGGGAAAAAGGTTTTCCTATTATTTCATTTTTTCTTGGATCATGCAATAATATCGTTCAAGAGTCATAAGGGTTAAGCATCGCTTAAAGGTTATGATTGGTGCTTTGTACCTACCTGGACAAACAAATAGATGAGTCCACTTGTTTTGGAAAGGATCTTGTGCATGTCTATATTATTATTTTGATATAGCAATAGCAAAATTTTTTTCTATCATGAACTCTAAGTATATATTTATTCTCTCTTTTTAGAATCATGTCTACTCTACCAAATTTTCCGCGTTCCATGATTGATAAGAGTCCTCTTGCTAATGACGGTTCAAACTATTCTGATTGGATCCTCAAGTTGAACATCGTGTTGGGTTTAGAAAATCTCCAACAAATTCTGGATGGCCATTGCCCAGAAGAGAAGGAGAAAGGCAAAGCAACCGATGTTAAAAAGGAGGAACAAAATAAATGGAATGAACAACGTGTTGTGCAGACACAGATCTTGACCAGTATTGGCGATCAGTTGCAAAGGAAATTTCTTGATACTCCCGCTAAGGAAATTATAGCACAATTAGAAAAAAATGTTCACTGATAGTGCTTGGAAAGAGAGCTATAAGACCACCATAGCACTCACAAGGTGCAAGATGATGGAGGGTGAATCTGTCTCAGTGCACTTCCTTAAAGTGCAGGGCTATCTGGAGAAATTTGAGAAACTGAATTCTCAAATTCCTGATGACATTGCTGCGGATATCATACTGGGGTCACTTCCCTACTCCTATAAGGATTTTATAATGCATTATCACATGTGTGAAAGGAAGATGACCTTGAATGAGCTCCATAATGCCCTCAAAACAGCTGAGGTAGACATGGGCAAGACAAAGGCGATTTCTGTCTTGGTCATTCGTCAAGTAGCAAGAAGCCCTCTAAGAATAAAGGCAACGTCGCAAACAAGACTGCAAGTAGAAACTCCTCATTCAAAGGCAATAAGGGAGGAGCTCATGTGAGCACCTCCAAGGGAAGCCAAGTGAAGAACTCTCCAACTATTGTAACTGAATGCTTCCATTGTCATTAGAAAGGACACTACAAGATGAATTGCTCCAAGTATAAGCATGACTTGGATGAAGGCAAGATTGAACGCAAGCGTCCCAAAGGTATATTTGTTATTGAGTTAAATCTAAATTTGACCACAACTATCCTTGATTGGGTAATGGTTACCGGATCATGTGCTCACTTAATTTCTAATGTGCAGTCACTAAGGGATAAGAGAACGCTCTAAAAAGGAGAGGTTGTGCTGAAGGTTGGAAATGGTGCAAGAATCTCTGTGGTTACTGTTGGCACCCTTGATCTTCATTTATCTAGTGGTTAATGTTTTATTTTGAAAGATGTTTATCATGTCCCTTCTTATTTAAGAAACATTATTTATGTGTCATGTTTGAATGCAGAAGGTTTTTGTTTTGTGATAAATAATTCACAAATGACAATTAAGAAAGATGGTTTGTTTTATGCAAATGCTCTCATTTCAAATGGTTTGTATTTGCTTAGTGTACAACCCCGTATCCAGCGAGTGGGCTAACAGGAGCCAAACCGGTCGGCTCAGACCGCCACAGAGCCCAAGGCGAGTTCAGCAGAGCATGCCGAGCCCAGCATGCCGAGTACGGGCTCGACAATCGTCGGGCCGAGCTCGGAGTTCGTGGAGCTGAGCCCGACGAAAGGAAGCCAATTCATCAGGAGAGAAGATCCGACCGAGTATGTGCGCACCCAGAGCCAAGGGGCGGGCGAGTGCCGGTACGCCCGTCACTCGCGAGCAGAGGCTTCAGAGCCAACTCGCCTAGGCCCAAGGTGAGGCGAGCTAGGCATGGGGCATTGAGATAGGCAAGCTCACTCAACGCCTTCTCTCGTGGCGTTGAGTGAGGCGAGCTAGGCCTATGGCGTTGAGTGGGGCGAGCTCCCTCACCGCTTTTTACCTCGGCGTGGGGTGAAGCTTTTCCGCTCCAGTACTCGCCGCCCTTGCCGAGTGAACGCTATCTCAGGGCCAGCTCGCCCCTCAGCTATGGTGTATTTTTACCATGTTACCCCCTTTGGACTGCCTATTGTCCTCGAAAACAGTGAAGGTTGGATATTTGCAGACCGTCTTTTCCTATAAATAGGACCCAAGGGGTACCTCAGAAGGACACGTTCTCTTGTGCCTGGTCTTCTAACGCTTTCTGAGGTACCTTAGCTTCAGCACTTGGCTAAGGAGGGGAAGCGCTCTAAGATCTTTCGGGTGTGTGGTGGGACCTCCGTGCTGGAGCCTTGGTTCTATCCCTGGTCCATTTTTCTTAGTCATTTGGGCTCGTGAGGAGAGAAGTAAGTGTGTGATCACCCCTTCCCCAAGGGCCGAACTCCTCAGAAACCGATTTTTCGGTTTCAACATTTTGGTGTGGTGAGCGTGGAGCGTGGTTAGCACAGAAAATCTTCCGCAAGTTCGATGACAAGAGATGAAGGGCAAGGTTCAGGCAGGGCGAACTCGCCACCCCCTCCCCCTCCCCCGGCGACAGGGATGTCCGCGGAGCTCAGAGAGGAAGTGCTCGGGCTTGTCAGGGTCGCACTCGGCATGCGAGCCGAGAGCACGACACCGGTAGTTCCCGTGGTCACCGACCCGGTACTGGGCAATGACGCGCCCATCAGACGAGGTTGGAAGGAAGTCGCGAGTGAGGGGGAGCGCGAGTCGAGGGGACGAGTCCATTTTCCTGGCTCGGCAGGCGAGTACCACTTCAGCGAGATAGTGGGGAGGGAGTTCCCAACTCGCCCAGCTGAAGGAGGAAGCCCCTTCAACGAGTTCGTTTCTTCTTCCCCAGTTCCAGAGGGGTTCCGAGAGCCGGAGATGTCCTACTACTCAGGGAAGGGAGATCCGGTCCAGCACGTCCAGTGGTTTGAGGACGTGGTCTCGATCCGACAAATGTCGGATGGCTTCAAGTGCAGGCTCTTCGCCATCACCCTCAAGGAGAAAGCGAGAGAGTGGTTTCATCAGCTCCCAGCCGGCTCCATATATTGCTTCGAGGACCTGCGCCGGGGGTTCATGTTGAGGTTCACCACCTCCAAGAAGAGGAAGAGGGAGACCGAGTCCTTATTCTGTATCAAGCAAGAAACAGGGGAGACCCTGGGAAGTTACCTAGACAGGTTTCAGGAGGAATTGTCCCAGGTGCAAGAGATGCCGGGGCACAACATGATGGTGACCTTCACCCTGGGTCTCCAGCCCGGGTTCTTCTCCATGGAGTTGAAGAGGATGCCTCAAGTATCTTTTGAGGCGCTCCTGGAAAGGGAGGCAAGGGAGGCCGATATGGAGGCAGCACACCCAGAGTTTGCCCGGAGGTTGGCCAGGTGGGACATAGAGGAGGAGAAGCTAAGGGGTGGCCGAGCCCAGTAGGAGAGAAGGGCCGAGCCTCGGCAGAGAGAGCAGCAGTAGCAGCAGCCAGGTGGGGGCGTCAGGAACCAAACAACCGGTTGGGTTGGAGGCCGGAGTGGCAGGATCAAGGGCCACGAAGGGGCTATCAGGGAGGAGATAACCGCCAAGGTGGGCGCGACCAGTTTTACCCCCAGGGGGGAGGCAGGGTCAGGGTCCCCCCTTCTCGATCAGGAGGAAGCCATGGCTATCACCCTGGGAGGAAGAAGGAGAGGACAACCAAGGAGGAGGAGGGAGGTCAGCATAGACCTGCCCTACTATGACTACCATCAAGAGGAGGGGCACACGACGATCACATGCCCGAAGTTCCTCGAGATACGGGGAAACAGGGAGCAGCAGCAGCAGCAGAACCGCCAGGAAGTGCGGATTGAGGAAGTCCGGCCTCAGGCGGAGGGGGACCGTTGTGAAGACCGGGCTAATGTGGGAACCCGAAGAGGGATCGGAGTGATCCATGGGGGGAGGGGGTGGGGGTCGAAGCTTCCCAGAAATCAAGCCTCCGCACCATGTACCGAAGGAGCATCGGCTCCACATCCCAGACCCCACCCTGAGAGGAGAGGATCACTTTCTCGAGGGAGGACATGCCGGGTCATGAGGACC
Source organism: Platanthera zijinensis (assembly GCA_039513925.1). Lineage (NCBI taxonomy): Eukaryota > Viridiplantae > Streptophyta > Magnoliopsida > Asparagales > Orchidaceae > Platanthera > Platanthera zijinensis. The sequence continues at coordinate 140,334,573 of CM077094.1, forward strand.
CCTTCTGCGATGCGCTAGTCATCCAGACGGCCATCGAGAATTTCACGGTCTCCCGGATCCTCATTGACAACGGGAGCTCTGTCAACATCATCTTCAAGAAGCCCTTCGACGCCATGCAGGTAGAAGCCAAGAGGGTGCTGGCCTCCGATGGGACCCTCTTCGGTTTTTCAGGGGAGAGAAAAGAAGTAGAAGGGGGAGTGGGTCTCCATGTCATCTTAGGGGGGCAGTCCAGGAACTGCCGATTCGTTATAGTAGAGGCCCTCTGCAGCTACAATGCTATTTTTGGACGGCCCCTCATCAGCGCCTTCCGCTGCGTCCCCTCATCCTTCCATCAATGCCTTAAGTTCAACGCGGATGGGATCCAGGTCTGAGTTCATGGTGACCCCAAGGCGGCTCGAGAGTGTTACGTGACGACAGTAAATTCCATTTCTTGGCAGGAGGAGGCCGAGGAAATAGGGAGGAGGATGGAAGAGGTGAATGGGCAGGAGGTCGAAGGAGAAATCAGGGAGGAAGAAGGGATAGAGGGGGAGGCCCGCGAGGAGGTACTCCATGAGGAGTCGGTCGAGGCGATGGTCGTGGAAGGAGGGGAGGTCCTTGCTCCAAGAGGGGAGGATATTGCTGAATGGGAGGAGCAGTCCCGGTTGGAGGCCGCCGAGGAAGTGGTAGAGATGGAAGTTCTCACCCAGGATGGCAGGGTGGAGAAGGTCTGCATCAGCGGGGGGTTGACCCCGGAGTATCAAGGCAGGATGATGGAGTGCATCCAGAAGAATGTGGGCGTCTTTGCCTGGAGCGCGGCCGAGATGCCTGGGATAGATGCTGATGTCATCTGCCTCCGCCTCAACCTGGACCCGGAAGCTCTCCCCATCCAACAGAAGAGGAGGTCCGTCACAGACAAGCTGGCCGAACCAATCAGGGAGGAAGTCGCCAAGCTCCTCAAGGCCGGCTTCATTTCCGAAATTCAATACCCCGGCTGTGTCTCAAATATTGTAATGGTAAAAAAAGGGGACGGCCGGTGGAGGATGTGTGTAGACTTTTCACTTCTTAATAAATCATGCCCAAAAGATTGTTACCCCTTGCCTAGAATCGACGCGCTGGTAGACTCAGCCATTGGTTTTTTTGTAATGAGTTTTTTAGATGCCTTTTCAGGTTATCATCAGATCAGGATGCACCCTCCCAACATAAAAGATGTCTCATTCATCACAGGAGATAGTTGCTACTGCTACAAGATGATTCCTTTTGGGTTGAAAAATGCAGGGGCAACATACCAGAAGATGATGGACCGTGTATTCCAGGGACAAAAGGGGAGGAACCTGGAAGTATACATGGATGACTTGATGATAAAGAGTCGGGAGATTGACTCTCACCTCCGGGACCTGGAGGAGACCTTTGGCACCTTGCATAAATACAAGATGAGGTTAAACCCCCTAAAGTGTGTCTTCAGGGCCAGCAGGGGAAAATTCCGGGGACATCTGCTCACTCCCACAGGAGTAGAACCAAATCTGATAAAGTCAAGGCAATAATGGAGCTAGGGGCTCCCCGGAACGCCAAGGATGTCCAATGGCTGACGGGGAGGCTGGCTGGGCTTAGCAGGTTTCTCTCTAGGGCTGGAGAAAAGTGCTCCCCTTTCTTCAGAGCGTTGAGGGGGGGGGGCAAGAAGTTTGAATGGTCTGAGGAGTGCGAGAAGACATTCCAGGAACTGAAGAAACAACTCACCCAGCCCCCTCTCCTTCAAGGGACCAAGGAAGGGGAGGACTTATTCCTGTATTTAGGGGTTGGGGCCGAGGCTCTCAATTCGATTCTGGTCAGGCAAGAAGGCAAGAAGCAGCTGTCGATCTATTGCGTAAGTAGGGTTCTGAGGAAGGCGGAACTCCGTTACCCCATCTTAGATAAATTGGCCTTCGCTCAGACGAGCGGGCAAAGCATTTTGGAAGAGGTCCACTCCGGGGAGTGTGGGAGTCACTCGGGAGGTCGGACCCTGGAGGGGAGAATCATCAGGCAGGGCTACTTCTGGCCTACCCTGGGGCATGATGTCTTCGAATTTTCCAGAAAATATCATAAGTGCCAACTATTTGCCCCCCTCCAATTGCAACCGGCTCAGCGACTCAGAAGTCACAACCCCCTGGCCCTTTGCAATTTGGGGAATGGATCTAGTAGGGCCCTTCCCCCAGACGAGCGGGCAAAGAAGATTCTTGTTGGTGATGATTGACTATTTCTCCAAATGGATGGAGGTGAAGGCATTGGCCAAGGTGACCTCGTAGATCATCCAAAATTTTGTATGGGGGGGGGGGGGTAATCACTTGTAGGCATGGGATGCCCCAAGCCATCGTCACCGACAACGTGTAACGCCCCCATTCGTCACGTGGAATATAACCGAGGGTCCGGCCGGGGCCCCACGCCATATGTCACAGACAAACGACGGAGTCACTTGAGAGTATCAAAAACCTTTATACACGCATCCTAACTCAGAGCATTCTAGCGGAAGATTTTAAGTTATAGAACTCATATCAATGAATGTCCACACTATATAAATATCACATTTATATATAACACCAGGAATGTTTACACGAGTACACCGCACACGGCCTTAAGGCCTTACAAGTTACTCTTTACAACACATGTAATTTCATACATCGGCACGCAGGCCGGCCACACATGAAATCCAACACTTCGCACGGCCTTCAAGGGCCTACCAGCAGCATGGGCTTTTGCCCGCTCAATCCAATCAGCCCGCAACACCTGCATATGGACGTCCACCCCATGGGTGATAAACAAAGCAACGGTCAGCTTTCAGCTGACCAATTATAACGACCCCACCCCTTACCCGGGGCAGTGGTTCCTTCCCTGCATGTATAGCAATCACAATATTTAGCACACACAACATCACAAACGCCGGCCTCAATGCCAGGCGCTCCGTGCACTCAGGGCACCTTTACGGTTTGTACTTGGTAGGAGGGCATAAGTCTCTAAACCCCTGTTGAAGACCTCACGCACCCGTCTCACTCAGAGGTACGCACCTCACCAAAACCCGTGAGCACTACCAGTCGACCTACCCCCGTAGTGTAACAAGCCTAGGGAATTCGCCCTGCTGCTTTGCTACCAATCGACCGCTCACCCGATCTTAACATCGCCACTTGGTGGAATGGGCATAAGCCTCCAAACCCCTGTTGAAGACCTCACGCGCCCACCCACTCAGAGGTGTCCGCACTCCAACAACCAGCTCTTAACAAGCATGCAACCAAAGGAGCTATGCAAAGCATCCTTCACACCAAGCACATCGTCCTCACCATCTCCGTAGGCTAAACGATGAATTCACGGAGTCTTCTCCGGTTCGCAATATAAACATCACCAATCCCGACATACGTCTGGATGGGCTTCACACAGCATGCCTATGCCGTACTACATATTTCCGGCTCTAGATGCAAACTCAACTGCTGGAATCACTTACGCAGTTCCATCTCTTGATGGAGGATCCCATGCACATGCAAAACAAAGGGCTTCACCTGCCCAAGGAAGAAAGATCGTTACCCTTGACGATCGCTTCGGCGCCATGGAAGAACTAGCCGGATGGAAATCACCGCAGCGGCCTTGCCTCCGCAACGCTGAACTCCGCTCTCGATCCGGACCAACGAAGCTCCACCGGCGGCCGGAAAGCTCCTCCTCCTCCTCCAAGCTCTCCTCTCTTTCTTCTCTTTAGAAAGAGAATGGCTAAGTGAGAATGAGATTTTATCTCAATCCACGGCCATATAGAAGCTGGAAAGGCTTGGGACCACAAGATCCAAATAGAGGGAAACGAACGGCCGAGATCTGCTCTGAAAAACATTTCAACAGGCCTGACACGCCCTGTGACACGCCCGTGTCACAGGCCGTGTACTCCCAGTCGGTTAGCAACCGACTCAAAAGATACCAGAACACGGGCTTAGGCACGCCCGTGTCGGACCTGACATGCCCGTGTCAGTCAATCGACACGCCCGTGTCACCCCTATAACACGACCACACACAATCGCTAAAACAACCCGAGAAGTACACGGCCAAGGCACACGCCCGTGTCCATGGCCGTGTCCCTCAAGCTCGACTATCGTCGACGCCGACCGCTGCCCCACTCTCGTCGACCAAGCCTGGACACGCCCTGGAACATGCCCGTGTTCCAGGCCGTGTCACCGCTTGTCGACCGCCAAACACCAGGTCGACAACTCGACACGCCCAGGATGGATACGTGTCGGACACGCCCCAGACACGCCCTGGGACACGCCCGTGTCCCAAGCCGTGTCAAGCGACACACCTCCCGACCTTGCCGCCTGCAAGTCGCTGGCCAACACACGACACTTGGCTGGACACGCCCCCCGACACACCCGTGTCGCCGGGCGTGTCAGCCCCCCCTCAACAATTGTCGAGAACAATTTGTTGAGTACACGATCCCGAGCAACCCAAGCAAGACACGCCCTGGGACACGCCCGTGTCCCAGGCCGTGTCAGCCTACAAAATCTCCATTTTGTCATTGGGGATATTTGGGGTGTTACAATCCTTCCCTCCTTAAAGAAATTTCGTCCCGAAATTTAGCGCAACACACATGTATCAACACAACCACGCTATGCGATACAAACCAAAACGATCCAGGTTTAGAGCTCAGAGGCCGCAGCTTGTCTCGCCCCATGGAATCGTACCACCATAACTGATTGTCACAAACACAGATACATACATACATACAACAAAAGATAATAAAGTGCAACTTCACTTTATTTCGGCTTCTCCGCATCTCGCAGAATCCGTTTCGCAGCTTCCATTAATTCCAAAGCACGGATTTGTTGTTCTGCTTGGTTTGCACTTTGCGGCTCCTGCAACTCAAGAGTGTAAATTCGAGGTTGCGCCCGCGATGCAGATGATTCTGCCACGGCTTTGCCCTTTTCGTCATAGGACGCACCTGCCTTCTTCTCACCACCACTCCAGCAAAATCGGGCGATATGCCCCGGCTTCCCACAAATGAAGCATGTACGCGGCCCATTTCGTCCTTGCTCAAACGTACCTCCTAACGCAACATCCGAGTTTTGTTCAGCAGGCCTGAACCGCTTCTTATCACGTTTCCTCAAATCTGATTGCTCTGATGGCGGAACTTTGAATTCGGACTTTTCCACTGCCGCATTCTTCTTCTCCCGCACCCGCTTCAAATCCTTCTCCAGCGCACTAGCGGTATGTACCAACGCTTGAAATCCTTGGTTCACTAAACTCGGGAGAGCCAACCGCAGCTCATCACGCAGTCCTTCATAGAACCTATTCGTCTTTCGCGCCTGGTCCGCAAACGTCGACCCCGCATAACGACCGAGCTTGGTAAACTCATGCAGGTAATCGTCCACGGTCTTATCATATCACCCTGTACCAGACGTTGAAATTCATTTTCCATTGCAATTCTCTGCGCCATTGGCAAGTATTTCGCCCAAAATAATCTGGAGAATTCGTCCATCGATATGTCGCCCAGGTTTCTACCTCCCAACTGGTGCAACTCGATCTCATCCCACCAAAGCCTCGCCTCTCCTTCCAGGAGGAAAGTGGCTAACGGGACTTTCTTCTCCTCACTAATCCGGAGCGCAACCAGGATTCTTTTCACTCTAGAGAGCCAATCCTCGGCCTCTGTTGGAGACGTTGCCCCAACAAACGTAGGCGGATTAAACTCCATAAAGTGCTTAAGTTGTTCGTCCGCTGCTTGCACAGCAACCGGAACCTCAACATGCTCTTGCCTCGCACCAATCTGCACTGGCGCCACAGCAGGCCTCGCTTGCCCAAAAGGTTGTGCCTGAAGCATGACAAAGATCACCTCCGCAACTAAGCGCACCGTTTCCGCAGAAGGGGGAGGTGTAGGCACCTCAGCTGGTGCCGCACTCTCATCCGAACGCTGGGGCTCCGACTGCCCAGCTCCACTCCTTATCACCTATAGGTGAACAAGAAAGCATTACTCTCCATGCTAAAACGGCAAACAAACCGAATAGACACACAAACATTCCTAGTGGACATTCTTGAGTTCAATTATGCGCTCCCAACTCAACCCTAACCTCTGATACCAAATTGTAACGCCCCCATTCGTCACGTAGAATATAACCGAGGGTCCGGCCGGGGCCCCACGCCATATGTCACAGACAAACGACGGAGTCACTTGAGAGTATCAAAAACCTTTATACACGCATCCTAACTCAGAGCATTCTAGCGGAAGATTTTAAGTTATAGAACTCATATCAATGAATGTCCACACTATATAAATATCACATTTATATATAACACCAGGAATGTTTACACGAGTACACCGCACACGGCCTTAAGGCCTTACAAGTTACTCTTTACAACACATGTAATTTCATACATCGGCACACAGGCCGGCCACACATGAAATCCAACACTTCGCACGGCCTTCAAGGGCCTACCAGCAGCATGGGCTTTTGCCCGCTCAATCCAATCAGCCCGCAACACCTGCATATGGACGTCCACCCCATGGGTGATAAACAAAGCAACGGTCAGCTTTCAGCTGACCAATTATAACGACCCCACCCCTTACCCGGGGCAGTGGTTCCTTCCCTGCATGTATAGCAATCACAATATTTAGCACACACAACATCACAAACGCCGGCCTCAATGCCAGGCGCTCCGTGCACTCAGGGCACCTTTACGGTTTGTACTTGGTAGGCAGGCATAAGTCTCCAAACCCCTGTTGAAGACCTCACGCACCCGTCTCACTCAGAGGTACGCACCTCACCAAAACCCGTGAGCACTACTAGTCGACCTACCCCCGTAGTGTAACAAGCCTAGGGAATTCGCCCTGCTGCTTTGCTACCAATCGACCGCTCACCCGATCTTAACATCGCCACTTGGTGGAATGGGCATAAGCCTCCAAACCCCTGTTGAAGACCTCACGCGCCCACCCACTTAGAGGTGTCCGCACTCCAACAACCAGCTCTTAACAAGCATGCAACCAAAGGAGCTATGCAAAGCATCCTTCACACCAAGCACATCGTCCTCACCATCTCCGTAGGCTAAACGATGAATACACGGAGTCTTCTCCGGTTCGCAATATAAACATCACCAATCCCGACATACGTCTGGATGGGCTTCACACAGCATGCCTATGCCGTACTACATATTTCCGGCTCTAGATGCAAACTCAACTGCTGGAATCACTTACGCAGTTCCATCTCTTGATGGAGGATCCCATGCACATGCAAAACAAAGGGCTTCACCTGCCCAAGGAAGAAAGATCGTTACCCTTGACGATCGCTTCGGCGCCATGGAAGAACTAGCCGGATGGAAATCACCGCAGCGGCCTTGCCTCCGCAACGCTGAACTCCGCTCTCGATCCGGACCAACGAAGCTCCACCGGCGGCCGGAAAGCTCCTCCTCCTCCTCCAAGCTCTCCTCTCTTTCTTCTCTTTAGAAAGAGAATGGCTAAGTGAGAATGAGATTTTATCTCAATCCACGGCCATATAGAAGCTGGAAAGGCTTGGGACCACAAGATCCAAATAGAGGGAAACGAACGGCCGAGATCTGCTCTGAAAAACATTTCAACAGGCCTGACACGCCTTGTGACACGCCCGTGTCACAGGCCGTGTACTCCCAGTCGGTTAGCAACCGACTCAAAAGATACCAGAACACGGGCTTAGACACGCCCGTGTCGGACCTGACACGCCCGTGTCAGTCAATCGACACGCCCGTGTCACCCCTGTAGTACGGCCACACACAATCGCTAAAACAACCCGAGAAGTACACGGCCAAGGCACACGCCCGTGTCCATGGTCGTGTCCCTCAAGCTCGACTATCGTCGACGCCGACCGCTGCCCCACTCTCGTCAACCAAGCCTGGACACGCCCTGGAACACGCCCGTGTTCCAGGCCGTGTCACCGCTTGTCGACCGCCAAACGCCAGGTCGACAACTCGACACGCCCAGGATGGATACGTGTCGGACACGCCCCAGACACGCCTTGGGACACGCCCGTGTCCCAAGCCGTGTCAAGCGACACGCCTCCCGACCTTGCCGCCTGCAAGTCGCTGGCCAACACACGACACTTGGCTGGACATGCCCCCCGACACGCCCGTGTCGCCGGGCGTGTCAGCCCCCCCTCAACAATTGTCGAGAACAATTTGTTGAGTACACGATCCCGAGCAACCCAAGAAAGACACGCCCTGGGACACGCCCGTGTCCCAGGCCGTATCAGCCTACAAAATCTCCATTTTGTCATTGGGGATATTTGGGGTGTTACACAACGGACCGCAGTTCACTAGCAATGAATTCATCAAATTCTGCGGAGAGCTCGGAATTGACCTTAGGTTTGCTTCTGTCCATCACCCGAGAAGCAACGGGCAGGTGGAAGCGGCCAATAAGGTTATCGTGAACCTCTTGAAAAAGAAGGTTGAAAATTTGAAGGGGAGTTGGGTGGAGCAGCTCCCCTCCGTTCTTTGGGCCCTGTGGACTACCCCAAATACCGCCACAGGAGAGACACCCTTCAAACTATCTCATGGAAGCGAGGCAGTGCTCCCCATCAAACTCGAGGTCCGTACTCCCAGGGTCGCTGAGGCGGAAGCCGGAAGAGAGGAGTGGAGAGTTGAAAACGAAGAAGAACAACGGCTCTCCTTGGACCTGATAGAAGAATTGTGCGACCTATCAGCTGTTCGGCAAGAGGAAGTCAAGCAGATAATTGCTAAGTATTTTGACAGGCATGTTCGGGTCAAGCAGTTTGTGGAAGGTGATTTGGTCCTAAAGAAGGTAGATGCGGCAGGAAGATCGGCTGCCGTGGGCAAGCTCCATCCAAACTGGGAGGGGCCATACATCGTAAAAGAGGTACTAAGATCGGGAGGGTACCGCCTCGAAAATGTGGAGGGCGAGACCCTGAGCCACACCTGGAGCGGCGACGACCTGAAACGCTTCTATCCCTGAATATTTGTATGTGCTTCCTTTTTCAATACAATTTGTTCCATTCATTTGAGCCCTTTCTGCTTGATAATCGTAACGATGACATGAGATTTTACGGAACTTTCATAGCATAATATCATAAGCCCTCAAGAAATGTTCTAAGTTTTCTCGCTCTGGGGTTAGGTATCGATTCTCCCGCTGTCAGTCTCCCTCCAAGCTGGCAAGGCAGAGGTCTTGATAGACGTCGTTATGACCCTGGGGCTGAGCTCGGAGGATGTTCAACACCCGCCCTCAGGCTCCCATCTAGCTGGCTGGCCTGGTGGTAGCACCCGGGAGAGGCAAATGTTCTAAGTCTTCTCGCTCTGGGGTTAGGTCTCGATTCTCCCGCTGTCAGGCTCCCTCCAAGCTGGCAGGGCAGGGGTCTCGATGGACGTCGTTATGACCCTGGGGCTGAGCCCGAAGGATGTTCAACACCCGACCTCAGGTTCCCATCTAGCTGACTGGCCTGGTGATAGCACCCGAGAGAGGCAAATGTTCTAAGTCTTCTCGCTCTGTGGTTAGGTCTCGATTCTCCCGCTGTCAGGCTCCCTCCAAGACGGTAGGGCAGGGGTCTCGATGGACGTCGTTATGACCCTAGGGTTGAGCCCGTAGGATGTTCAACACCCGCCCTCAGTCTCCCATCTAGCTTACTGGCCTTGTGGTAGCACCCAGGAGAGGTAAATGTTCTAAGTCTTCTCACTCTGGGGTTAGGTCTCGATTCTCCCGCTGTCAGGCTCCCTCCAAACGGCGGGGCAGGGGTCTCGATGGATGTCGTTATGACCCTGGGGATGAGCTCGGAGGATGTTCAACACCCGCCCTCAGGCTCCCATCTAGCTGACTGTCCAGGTGGTAACACTCGGGAGAGGCAAATGTTCTAAGTCTACTCGCTCTGGGGTTAGGTCTCGATTCTTTCGCCGTCAGGCTCCCTCCAAGCTAGAAGGACAGGGGTCTCGATGGACGTCGTTATGACCCTGGGGCTGAGCCTGGAGGATGTTCAACACCCTCCCTCAGGCTCCCATCTAGTTGACTGGCCTGGTGATAGCACCCGGGAGAGGCAAATGTTTTAAGTCTTCTTGCTCCGAGGTTAGGTCTCGATTCTCCCGCTGTCAGGCTCCCTCCAAGCTGGCAGGGTAGGGGTCTCGATGGATGTCATTATGACCCTAGGGCTGAGCCCGGAGGATGTTCAACACCCGCCCTCAGGCTCCCATCTAGCTGACTGGCCTGGTGGTAGAACCCGGGAGAGGCAAATGCTCTAGGTCTTCTCGCTCCGGGGATAGGTCTCGATTCTCCCGTTGTCAGGCTCCCTCCAAGCTGGCAGGGCAGGGATCTCGATGGACGTTATTATAACACTGGGGCTGAGCCTGGAGGATGTTACACACCCGCCCTCAGGCTCCCATCTAGCTGACTGGCCTGGTGGTAGCATCCGGAAGAGGCAAATGTTCTAGGTATTCTCGCTTCGAGGATAGGTCTCGACTCTACCGCTGTCAGGCTTCCTCCAAGATGGAAGGGCAGGGGTCTCGATGGACGTTATTGCGACCCGAGGGCTGGGCCTGGAAGTTGATATGAGGAAAGCATGTACGAGCAAACCCACCATTCAGAAAGGCGAGCTCAGGGGGTCCTGTCCCCCTTAGTTTTCTGCTAAGGAATTTCTGATCTCGTCTCTGGTTGAAAGAAGGGTGCACCTCCCAAGCGAGCCCATTCTCACAAAGGTCCGCTCGGCAAAGGGTACTTTGTTGGTACCCTAGTTTGGATTTGAGTTAAGTCTTCTCAATTAGTTTCTTGACCCAAGATTTATCTATGGTCAAAGGTTAGATTTAGGTTAGATCTTATCAGTTGTGTAGAGTTTATCCAGATTGAAAATCTGGTTAAGTGTTTTTAGTTCGACTATGGTCGAATGCCGCTCGACTATCGTCTATCAGTTGATCGACTATCGTCAGACAGCAGATCGACTATCTCTGAGTTAATTCATCTCTGTTAAGCTCGATGATCTGTGGTCTCAGTATCGTCGATCGTCAAGTCCTGCTCGACTTTTTCTGTCCCGACATATTTCTTGTAGGTCGACTATCTTTTCTGATAGTTCGACTATCTGCTCTGATAGTTCGACTATCGTCGTGATTCGTTCGACTATATTTTTGTCTGCATTTAGAGATATTGTACTCTTTCTCTTCTGTGAATTATTTCTTATATATCTGGCTTATTTTATTAAAGATTATTTCATTGATTTTATGCTTATATATCAAGGCAATCTTTGCCTCATTCTTTATGCATAAGTCAAGTTCTATCTGACAAAGTCTTTTGTCCTATTAGTTGACAAATCTGTGTGCTTTATCTGCCATGCTGTCCTTTATAGCCGTTAGACACAGATGTCTTTCTCTGGCCGTTAAGAGTTTGTTTTTGATGTGACTTTCTTTAATATCTTTTGGACTTGCAGAATGAATAAGCAGCTTCTAATGAAAGCTTTATTTCTTTGTAGAATGTCATTCTGCAGGCTATTTGTACTATGTGTTATTTGCATCCTAGATTGCAGATCTCAGAAGAAGACAAGATTCAAATCAAGAGAAAGTTAGAAGCCGTTACAAAGGCTGATATATAAAGAGCTATTGAAAGAAATACACATACAGTTAATAGAGATATACAGATATTCAGATACACAGATTCAACAACAAGAACAAGTATAGAACAACTCTCTTCTTCAATCCTGAGTTCATCCTGCTTACAGGAACATTCATACTCAGAGCTTCAAGTAGAAGAAGAAGAAAGAAAAGCTGTTGAAGAAGAATAACCATTCCACATCAAGAGTCTTCTTCAAGCTGCTCCTTCAAGAACTTCAAGACAACAGATCTTCTCTGTCAAGAGTTCTGAAGAGATCCTGCACCCTGAAGCAAGGCTTCTTTCTGGATATTCTCTAAGCCAGGGGGAGCTTTGATTCCTTCAGAGCTTTCTATAGCTCAGTGCAATCCACTATATTCTCTAATTTTGTTTAACAATAGAGAAGACATTCTAACTCTCTCAACCTCCTGTACAAAGGGTTATTACTCCATTCAAAAGTGAACCTTGGTGGCAGGGCACCTTAGCAAAAATCTGTGTTGGATTTTGAGCTCCTGATCAAAAGCTCAAAGGGTTTACTTGATCTACCTGAATCAGATCAGTTGGTGGCAGGGCACCTGAACAAAAACCTGTAGTGGATTCCTACCAGGGTGGTAGAAGAGTGGATGTACCTATTGAGAGGGAACCACTATAAATCTTCTTGTGTTGTCTATGTTGCTTGTTGGTACCCTAGTTTGGATTTGAGTTTAGTCTTCTCTTTTAGTCTCTTGACCCAAGATTTATCTATGGTCAAAGGTTAGTTGTCTAGTTGTAGAGTTGTCACTTATTAAGATGAAAGTTTGGTTAAGTTGTTTTTGGTTCGACTATAGTCGAACGCCGCTCGACTATCGTCGATCAACTGTTCGACGATCGTCTATCAGTTGATCGACTATCGTCGGTCAGCAGATCGTCTATCTCTGAGTTAGTTCAACTCTTGTTAGCTCGACGTTCTGTGGAATCTGCCTCGTCGATCGTCGAACCCCGCTCGACTTCTTTTGACCAGACAGATTTCTTGATAGTTAGACTATCTGCTTGGATAGTTCAACTATCTGATAGCTCGACTATCTGTCTTGATAGGTCAACTATCTGCTCTGTTTGATAGTTCGACTATCTGCTTGGATAGTTCCACTATCTGATAGCTCGACTATCTGTTTGATAGGTCGACTATCTGTATTCTTTGATAGTTCGACTATCTATTTGATAGGTCGACTATCTGTTTGTCTTTGATAGTTCGACTATCTGTTTGATAGGTCGACTATCTGTTTGTCTTTGATAGTTCGACTATCTGCTTGATAGGTCGACTATCTATTTTGCTTGATAGCTCGACTATCTATCTTGATAGGTCGACTATCTGATAGCTCGACTATCTGTTTGATAGATCGACTATCTGCTGTGGTAGTTCGACTATCTTCTTTGATAGTTCGACTATCTGTGTCGTTCGACTATCTGTTCTGATAGGTCGACGATCTCTGTGCTTTGGTCGACGATCTCCGAGGGTCGTTCAACGTTCTTCTGTCTGTCTTTAGTAATTTTGTACTCCTTCTGTTCTATGATTCAATTCCTGTTTATTTAGCATATTAAAGTTTATTTCATTGATTTTGTGCATACATCTCAAGGCAATCTTTGCCCCATCCTTTGTGCATAAGTCAAGCTTTATCTGACAAAGTTCTTTGTCTTATTAGTTGAAATATCTTTTTGCTTTATATGCCAGGCTGTCCTTTATAACCGTTAGACTCAGAAAGTCTTCTCTGGCCGTAAAGAGCTCTTTCTGATGTGACTTTTTCTAGCACTCTTTTAACAGATTGATTTGCAGTTTCTTAGAAAGCTTTATCTTTTTATAGGATATCTGTCTGCAAGATATATTTTACTTTGTGCTATTTGCAGCCCAGTTTGCAGATTCCAGAAGAAGACAAAGTTCAAACTCAGATTAGAGCCGTTGCAAAGGCTCATATATAAAGTGCCTTCTAAAGACAGAGAACAACAACAACAACAACTACAACAACAACACAAAAATGCAAGAAGTTTTACTCACAGCAACATAGAGATCTACAGCTCTCAGAAATTCACATTCAACTGAGAAGATCAAATCTCTTCAGCATTCTTCTTCATCCTAAGTTCATCCTGCTCACAGGAAGACATTCACTCAGAGGCTTTTAGAATAAGAAGAAGAAGAATGGAAGCTGATTGAAGAAGAACACCTTTTCCAAATCAAGAGTCTTCTTCAAGCTTCTCCTTCAGAACTCCAAGACAGTTCTTTGTCTCGAGTTCAAAAGAGTTCCTGCACCCTGAAGCAAGACTCCTTCCTGGATATTCTCTAAGCCAGGGGGAGCCTTGATTCTTTAGAGCTTTCTAGCTCTGTGCAATCCACTAGCTTCTCTAATCTGTTTTAACAATAGAGAAGAAACTTTAACTCTCTCAAACCTCCTGTATAAAGGGTTATTACTCCCTTCAAAAGTGAACCTTGGTGGCAGGGCACCTGATCAAAAACCTGTGTTGGATTTTGAGCTCCTGATCAAAAGCTCAAAGGGTCTACTTGATCTACCTGAAGCAGATCAGTTGGTGGCAGGGCACCTGAACAAAAACCTGTAGTGGATTCCTACCAGGGTGGTAGAAGAGTGGACGTACCTATTTAGAGGGAACCACTATAAAATTTCTTGTGTCGTCTGTGCTGCTTATTTAATTTATTGCACTGTGGCTGTGAGTAGAAATAATTAGGATTGCTAGTTGCTGTGATAGGACCAAAGCTTAACTGTAATTACAGTTAGCTTTCTCCAGTGCACTTCACTTTGTGTTAGGCTCTAGGGTTTAAAATATCTATAAACTCATTCCGCAAATTAACTCTAAGGGAGTATAGTAGGGTGTCATAATTTTTGAATACTCTATTCACCCTCCCTCTAGAGTTGTATCTATCATCACTTTCAATTGGTATCAGAGGGAGGTTGACTGACTGTATAGGCTAACACCTGAGTCATAATATCCTGATAGATACCAAGCTTATAGATATTCACTTCATGTCCAAGTCCAAGGATTACTCTAGCAACAGACCTCCAACATGCAACTTAGCTAAGTTTAGCATCTGGAAGGCAAGAATAAGATTATATATGAACTCTATTGATGAAGACATTTTCTCTTCTATTTTGACAGGACCTCCAACACCTCCTACTGCAGCCACTGCTACAACATCTACAAATCTAAGTGCAGTGCCTCCTCCAGATTACAATGATGCCTACAAGAAGGCAAAGATAGCTGATGTCAAAGCTATGAACATTCTGGCTCAGACTATGTCTGATGAAATCTTCTAGAAAATGGCTGATTGCACCTCTGAAAAAGCCATGTGGGACTCACTGAACCAGATTGTAGCTGGTTTAGCTGATGAAAGGAAGGACAGAAGGTCCAACCTTATATCCCAGTATGAAAACTTCAAGAAGACTGAAGCTGAATCAGTTGAAGCCATGTACACCAGGCTCAGCTCAATCATTAATGAGCTGAGAACTCTTGATAAGGAGATTACATTGACAGAGGTCAATGATAAGATACTGATGTGCTTCCCCAGCATATGGGATCTTAGGATCTGGCCTATCAAGGAGGCCAGAAGTACAAATGAAATCTCAACTGAAGCTCTCCTTGTCAAGCTTAAGTCTTTTGAGCAAGTGCTGAAGACCAGGGAAGCTGAGGCTGAAGCAAAGACTCCAACTCCAGCAAGAAAAGAGCAAACTCTTGCTCTCAAAGCTGCTGATGCTTCTGAAGGAAGCCAATCCAATGAGGAGCTGATGGCACTCTTTGCCAAAAGGTTTCTCAAGATGGGAAGAAAAGACTTAAGAAAGAAATCTTCAAGATATGAAGATAAACCAAGGTATGACAGATCTCCTACTAAAGAAATTATTTGTTATGGTTGCAGGAAACTTGGACACATTCTACCAGAGTGTCTAGAGGAAAAGAGCAAAGAAAAGAGAAAGGAAAAAGAACATCACAAGAAACACTCCAAGTCCTCCTCCAACAAAAATAAGAAGAAGGAGAAAGGATTTGTTGCTGAGACCTGGAGTGATTCAGATGAGGAATCTTCCTCCTCAAGCTCCAGTGAAGATGAGTAAGAGAAGAAGGAAAAGGAAATCTGCCTTATGGCAATTGATTCCTGCAGCAATCACTCAGCTGCATAGAGTTCTGATGATGATGAAGAAATGCCTACAGAAGATCAGGTATTATCTTCATATGATTTTTCTTCTTCTGAATTTAAATCTGAATTTAAATCCCTTTGCTTAGATCTAATTAGTTCAGAAAAGGAAATTAAGGAACTTAGAAATAAGTTAGCTGAATGAGAATCTATTTCCATTGAAAATGCTAGGTTAGAAGCAGAACTCACTAAGTCTAGTGAAGAAATAAAGTTTCTTAAAAATGAACTAGCAAAGTCCAAGAAATTAGAAGAATCCTTAAATGGTAGAAGCCTTAAGCTGCTAGAAACCACCAGCATGACAAACATTAGGTCAGGCAATAATAAGCTAGGCTTAGGAGCCTCATCAAGTAAACCCCCATTGGTTCTTAAAAATCATCTTTCAACTCCAGTGAACTTTATTTCAGCTGATGGAATAAAGAACACTGAGCAAGTAAAACAAGTTAATCAAGCCTTAAATAAAGCTAAGAGAGAAAAGAGAAAGCAAAAATTTAAAGTGCTACAAAAAGCATCGAACGCTGCTCGACGATCGAAGGCTCAATGGTCGAACGAAGCTCGATGATCTGAGCATCGATCGTCGAACGTAGATCGACGATCTCAATATGAATTTCAAAATTACAACCAGAACCTTAGAAACCTTAATATAAATAGAAACCCTAGGTTTGTGGACCCATTAACTGCATGGAGCATCCCACCTAGGAGATCTTACCCTTTAGGATATAAACCCCAACCTGCTTATTCTTTTATTTCTAGCTTTCATTATGTGAAGAATAATGGACCCAAGGTTACCTGGGTCCACAATGTTTAACTTAACTCATTGCAGGTGAAGACCTATCCTATCACTCAGGACAAGTGGTATTTGGATAGTGGTTGCTCCAAACATATGACAGGGAACAAAGAAAATCTGTCAAAGTTCAAGGCCAAGCTTGGACCAAAGGTGATCTTTGGGGATTCTAGTTGTGGTCAAACTGAAGGATATGGTAGGATTACCATTGGAGCAGTAACTTTCAAGAGAGTTGCATATGTAACTGGACCGAAGCATAATCTTATCTCAGTAAGTCAGTTATATGATGCAGGATATCAGGTATCTTTCACTAACACTCTCTGTAATATTACTTTAAATAGTAATGTTGTGTTAGTAGGTATTAGACAAAGTAATATTTATTTAGTAGATTTTAATTCATCCCATTCTGAAATCTGCTTATTTAATGAAGTAACAAATAATAAAAACACCTTATGGCATATGAGGCTTAGCCATGTTAACCTTAAGAACATATCTAGGTTATCTAAATACAACCTTGTTAGAGGTTTACCTTCTTGCCCCTACAAGAAGGAGAGCCTATGCAAGGCTTGTCAATTAGGCAAGCAAACCAAAAACTCCTTTAAATCTGTAAATAAAAGTGATTCACCTAGAATCCTGTATTTATTATACTTGGATCTTTTTGGTCCAATAAATGTACAGAGTGTAGGAGGGAAGTATTACACTTTAGTAATTGTAGACGACTTCTCTAGGTTCACTTGGGTGTTCTTCTTGAGAACTAAGGCTGATAACTTCAAAGTTCTTATAGATTTTCTACTTTGTGTGCAGACTGAGTATTCTACTCATGTGGCCTTGATTAGAAGTGATCATGGTACTGAGTTTGATTCTCTTCTCATGCAAGAATTCTGTGAGAAAGAAGGTATCAAACATAGCTTCTCTGCTCCTAGAACTCCCCAACAAAATGGGGTAGTGGAAAGGAAGAATAGAACCCTGATTGAAGCTGCTGGTACATTATTGGCAGATGCTAACATGCCTCTTTATTATTGGGCAGAAGCTGTTAGCACAGCTAATTATGTTTTGAACAGAAGTCTTATACACAAGCTTAAGAGTAAAACTCCTTATGAGTTGCTTAAAGGAAAGAAACCTAAAATTAATTATTTTAGAGTGTTTGGTTGTGTAGTATACATTCATAAAAATAACAAAGAATACCTTAGAAAGTTTGAAGCAAAAGCTTCAATGGGAATCTTTCTTGGATATTCCCAAGTAAGTAAAGCTTATAGGGTATTTAATAAATCAACTTCTAAAATTGAGGAATCTGTACATGTTTCTTTTGATGAATCTCAGATATTTTACAAGGAGAAGGAAACTTCCACTTCCTCAAGTTCATTGCAGGTACCAGAATCTAATAAAGATGTCACTCAAGAGATTCTCCATCTATCAACTCTTCATATCACTGATTCAGACAGTGATGAAGACTTTGTAGAAGCTCTGTACCACCAACAGTTGATCCAATTCCTCCTGAGAAATTAATCCCAACTGTTGCTGAAGATCACATCCCACCTGCTGATCTTGTCACACTTAGAGATCATCCTACATCTCAAGTGATTGGATACATATCAGTTGGTGTACAAACAAGACATCAGTTAAGATAGGATGTGATGCATGCTTGTTTCCTTTCACAGATTGAGCCCCTCACCATAAAAGATGCTGAGCTAGATCCCCACTGGATCATTACTATGCAAGAGGAGCTCAATCAGTTTGAAAGATGTAAGGTATGGACTTTGGTTCCAAGACCTAAAGGCCAACTGATCATAGGCACCAAGTGGGTGTTTAGAAACAAGTTGGATGCAAATGGAATTATTGTAAGGAACAAAGCTAGGCTTGTAGCTCAGGGCTACAGATAGGAGGAAGGTATAGATTATGACCAAACCTTTACTCCTGTTGCAAGGCTAGAGGCAATAAGGATCTTTCTAGCCTATGCAGTCTATATGAAGTTTAAGGTCTTTCAGATGGATGTCAAAAGTGCCTTCCTAAATGGTGAGCTAAAGGAAGAGGTATTTGTTGAACAACCTCCTGGGTTTGTCTCTTCAACTCAGCCCTCACATATTTTCAAGTTGCAAAAAGCTCTTTATGGACTTAAACAAGCACCCAGAGCCTGGTATGAGACTCTAGCTAGTTTCCTGTTAGAGCACAACTTTGTTAGGGGAGTAGTTGATAGAACCCTTTTCGTTAAGCACCACAGGACACAATCCTGTTAGTTCAAGTGTATGTAGATGATATTATTTTTGGTTCCACTGATCCCAAACTGTGCAAAAAGTTCTCTGACTTGATGCATTCTAAGTTTGAGATGAGTAATATGGGTGAGCTGTCTTACTTTCTTGGTCTCCAAGTAAAGCAAGATGCTGATGGCATCTTCATCTCCCAATCCAAATATGCCAAGGAATTTGGTAAAGAAGTTTGGGATGGCTGATGCTTCAGCAATGCATACACCTATGGCTACTAATGTAGTTATAGATTCTGATGATCTGGGCAAGCTAGTTGATCAGAAAAACTATAGGGCCATTGTTGGTTCCCTATTGTATTTAACTGCAAGTAGACCAGATATAATGTTTGCTACATGCCTATGTGCTAGATTCCAGGTCAACCCCAAGGAATCTCATTTGATTCTTCTCAAGAGAATTTTGAGATACGTGAAGGGATGTCCAAATCTAGGACTATGGTACCCAGCAGAATCAGAATTTGAGTTAATTGGATACTCTGATTCTTACTATGCTGGTTATAGAGTTGATAGGAAAAGTACCTCAGGAACTTGTCAGTTCCTGGGAGAGAGATTGGTCTCTTGGTTTTGTAAGAAGCAGGCTTCTGTCTCAACTTCAACTGCAGAGGCTGAATATATACCAGCTGCTAGTTGTTGTTCACAGATCCTGTGGATTCAAAACCAGCTTTTGGATTATGGGTACACACACAAGAACACAAAAATCATGTGTGACAGTACCAGTGCTATCTCCATTGCACAAAATCCTGTGCACCACTCTAGAACCAAACACATTGAGATTAGACACCATTTCCTGAGAGATTGTGTGGAAAAGAATAAGATCAGCCTTGAGTTCATATCCACTGACCTTCAGAGAGGTGATATTTTCACCAAGCCCTTAGATGAACAGAAGCATCTATTTTTTTTGGTTCAACTAGGCATGATTAATGGAAAAGACTAAGTGTGACGTCTGCCTTTGTTGATTTCTGTTTAAAGATCGTCGAACGACGTTCGACGATAGTCGATCAGGTTGAGCCGATCATCGACCTATGGGTGACGACAGCTCGTTTTGTTTGGAAGACAGAAATAGTCGATCGATTGATCTACTACTCTGCCTCAGGAACCGATCGTCGAACGACCGTTCGACCATCGTCTCCAGTATCTTTTAAAATAGACCGACGATTGCGGTTTTTTTATTTAAACCGGTGGTCGATCTAGGTTAAGAGATCGTGCATATTATAGTCGACGGAACTCGTCTTTTCGTATTCCGTCTTTCTGTTTGAGCTCTGCCTCGCACTTTCTCCTCCTCGTCTCTCTCGTCTTCTCCGACAAATCGATGGCGATTGCTCCAACCCTTCTGTCTGCGATGAAGTTCGATGCCGGATTCAGCGTAGATTTTGACTCTTTCAGCGCCTGTGATTCTGAGATAATAGAAATCCTCCAGCTATGCAAAGAACAAGGTTTGGAAAAGCTTATGACCACAAGAATCAAGATCAACATAAAAGAGATTAAAGAGTGGGTTTTCACTTCGTCTTCCAATGACGAATCGATGACTAGAACGATTGGCGGCGAAGAGGTAAGTTTGACTCCTGCCGCATTGACTGATATTTTCGAATTATTGAACGGTGAAGAGGATTATGAACAAGATACCCAAGAGTTTGGAAGGATGTTAATCGAGTTAGGACATGCCAAAGGCATTCCTTCTAAGTTGTTAAAAGTTAATTTTCCATTAAAGATAAAGTTCTTGGCTGAACTCGTTGGAAAAGTGCTCCTGGGAAAGCACTCTGCTCATGACAACATCACCAGGCAACAGTTTGCCCTGATGTGTGCAATAGTAAATAAGAAACAGATCAATTGGGCAGGGATTATGTTTGATTTGATCAGAAAGAAGAATGGCAAGAAGGAAGTAACCCTAGGTAGGGTACTTGGGATATTTCTAAAAGAGAAATACTCCCACCTGTTGGTAACAGTTTCAACAACTATCAATGCTAGTAAGAAGATGGACCCAACACTATTTGTTAAGTGGAAAAGAAGTTTTCAGAAGCCTTCTCCAGCAGGGGTAGCTCCAGTTGTGTCTGAGAACACAAGGATTGTTTCAGTCTCTCCCCTCCTACATGAAGCAGGCTCATCCATTCTTTCCATTCCATCCACTTCTGCTGCATTCCCATCTACCTCTACTGAAGTACCATCGACATCTGCATTACCATCTACATATACTACCACTCTTCCTCTTGAATCTTCTTCTATTCCCCATACTTCATCTCCAGCATCTCCCATTCCTGCACATCTAGCTGGGACTTCTATTCCCAGTTTTGATTTGTTAGGATCTGAGAGAATTCCAACCACACCTCAGTCACCACTTACACCTCCAGATCACACTGACTTTCTCTCATCCACTCCTCAATCACCAGTTCACAACACATCTCATTAGGAAACTGCCTTTCCTGATGATCTTCCATCGTCTGTTGTTCCCCCATCCACATCTTTTGAAATATCTCCAGCACTCATAGCCAATATCCAGGAGTTAATTACTCCTTCAATCAAAACCATGATTGAAGAAGCAATTGCTTCTCTTGTATCCTCCATTTCCTCCCTGACTGCCTCCATCCAAGCCCTCACCAAATCTGCTGAGTCCTCTTCATCTAGGGGCCTGGTTTCAGTTTCCACTAAAATCAGGCAGGGGGAGATGTTCTATGAAGATGCCTCTCAACTGCCCCTGGCCTCTCTTCCCTCTCTTCCAGCAGATCCTCCAGCAGATACTCAAAGAGAAACAACACTTACAGAAAAAGAGATAGTAGCTCAAGAAGAAACAGTACCTCAACTTTCTGAAAAAGAGATTTCTGATGCTATAATGGAAACAGAATTTGTTGTCAAAGTATGCCTCGAAGAAGCCTCCACTCCCTTAGTTGCCCTTTTCCTAGAAGGAGTCATTACCTCCTTTCTAGATGACTTATGGGAGTTAGGAAATTCTGAGGAAAATCCTGAAGGTAATTCATTTACTCATTTTCTTGATATATTAACTGACATGCAAGTCTATGAATACCTAGAAGGGATGTTTCAATTTCATTTAGCAAATCTGTGTTCCTGATACTACAGATATAGTGGAAGAAGTCCTAGCTGTTCATCAACCTGCTCAAAAACCAGTGCAAGAAGATCAAGGAGATCTAGAAATGCCAGAACCTGCTTTTCAAGATTCTGAGTCTGCTCAACCAGCTCAGATAGTTGTGCAAGATGAACTGGTCCTCATGATAGTTGCAGCTGAGATAGAGAAAGTTTCAGATATTCAGGAAGAAAAGTCTACAGTCTGGGATGACACCCCAGGACTGGATCTAGACACTCTTCTGACACAGGATGCCTTGGAAGAAGAGATAGAAAAAGCTGCCTTAAAAGCAAAAGAGAAAGCTGAGCAAGAGACTCTTGATCCATATGATCATCCTCAATCATCTGATGATGAAGATGACTCTGATGATTTAGAAGGAACCAAGAAAAAGAAATCTGCCAAAAGAAAAAGAAAAGCTGCAGCTCCTCCTCTACCTAACCCTGATCATGATGTACCATATTATATCTTGAAAGGAATAGATCCCAAGTCAAAAGAATATCAGCACTGGATGGGATTCTCCAAAAATCAGCAAAAACAAAGAAAGAAATCTAAAAGATATGACAGTCCAACTCCTAAATGGAATTCTAAAGGACCTCCTCCTCCTCCTAGTGTAGGAGCATCTGGAAATGTTGCCAGTCCCTCTGCTCCTCCTTCTAGATTCACTTCTTCCCAATCTTATCAGAGGAAAGGAAATCAAAGCTACCATGACAAGTCTCAATCTGGACATCAGAGACAGGAAGCTGAGTTACAAGAACAAGTGAAAGAGGTAGTTTACCTAAAGCCAACCATTTCTCCTCCTCCTTCACCCAAGAAAAGGACATCACCAGATAAAGAAAGCAAGATTATATCTTCCAGAGAATCTGATCAGAAAAGGAAAATAGATGCAAAAGACAAAAGAGTTATATACTCTGAGAAATCAAGTAAAAGATATGCTGAATTTGCTCCTCCAACATCTTTAGTTATTCAAGAAAAGAAAGAGCCAACTGCAAGCATGTTAGAACTTTCTACTAAATTCAGAACTTTAAATCCTCTAAATCCAGCTAATGAAAATGAGTATGAAAGCATAGAGCTTAATCCTGACTTCAGGATGGCCAGATTCCTTGAATTGGTTGGATCAGCTTAGATTAGAAAAGCCAGAGCAGAAGGAAAAGATATTACAGGATTAACTACTATGTCCAAATTCAGAAAGAAAGAACTTGATAGATTCCAGGTAAGACCTGAAGTTTTTGATGCTACCAAATATATGGAAAAATATCCAAAAGCAGTTGTTCCCAGAACAAGAGAAACCAAAGTTATTGGAGAACAAGATCTGAAGACATCAAAGAAGGAAGCTCTAGATCCTCTCAGAAAAATCTCTTTTATTCCTGACTCTTCTATCTCTAAACCAGATTCTGATACTTCTTAAATTTCATTGATTGACAGTTATTTATTTGTCTGTTTGATTAATGCTATCTGCTGCTTAGATATTTCCTTTCATGTATTATATTTATTTCTTGTAGTCTGTTTGTTTTGTTTTGAGAGACATAACTCAAATAGAGGGAGATTGTTGGTACCCTAGTTTGGATTTGAGTTTAGTCTTCTCTTTTAGTCTCTTGACCCAAGATTTATCTATGGTCAAAGGTTAGTTGTCTAGTTGTAGAGTTGTCACTTATCCAGATGAAAGTTTGGTTAAGTTGTTTTTGGTTCGACTATGGTCGAATGCCGCTCGACTATCGTCGATCAACTGTTCGACGATCGTCTATCAGTTGGTCGACTATCGTCGGTCAGCAGATTGTCTATCTCTGAGTTAGTTCAACTCTTATTAGCTCGACGTTCTGTGGAATCTGCCTTGTCGATCGTCGAACCCCGCTCGACTTCTTTTGACCAGACAGATTTCTTGATAGTTAGACTATCTGCTTGGATAGTTCAACTATCTGATAGCTCGACTATCTGTCTTGATAGGTCGACTATCTGCTCTGTTTGATAGTTCGACTATCTGCTTGGAGAGTTCAACTATCTGATAGCTCGACTATCTGTTTGATAGGTCGACTATCTTTCTTCTTTGATAGTTCGACTATCTGTTTGATAGGTCGACTATCTGTTTGTCTTTGATAGTTCAACTATCTGTTTGATAGGTTGACTATCTGTTTGTCTTTGATAGTTCGACTATCTGCTTGATAGGTCGACTATCTGTTTTACTTGATAGCTCGACTATCTATCTTGATAGGTCGACTATCTGATAGCTCGACTATCTGTTTGATAGGTCGACTATCTGCTGTGGTAGTTCGACTATCTTCTTTGATAGTTCGACTATCTGTGTCGTTCGACTATCTGTTCTGATAGGTCGACGATCTCTGTGCTTCGGTAGACGATCTCCGAGGGTCGTTCGACATTCTTCTGTCTGTCTTTAATAATTTTGTACTCCTTCTGTTCTATGATTCAATTCCTGTTTATTTAGCATATTAAAGTTTATTTCATTGATTTTGTGCATACATCTCAAGGCAATCTTTGCCCCATCCTTTGTGCATAAGTCAAGCTTTATCTGACAAAGTTCTTTGTCTTATTAGTTGAAATATCATTTTGCTTTATCTGCCAGGCTGCCCTTTATAGCCGTTAGACTCAGAAAGTCTTCTCTGGCCGTAAAGAGCTCTTTCTGATGTGACTTTTTCTAGCACTCTTTTATCAGATTGATTTGCAGCTTCTTAGAAAGCTTTATCTTTTTATAGGATATCTGTCTGCAAGATATATTTTGCTTTGTGCTATTTGCAGCCCAGTTTGTAGATTCCAGAAGAAGACAAAGTTCAAACTCAGATTAGAGACGTTGCAAAGGCTCATATATAAAGTGCCTTCTAAAGACAGAGAACAACAACAACAACAACTACAACAACAACACAAAAATACAAGAAGTTTTACTCACAATAGCATAGAGATCTACAACTCTCAGAAATTCACATTCAACTGAGAAGATCAAATCTCTTCAGCATTCTTCTTCATCCTGAGTTCATCCTGCTCACAGGAAGACATTCACTCAGAGGCTTTTAGAAGAAGAAGAAGAAGAAAGGAAGCTGATTGAAGAAGAACATCTTTTCCAAATCAAGAGTCTTCTTCAAGCTTCTCCTTCAGAACTCCAAGACAGTTCTTTGTCTCGAGTTCAAAAGAGTTCCTGCACCCTGAAGCAAGACTCCTTCCTGGATATTCTCTATGCCAGGGGGAGCCTTGATTCTTTAGAGCTTTCTAGCTCCGTGCAATCCACTAGCTTCTCTAATCTGTTTTAACAATAGAGAAGAAACTTTAACTCTCTCAAACCTCCTATATAAAGGGTTATTACTCCCTTCAAAAGTGAACCTTGGTGGCAGGGCACCTGATCAAAAACCTGTGTTGGATTTTGAGCTCCTGATTAAAAGCTCAAAGGGTCTACTTGATCTACCTGAAGCAGATCAGTTGGTGGCAGGGCACCTAAACAAAAACCTGTAGTGGATTCCTACCAGGGTGGTAGAAGAGTGGACGTACCTATTTAGAGGGAACCACTATAAAATTTCTTGTGTCGTCTGTGCTGCTTATTTAATTTATTACACTGTGGCTGTGAGTAGAAATAACGAGGATTGCTAGTTGCTGTGATAGGACCAAAGCTTAACTATAATTACAGTTAGCTTTCTCCAGTGCACTTCACTTTGTGTTAGGCTCTAGGGTTTAAAATATCTATAAACTCATTCCGCA
This sequence comes from Platanthera zijinensis, assembly GCA_039513925.1. Taxonomy (NCBI): domain Eukaryota; kingdom Viridiplantae; phylum Streptophyta; class Magnoliopsida; order Asparagales; family Orchidaceae; genus Platanthera; species Platanthera zijinensis. The sequence goes on from CM077094.1 coordinate 140,360,060, forward strand.
AATTAACTCTAAGGGAGTATAGTAAGGTGTCATAATTTTTGAATACTCTATTCACCCCCCCTCTAGAGTTGTATCTATCATCACTTTCAATTGGTATCAGAGGGAGGTTGACTGACTGTACAGGCTAACACCTGAGTCACAAGATCCTGATAGATACCAAGCTTATAGATATTCACTTCATGGCCCAGTCCAAGGATTACTCTAGCACCAGACCTCCAGCATGCAACTTAGCTAAGTTTAGCATCTAGAAGGCAAGAATAAGATTATATATGAACTCTATTGATGAAGACATTTTCTCTTCTATTTTGACAGGACCTCCAACACCTCCTGGTGCAGCCACTGCTACAATATCTAAAAATCTAAGTGCAGTGCCTCCTCCAGATTACAATGATGCCTACAAGAAGGCAAAGATAGCTGATGCCAAAGCAATGAACATTCTGGCTCAGACTATGTCTGATGAAATTTTCTAGAAAGTGGCTGATTGCACCTCTGCAAAAGCCATGTGGGACTCACTGAATCAGATTGTAGCTAATTCAGCTGATGAAAGAAAGGACAGAAGGTCCAACCTTATATCCCAGTATGAAAACTTCAAGAAGACTGAAGCTGAATCAGTTGAAGCCATGTACACCAGGCTCAGCTCAATCATCAATGAGCTGAGAACTCTTGATAAGGAGATTACATTGACAGAGGTCAATGATAAGATACTGATGTGCTTCCCCAACACATGGGATCATAGGATCTGGCCTATCAAGGAGGCCAGAAGTACAAATGAAATCTCAACTGAAGCTCTCCTTGGCAAGCTCAAGTCTTTTGAGCAAGTGCTGAAGACCAGGGAAGCTGAGGCTGAAGCAAAGACTCCAACTCCAGCAAGAAAAGAGCAAACTCTTGCTCTCAAAGCTGCTGATGCTTCTGAAGGAAGCCAACCCAATGAGGAGCTGATGACACTCTTTGCCAAAAGGTTTCTCAAGATGGGAAGAAAAGACTTCAGAAAGAAATCTTCAAGATATGAAGATAAACCAAGGTATGACAGATCTCCTGCTAAAGAAATTATTTGTTATGGTTGCAGGAAACCTGGACACATTCTACCAGAGTGTCCAGAGGAAAAGAGCAAAGAAAAGAGAAAGGAAAAAAAACATCACAAGAAACACTCCAAGTCCTCCTCCTACAAAAATAAGAAGAAGGAGAAAGGATTTGTTGCTGAGACCTGGAGTGATTCAGATGAGGAATCTTCCTCCTCAAGCTCCAGTGAAGATGAGGAAGAGAAGAAGGCAAAGGAAATCTGCCTTATGGAAATTGATTCCTACAGCAATCACTCAGCTGCAGAGAGTTCTGATGATGATGAAGAAATGCCTACAGAAGATCAGGTATTATCTTCATATGATTTTTCTTCTTCTGAATTTAAATCTGAATTTAAATCCCTTTGCTTAGATCTAATTAGTTCAGAAAAGGAAATTAAAGAACTTAGAAATAAGTTAGCTGAATCAGAATCTATTTCCATTGAAAATGCTAGGTTAGAAGCAGAACTCACTAAGTCTAGTGAAGAAATAAAGTTTCTTAAAAATGAACTAGCAAAGTCCAAGAAATTAGAAGAATCCTTAAATGGTAGAAGCCTTAAGCTGCTAGAAATCACCAGCATGACAAACACTAGGTCAGGCAATAATAATCTAGGCTTAGGAGCCTCATCAAGTGAACCCCCATTGGTTCTTAAAAATCATCTTTCAACTCCAGTGAACTTTATTTCAGTTGATGGAATAAAGAACACCGAGCAAGTAAAACAAGTTAATCAAGCCTTAAATAAAGCTAAGAGAGAAAAGAGAAAGCAAAAATTTAAAGTGCTACAAAAAGCATCGAACGCTGCTCGACGATCGAAGGCTCAATGGTCGAACGAAGCTCGACGATCTGAGCATCGATCGTCGAACGTAGATCGACGATCTCAATATGAATTTCAAAATTACAACCAGAACCTTAGAAACCTTAATATAAATAGAAACCCTAGGTTTGTGGACCCATTAACTGCATGGAGCATCCCACCTAGGAGATCTTTCCCTTTAGGATATAAACCCCAACTGCTTATTCTTTTATTTCTAGCTTTCATTATGTGAAGAATAATGGACCCAAGATTACCTGGGTCCACAATGTTTAACTTAACTCATTGCAGGTGAAGACCTATCCTATCACTCAGGACAAGTGGTATTTGGATAGTGGTTGCTCCAAACATATGACAGGGAACAAAGAAAATCTGTCAAAGTTCAAGGCCAAGCTTGGACCAAAGGTGATCTTTGGGGATTCTAGCTATGGTCAAACTGAAGGATATGGTAGGATTACCATTGGAGCAGTAACTTTCAAGAGAGTTGCATATGTAACTGGACTGAAACTTAATCTTATCTCAATAAGTCAGTTATGTGATGCAGGATATCAGGTATCTTTCACTAACACTCTCTGTAATATTACTTTAAATAGTAATATTGTGTTAGTAGGTATTAGACAAGGTAATATTTATTTAGTAGATTTTAATTCAACCCATTCTGAAATCTGCTTATTTAATGAAGTAACAAATAATAACAACACCTTATGGCATAGGAGGCTTAGCCATGTTAACCTTAAGAACATATCTAGGTTATCTAAATACAACCTTGTTAGAGGTTTACCTTCTTGCCCCTACAAGAAGGAGAGCCTATGCAAGGCTTGTCAATTAGGCAAGCAAACCAAAAACTCCTTTAAATCTGTAAATAAAAGTGATTCACCTAGAATCCTGTATTTATTACACTTGGATCTTTTTGGTCCAATAAATGTACAGAGTGTAGGAGGGAAGTATTACACTTTAGTAATTGTAGACGACTTCTCTAGGTTCACTTGGGTGTTCTTCTTGAGAACTAAGGCTGATAACTTCAAAGTTCTTACAGATTTTCTACTTTGTGTGCAGAGTGAGTATTCTACTTATGTGGCCTTGATCAGAAGTGATCATGGTACTGAGTTTGATTCTCTTCTCATGCAAGAATTCTGTGAGAAAGAAGGTATCAAACATAGCTTCTCTGCTCCTAGAACTCCCCAACAAAATGGGGTAGTGGAAAGGAAGAATAGAACCCTGATTGAAGCTGCTGGTACATTATTGGCAGATGCTAACATGCCTCTTTATTATTGGGCAGAAGCTGTTAGCACAGCTAATTATGTTTTGAACAGAAGTCTTATACACAAGCTTAAGAGTAAAACTCCTTATGAGTTGCTTAAAGAAAAGAAACCTAAAATTAATTATTTTAGAGTGTTTGGTTGTGTAGTATACATTCATAACAATAACAAAGAATACCTTAGAAAGTTTGAAGCAAAAGCTTCAATGGGAATCTTTCTTGGATATTCTCAAGTAAGCAAAGCTTATAAGGTATTTAATAAATCAACTTCAAAAATTGAGGAATCTGTACATGTTTCTTTTGATGAATCTCAGATGTTTTACAAGGAGAAGGAAACTTCCCCTTCCTCAAGTTCATTACAGGTACCAGAATCTAATAAAGATGTCACTCAAGAGATTCTCCATCTATCAACTCTTCATATCACTGATTCAGACAGTGATGAAGACTTTGTAGAAGCTGTTGCTGTACCACCAATAGTTGATCCAATTCCTCCTAAGGAATTAATCCCAACTATTGCTGAAGATCACATCCCACCTGCTGATCTTGTCACACTTAGAGATCATCTTATATCTCAAGTGATTGGAGACATATCAGCTGGTGTACAAACAAGATATCAGTTAAGATATGATGTGATGCATGCTTGTTTCCTTTCACAGATTGAGCCCCTCACCATAAAAGATGCTGAGCTAGATCCCCACTGGATCATTGCTTTGCAAGAGGAGCTCAATCAGTTTGAAAGATGTAAGGTATGGAATTTGGTTCCAAGACCTAAAGGCCAACTGATCATAGGCACCAAGTGGGTGTTTAGAAACAAGTTGGATGCAAATGGAATTATTGTAAGGAACAAAGCTAGGCTTGTAGCTCAGGGCTACAGATAGGAGGAAGGTATAGATTATGACCAAACCTTTGCTCCTGTTGCAAGGCTAGAGGCAATAAGGATCTTTCTAGCCTATGCAGCCTATATGAAGTTTAAGGTCTTTCAGATGGATATCAAAAGTGCCTTCCTAAATGGTGAGCTAAAGGAAGAGGTATTTGTTGAACAACCTCCTGGGTTTGTCTCTTCAACTCAGCCCTCACATGTTTTCAAGTTGCAAAAAGCTCTTTATGGACTTAAACAAGCACCTAGAGCCTGGTATGAGACTCTAGCTAGTTTCCTGTTAGAGCACAACTTTGTTAGGGGAATAGTTGATAGAACCCTTTTCGTTAAGCACCACAAGGATACAATCCTGTTAGTTCAAGTGTATGTAGATGATATTATTTTTGGTTCCACTGATCCCAAACTGTGCAAAAAGTTCTCTGACTTGATGCATTCTAAGTTTGAGATGAGTAGTATGAGTGAGCTATCTTTCTTTCTTGGTCTCCAAGTAAAGCAAGATGCTGATGGCATCTTCATCTCCCAATCCAAATATGCCAAGGAATTGGTAAAGAAGTTTGGGATGGCTGATGCTTCAGCAATGCATACACCTATGGCTACTAATGTAGTTATAGATTCTGATGATCAGGGCAAGCCAGTTGATCAGAAAAACTATAGGGCCATTGTTGGTACCCTATTGTATTTAACTGTAAGTAGACCAGATATAATGTTTGCTACATGCCTATGTACTAGATTCCAGGTCAACCCCAAGAAATCTCATTTGATTCTTCTCAAGAGAATTTTGAGATACCTGAAGGGATGTCCAAATCTAGGACTATGGTATCCAGCAGAATCAGAATTTGAGTTAATTGGATACTCTGATTCTTACTATGCTGGTTGTAGAGTTGACAGGAAAAGTACCTCGGGAACTTGTCAGTTCCTGGGAGAGAGATTGGTCTCTTGGTTCTGTAAGAAGCAGGCTTCTGCCTCAACTTCAACTGCAGAGGCTGAATATATACCAGCTGCTAGTTGTTGTTCACAGATCCTGTGGATTCAAAACCAGCTTTTGGATTATGGGTACACACACAAGAACACAAAAATAATGTGTGACAGTACCAGTGCTATCTCCATTGCACAAAATCCTGTGCACCACTCTAGAACCAAACACATTGAGAATAGACACCATTTCCTGAGAGATTGTATGGAAAAGAACAAGATCAGCCTTGAGTTCATATCCACTGACCTTCAGAGAGGTGATATTTTCACCAAGCCCTTAGATGAACAGAAGCATCTGTTCTTTTTTGGTTCAACTAGGCATGATTAATGGAAAAGACTAAGTGTGACGTCTGCCTTTGTTGATATCTGTTTGAAGATCGTCGAACGATGTTCGACGATAGTCGATCAGGTTGAGCCGATCGTCGACCTATGGGTGACGACAGCTCGTTTTGTTTGGAAGACAGATATAGTCGATCGATTGATCGACTACTCTGCCTTAGGAACCGATCGTCGAACGACCGTTCGACCATCGTCTCCAGTATCTTTTAAAATAGACCGACGATTGCCATTTTTTTATTTAAACCGATGGTCGATCTAGGTTAATAGATCGTGCTTGTTATAGTCGATGGAACTCGTCTTTTCGTATTCCGTATTTCTGTTTGAGCTCTGTCTCGCACTTTCTCCTCCTCGTCTCTCTCGTCTTCTCCGACAAATCAATGGCGATTGCTCCAGCCCTTCTGTCTGCGATGAAGTTCGACGCCGGATTCAGCATAGATTTTGACTCTTTCAGCTCCTGTGATTAAAGAGTGGGTTTTCACTTCGTCTTCCAATGATGAATCGATGACTGGAACGATTGGCGGCGAAGAGGTAAGTTTGACTCCTGCCGCATTGACTGATATTTTCGAATTATTGAACGGTGAAGAGGATTATGAACAAGATACCCAAGAGTTTGGAAGGATTTTAATCGAGTTAGGACATGCCGAAGGCATTCCTTCTAAGTTGTTAAAAGTTAATTTTCCATTAAAGATAAAGTTCTTGGCTGAACTCGTTGGAAAAGTGCTCCTGGGAAAGCACTCTGCTCATGACAACATCACCAGACAACAGTTTGCCCTGATGTGTGAAATAGTAGATAAGAAACAGATCAATTGGGCAGGGATTATGTTTGATTTGATCAGAAAGAAGAATGGCAAGAAGGAAGTAACCCTAGGTAGGGTACTTGGGATATTTCTAAAAGAGAAATACTCCCACTGTTGGTAATAGTTTCAACAACTATCAATGCCAGTAAGAAGATGGACCCAACACTATTTATTAAGTGGAAAAGAAGTTTTCAGAAGCCTTCTCCAGCAGGGGTAGCTCCAATTGTGTCTGAGAACACAAGGACTGTTTCAGTCTCTCCCCTCCTACATGAAGCAGGCTCATCCATTCTTTCCATTCCATCCACTTCTGCTGCATTCCCATCTACCTCTACTGAAGTTCCATCGACATCTGCATTACCAAATACATCTACTACCACTCTTCCTCTTGACTCTTCTTCTATTCCCCATACTTCATCTCCAGCATCTCCCATTCCTGCACATCTAGCTGGGACTTCTATTACCAGTTTTGATTTGTTAGGATCTGAGAGAATTCCAACCCCACCTCAGTCACCACTTACACCTCCAGATCACACTGACTTTCCCTCATCCACTCCTCAATCACCAGTTCACAACACATCTCATCAGGAAACTGCCTTTCCTGATGATCTTCCATCGTCTGTTGTTCCCCCATCCACATCTTTTGAAATATCTCCAGCACTCATAGCCAATATCCTGGAGTTAATTACTCGTTCAATCAAAACCATGATTGAAGAAGCAATTGCTCCTCTTGTATCCTCCATTTCCTCCCTGACTGCCTCCATCCAAGCCCTCTCCAAATCTGCTGAGCCCTCTTCATCTAGGGGCCTGGTTTCAGTTTCCACTGAAATCAGGCAGGGGGAGATGTTCTATGAAGATGCCTCTCAACTGCCCCTGGCCTCTCTTCCCTCTCTTCCAGCAGATCCTCCAGCAGATACTCAAAGAGAAATAGCACTTATAGAAAAAGAGATAGTAGCTCAAGAAGAAACAGTACCTCAACTTTCTGAAAAAGAGATTTCTGATGCTATAATGGAAACAGAATTTGTTGTCAAAGTATGCCTCGAAGAAGCCTCCACTCCCTTAGTTGCCCTTTTCCTAGAAGGAGTCATTACCTCCTTTCTAGATGACTTATGGGAGTTAGGAAATTCTGAAGAAAATCCTGAAGGTAATTCATTTACTCATTTTCTTGACATGTTAACTAACATGCAAGTCTATGAATACCTAGAAGGGATGTTTCAATTTCATTTAGCAAATCTGTGTTCCTGATACTATAGATATAGTGGAAGAAGTCCTAGCTGTTCATCAACCTGCTCAAAAACCAGTGCAAGAAGATCAAGGAGATCTAGAAATGCCAGAACCTGCTGTTCAAGATTCTGAGTCTGCTCAACCAGCTCAGATAGTTGTGCAAGATGAACTGGTACTCATGACAATTGCAGCTGAGATAGAGAAAGTTTCAGATATTCAGGAAGAAAAGTCTACAGTCTGGGATGACACCCCAGGACTGGATCTAGACACTCTTCTGGCACAGGATGCCTTGGAAGAAGAGATAGAAAAAGCTGCCTTAAAAGCAAAAGAGAAAGCTGAGCAAGAGGCTCTTGATCCATATGATCATCCTCAATCATCTGATGATGAAGATGACTCTGATGATTCAGAAGGAACCAAGAAAAAGAAATTTGTCAAAAGAAAAAGAAAAGCTGCTGCTCCTCCTCTACCTAACCCTGATCATGATGTACCATACTATATCTTGAAAGGAATAGATCCCAAGTCAAAAGAATATCAGCACTGGATGGGATTCTCCAAAAATTAGCAAAAACAAAGAAAGAAATCTAAAAGATATGACAGTCCAGCTCCTAAATGGAATTCTAAAGGACCTCCTCCTCCTCCTCCTCCTAGTGTAGGAGCATCTGGAAATGTTGCCAGTCCCTCTGCTCCTCCTTCTAGATTCACTTCTTCCCAATCTTATCAGAGGAAAGGAAATCAAAGCTACCATGGCAAGTCTCAATCTGGACATCAGAGACAGGAAGCTGAGTTACAAGAACAAGTGAAAGAGGTAGTTTACCTAAAGCCAACCATTTCTCCTCCTCCTTCACCCAAGAAAAGGACATCACCAGATAAAGAAAGCAAGATTATATCTTCCAGAGAATCTGATCAGAAAAGGAAAATAGATGCAAAAGGCAAAAGAGTTATATACTCTGAGAAATCAAGTAAAAGATATGCTGAATTTGCTCCTCCAACATCTTTAGTTATTCAAGAAAAGAAAGAGCCAGCTGCAAGCATGTTAGAACTTTCTACTAAATTCAGAACTGTAAATCCTCTAAATCCAGCTGATGAAAATGAGTATGAAAGCATAGAGCTTAATCCTGACTTCAGGATGGCCAGATTCCTTGAATTGGTTGGATCAGCTCAGATTAGAAAAGCCAGAGTAGAAGGAAAAGATATTACAGGATTAACTACTATGTCCAAATTCAGAAAGAAAGAACTTGATAGATTCCAGGTAAGACCTGAAGTTTTTGATGCTACCAAATATATGGAAAAATATCCAGAAGTAGTTGTTCCAAGAACAGGAGAAACCAAAGTTATTGGAGAACAAGATCTGAAGACATCAAAGAAGGAAGCTCTAGATCCTCTCAGAAAAATCTCTTTTATTCCTGACTCTTCTATCTCTAAACCAGATTCTGATACTTCTTAAATTTCATTGATTGACAGTTATTAATTTGTCTGTTTGATTAATGATATCTGCTGCTTAGATATTTCCTTTCATGTATTATATTTATTTCCTGTAGTCTGTTTGTTTTGTTTTGAGAGACATAACTCAAATAGGGGGAGATTGTTGGTACCCTATTTTGGATTTGAGTTTAGTCTTCTCTTTTAGTCTCTTGACCCAAGATTTATCTATGGTCAAAGGTTAGTTGTCTAGTTGTAGAGTTGTCACTTATCCAGATGAAAGTTTGGTTAAGTTGTTTTTGGTTCGACTATGGTCGAACGCCGCTCGACTATCGTCGATCAACTGTTCGACGATCGTCTATCAGTTGGTCGACTATCGTCGGTCAGCAGATTGTCTATCTCTGAGTTAGTTCAACTCTTGTTAGCTCGACGTTCTGTGGAATCTGCCTTGTCGATCGTCGAACCCCGCTCGACTTCTTTTGACCAGACAGATTTCTTGATAGTTAGACTATCTGCTTGGATAGTTCAACTATCTGATAGCTCGACTATCTGTCTTGATAGGTCAACTATCTGCTCTGTTTGATAGTTCGACTATCTGCTTGGATAGTTCAACTATCTGATAGCTCGACTATCTGTTTGATAGGTCGACTATCTGTCTTCTTTGATAGTTCGACTATCTGTTTGATAGGTCGACTATCTGTTTGTCTTTGATAGTTCGACTATCTGTTTGATAGGTCGACTATCTGTTTGTCTTTGATAGTTCGACTATCTGCTTGATATGTCGACTATCTGTTTTACTTGATAGCTCGACTATCTATCTTGATAGGTCGACTATCTGATAGCTCGACTATCTATTTGATAGGTCGACTATCTGCTGTGGTAGTTCGACTATCTTCTTTGATAGTTCGACTATCTGTGTCGTTCGACTATCTGTTCTGATTGGTCGATGATCTCTGGGCTTCGGTCGACGATCTCCGAGGGTCGTTCGACGTTCTTCTGTCTGTCTTTAATAATTTTGTACTCCTTCTGTTCTATGATTCAATTCCTGTTTATTTAGCATATTAAAGTTTATTTCATTGATTTTGTGCATACATCTCAAGGCAATCTTTGCCCCATCCTTTGTGCATAAGTCAAGCTTTATCTGACAAAGTTCTTTATCTTATTAGTTGAAATATCTTTTTGCTTTATCTGTCAGGCTGTCCTTTATAGCCGTTAGACTCAGAAAGTCTTCTCTGGCCGTAAAGAGCTCTTTCTGATGTGACTTTTTCTAGCACTCTTTTATCAGATTTATTTGCAGCTTCTTAGAAAGCTTTATCTTTTTATAGGATATCTGTCTGTAAGATATATTTTGCTTTGTGCTATTTGTAGCCCAGTTTGCAGATTCCAGAAGAAGACAAAGTTCAAACTCAGATTAGAGCCGTTGCAAAGGCTCATATATAAAGTGCCTTCTAAAGACAGAGAACAACAACAACAACAACTACAACAACAACACAAAAATACAAGAAGTTTTACTCACAACAGCATAGAGATCTACATCTCTCAGAAATTCACATTCAACTGAGAAGATCAAATCTCTTCAGCATTCTTCTTCATCCTGAGTTCATCCTGCTCACAGGAAGACATTCACTCAGAGGCTTTTAGAAGAAGAAGAAGAAGAAAGGAAGCTGATTGAAGAAGAACACCTTTTCCAAATCAAGAGTCTTCTTCAAGCTTCTCCTTCAGAACTCCAAGACAGTTCTTTGTCTCGAGTTCAAAAGAGTTCCTGCACCCTGAAGCATGACTCCTTCCTGGATATTCTCTAAGCCTGGGGGAGCCTTGATTCTTTAGAGCTTTCTAGCTCTGTGCAATCCACTAGCTTCTCTAATCTGTTTTAACAATAGAGAAGAAAATTTAACTCTCTCAAACCTCCTGTATAAAGGGTTATTACACCCTTCAAAAGTGAACCTTGGTGGCAGGGCACCTGATCAAAAACCTGTGTTGGATTTTGAGCTCCTGATCAAAAGCTCAAAGGGTTTACTTGATCTACCTGAAGTAGATCAGTTGGTGGCAGGGCACCTGAACAAAAACCTGTAGTGGATTCCTACCAGGGTGGTAGAAGAGTGGACGTACCTATTTAGAGGGAACCACTATAAAATTTCTTGTGTCGTCTGTGCTGCTTATTTAATTTATTGCACTGTGGCTGTGAGTAGAAATAATGAGGATTGCTAGTTGCTGTGATAGGACCAAAGCTTAACTGTAATTACAGTTAGCTTTCTCCAGTGCACTTCACTTTGTGTTAGGCTCTAGGGTTTAAAATATCTATAAACTCATTCCGCAAATTAACTCTAAGGGAGTTGAGTAGAGTGTCATAATTTTTGAATACTCTATTCACCCCCTCTCTAGAGTTGTATCTATCATCAATTTCATTGCTTATCTTAATTACAACACTGTGGCTGTGAGTAGAATAAACTAGGATTGCTAGTTGCTGTATTAGGACTAAAGCTTAAACTGTAATTACAGTTAGTTTTCTCTTGTGCACCTCACTTTGTGTTAGGCTCTAGGGTTTCTTATATCTATATACTTATTCCGCAAATTTACTCTAAGGGAGTTGAGTAGATTGACATATTTTTGATTACTCTATTCACCCCCCCTCTAGAGTTGTATCTATCCTCACTTTCTATTGGTATCAGAGGGAGGTTGACTGACTGTACAGGCTAACACCTGAGTCACAAGATCTAGATAGATACCAAGTTTATAGATATTCACTTCATGGCCTAGTACAAGGATTACTCAAGCACCAGACCTCCAATATGCAACTTAGCTAAGTTCAGCATCTGGAAGGCAAGAATCAGACTGTATATGAACTCTTTTGATGAAGATATCTTTTCTTATATTTTGACAGGACCACCAACACCACTTGCTGCAACTACTGCTACAACTTCAACAAATATGAGTGCAGTGCCACCTCCTGACTACAATGATGCTTACAAGAAAGCAAAGATAGCTGATACAAAAGCTATGAACATTCTGGCACAAACCATGTCTGATGAAACTTTCCAGAAAGTGGCTGATTGTACTTCAGCAAAAGCCATGTGGGACTCACTGAACCACATTATAGCTGGTTCAGCTGATGAGAGGAAGGACAGAAGGTCCAACCTCACATCCCAATATGAGAATTTCAAGAAGGCTGAAGCATAATCAGTTGATGCAATGTACACCAGGCTCAGCTCCATCATTAATGAGCTGAGAACCCTTGATAAAGAGATCACATTGACAGAAGTCAATGACAAAATATTGATGTGCTTCCCCAGCACATGGGATCTCAGGATCTGTCCCATCAAAGAGTCTAGAAGTACAACTGAGATCTCAACTAAAGCTCTCCTTGGCAAGCTCAAATCGTTTGAGCAAGTACTGAAGACCAGGGAAGCTGAAGCTGAAGCCAAGACTCCCACTCCTACCAAGAAAGAGCAAACTCTTACTCTAAAGGCTGCTGATACATCTGAAGGAAGTCAATCAAATGAGGAGCTAATGACACTCTTTGCCAAAAGGTTTCTCAAAATGGGCAGAAAGGACTTCAGAAAGATGTCTTCCAGATATGAAGACAAGCCAAGGTATGACAGAACACCAACTAAAGAACTTATATGTTATGGCTGCAGGAAACCTGGACACATTTTACCTGAGTGTCCAGAGGAAAAGAACAAGGAGAAGATAAAAGACAAAGAATATCAGAAGAACCATTCCAAGTTCTCCTCCTACAGAAACAAGAAGAAGGAGAAAGGATTTGTGGCTAAAACCTGAAGTGATACTGATGAGGAATCTTCCTCCTCAAGCTCCAGTGAAGATGAGGAAGAGAAGAAGGCAAAAGAAATTTGCCTAATGGCAATTGATGCCTGTAGCAATCATTCAGCTGCAGAGAGTTCTGATGAAGAAGAAATGTCTACTGAAGATCAGGTACTGTCTTCTTATGATTTTACTTCTGTTGAATTTAGATTTGAATTTAAATCTCTCTGTTTAGACTTAATTAGCTCAGAGAAGGAAATTAAGGAGCTTAGAAATAGGATAGCTAAATCAGAATCCATATCTAGTGAAAATGCTAGGCTAGAAGCTGAACTCACTAGATCTACTGAAGAAATCAAATTTCTTAAAACTGAACTTACCAAATCAAAAAGATTAGAAGAATCTCTTAATGGTAGAAGTCTTAAGCTGCTAGAGATTACTAGCATGTCAAACACTAGGACAGGTAACAATAAGCTAGGCTTAGGAGCTTCACCAAGTGAACCCCCCATGGTTCTGAAAAACCATCTTTCCACTCCAGTAAACTTTATTTCAGCTGATGGAATAAAGAATACTGAGCAAGTAATTCAAGTTAACAAAGCTTTAAATAAGGCTAAGAGAGAAAAGAGAAAACAGAAATTTAAAGAAATACAAGAATCGTTGAACTATGCTCGACGATCGCAGGCCCAATGGTTGACCGATACTCGACGATCTGGGCATCGATCATCGAACGTTGATCGACGATCTGAACATGATTTTCAAAATAATAATTAGAACCTTAGAAACACTAAGGTAAATAGAAACACTAGGTTTATTGACCCATCAACTGCATGGAGTATTCCACCTAGGAGATCCTATCCCTTAGGATATAAACCTCAGCCTACTTATTCTTTCATTTCAAGTTTTAATTATGTGAAGAATAATGTACCCAAGGTTGTTTGGGTCCACAATATCTAACTGTTTATTTTGCAGGTGAAGACCTATCCAATTACTAAAGACAAATGGTATTTGGATAGTGGTTGTTCCAAACATATGGTAGGAAACAAAAACAATCTGTCAAGCTTCAAGGCCAAGCTTGGACCAAAGGTGATCTTTGGGGATTCCAGCTGTGGTCAAACAGAAGGATATGGTAGGTTTACCATTGGAGCAGTGACATTCAAAAGGGTTGCATATATAACTAGGCTGAAGCACAACTTAATCTCAGTAAGCCAGTTATGTGATGCAGGTTATCAGTATCATTCACTAACACTCTTTGCAATATTACTTTAAATAGTAATGTAGTGTTAGTAGGCATTAGACAGGGTAACATTTACTTAGTAGATTTTAATTCAACTCAATCTGAAATCTGTCTGTTTAATGAAGTAACCAATAACAACACCTTATGATATAAAAGGCTTAGCCATGTTAACCTCAAGAATATATCTAGGTTATCTAAATACAACCTTGTTAGAGGCTTACCTTCTTGCCCCTACAAGAAGGAAGGTCTATGAAGGGCTTGTCAATTAGGCAAGCAAACCAAAAATTCTTTCAAATCTGTAAATAAGAGTGATTCACTTAGAATCCTATATTTATTGCACTTGGACCTTTTTGGCCCAATAAAAGTACAGAGTCTAGGAGGGAAATTTTACACTTTAGTGATTGTAGATGATTTCTTTAGGTTCACTTGGGTGTTCTTTTTGAGAACTAAGGCTGATAACTTCAAAGTTCTTACAGACTTTCTACTATGTGTGGAGACTGAGTATTCTACTCATGTTGCCTTGATCGGAAGTGATCATGGTACTGATTTTGAGTCTTTTCTCATGCAAGAATTCTGTGAGAAAGAAGGTATCAAACATAGCTTCTCTGCTCCTAGAACTCCTCAACAAAATGGGGTAGTGGAAAGGAAAAATAGAACACTAATTGAAGTTGCAGGAACATTGTTAGCAGATGCTAGCATGCCTCTCTCTTATTGGGCAGAAGCTGTTAGCATAGCTAATTATGTTTTGAACAGAAGTCTAATACATAAGCTTAAGGGTAAAACTCCTTATGAATTACTTAAAGGAAAGAAACCTAAAATTAACTATTTTAGAGTCTTTGGTTATGTAGTGTACATTCACAATAACAACAAAGAATACCTTAGAAAATTTGAAGCAAAAGCTTCAATGGGAATTTTTATTGGATATTCCCAAGTAAGCAAAGCTTATAGGGTATTTAACAAATCAACTTTAAAAATAGAAGAGTCTGTGCATGTTTCTTTTGATGAGTCAAAAATGTTTTACAAGGAGAAGGAAACTTATCCTTCCTCAAACTCATTACAGGTACCAGAGTTATGCAAGGATCTCACCCAAGAGATTCCCCCTCTATCAACTCTTTATATCACTGATTCAAACAGTGATGAAGACTTTGTGGAAGCAGTTGCTGTACCACCAATAGTTAATCCTATTCCACAAGAGGAATTAATCCAAACTGTTGTTGAAGATCACATCCCACCTACTGATCTTATCACACTTATAGATCATCCTACATCTCAAGTGATTGGTGACATATCAGCTGGTGTACAAACAAGACATAAATTAAGACAAGATGTGATGCATGCTTGTTTCCTTTCACAAATTGAGCCCCTCACCATAAAAGATGCTGAGCTAGATCCCCACTGGATCCTTGCTATGCAAGAGGAGCTTAATCCATTTGAAAGATGTAAAGTATGGACTTTGGTTCCAAGACCAAAAGGCCAACTGATCATAGGCACCAAGTGGGTGTTCAGAAATAAGTTGGATGCCCAAGGAATTATTATAAGGAACAAAGCTAGGCTTGTAGCTCAGGGCTACAAACAGGAGGAAGGTATAGACTATGACCAAACTTTTGCCCATGTTGCAAGGCTAGAGGCAATAAGGATCTTTCTAGCCTATGCAGCCTATATGAAGTTTAAGGTTTTTCAAATGGATGTTAAAAGTGCATTCCTAAATGGTGAGCTAAAGGAAGAGGTGTTTGTTGAACAACCTCCTGGGTTTGTTTCTTCAACTCAACCCTCTTTTGTTTATAAGTTGCAAAAAGCTCTTTATGGACTTAAGCAAACACCCAGAGCCTGGTTTGAGACTCTAGCTAGTTTCCTGTTAGAGCACAACTTTGTTAGGGGAGTAGTTGATAGAACCCTATTTGTTAAGCATCACAAGGACACAATCCTGTTAGTTCAAGTCTATGTGGATGACATTATCTTTAGTTCCACTGATCCCAAACTATGCAAAAGGTTCTCATACCTGATGCACTCTAAGTTTGAGATGAGTAGTATAGGTGAGCTATCTTACTTTCTTACTCTCCAAGTAAAGCAAGATGCTGATGACATCTTCATCTCCCAATCCAAATATGTCAAGGAATTGGTAAAGAAATTTAGGATGGCTGATGCTTCAGCAATACATATACCCATGACTACAAATGTAGTTATAGATTCTGATGATAAGGGTAAGCCAGTTGATCAGAAAAACTATAGGGCCATTGTTGGTTCCCTATTGTATTTAACTGCAAGTAGACCTGACATAATATTTGCCACATACATATGTGCTAGATTCCAGGTCAACCCCAAGGAATCTCATTTGATTCTTCTCAAGAGAATTTTGAGATACCTGAAGGGATGTCCAAATTTAGGACTGTGGTACCCAGCTGAATCAGAATTTGAGTTAATTGGATACTCTGATTCTGACTATGCTAGTTATAGAGTTGATAGGAAAAGTACCTCAGGGATATGTCAGTTCCTGGGAGAGAGATTAGTCTCTTGGTTCTGCAAGAAACAAGCTTCTGTCTCAACTTCAACTGCAGAGGCTGAATATATAGCAGCTACTAGTTGTTATTCACAGATCCTGTGGATTCAAAACCAGCTTTTGGATTATGGGTACACACACAAGAACACAAAAATCATGTGTGACAATACTAGTGCTATTTCCATAGCACAAAATCCTGTGCACCACTCTAGGACCAAGCACATTGAGATCAGACGCCATTTTCTAAGAGATTGTGTGGAAAAAAACAAAATCAGTCTTGAGTTCATATCCACTGACCTTCAGAGAGGTGATATTTTCACCAAGCCCTTAGATGAACAGAAGCATCTGTTCTTTTTGAATCAACTAGGTATGATAAATGGAGTAGACCAAGTGTAATTTCTGCCTATGTTGAAATCTGCTCGAATATCGTCGAATGTCGTTCGACCATAGTCGAACAGGTTGAGCCTATCGTC
Source organism: Platanthera zijinensis (assembly GCA_039513925.1). NCBI lineage: Eukaryota > Viridiplantae > Streptophyta > Magnoliopsida > Asparagales > Orchidaceae > Platanthera > Platanthera zijinensis. Next base: position 140,376,770 of record CM077094.1, read on the forward strand.
AACCTATGGTTGTTGACGGCTCGATTGTTTGTGAAGACAGAAATAGTCGATCGATAGCTCGACTATTTTGCTTCAGGAAACGATCGATCGACCATCGTTTCTAGTATCTGTTGAAATAGGTCGATGATTGCTGTTTAAATATAAACCGATGGTCGACCTTAGTAAATAGATCGTTCTTTTTGTAGTCGACAGAGCTCGTCGTTTCATATTCCTCATTCCTGCTTGAAAGGTTTGACTTGAGCTCTGCCCCGCGCTTTCTGCTTTTGTCTCTCTCGTCTTCCTCAACCAAATTCGTGGCGATTGCTCCAGCTTTGCTGACCGTGATGAAGTTTAATGCCGGCTTTAGCGTCGATTTTGATTCTTTCAGTGCCTGCGATGCCGATATTCTCGAGATGCTACAGTTATGAAAAGATCAAGGACTGGAGAATCTTATGTCTACAAGGATTAAGATAAATATTCCAGAAATCAAAGAATTGGTCTATACATCGTCTTCCAGCGAATCGATGACAGAGACTATCGGTGGCGAGGAGGTAATTTTGACTCCTGCCGTATTAACTGAGATTTTTGGTTTGATCAATGTTCAAGAAGAGTATGATCAATATACTCAGGAGTATAGCCAGATGCTATTAGAGCTAGGACATGCTGAAGGCATTCCTTCCAAGTTGCTGAAGGTAAGCTTCCCGATGAAGATCAAGTTCTTAGCAGAACTAGTAGGGAAAGTGCTATTGGGAAAGCACTCTGCGTAAGATAACATTACCAGGAAGCAGTTTGCCTTAATGTGTGTTATTGCTAACAGGAAAGCAATAAATTGGGCTGGAATAGTTTTTGATTTAATCAGGAAAAAGAATTCAAAGAAAGAGGTAACCCTTGGTAGGGTGATTGGGATATTTCTAAGAGAGAAGTATCCTCAGCTGTTGGGAACAGTCTCAACATCAATCAATGCAAGCAATATGATGGATCCCACTCTGTTCATCAAGTGGAGAAGGAATATCCAGAAGCCTTCACCTGCTGGGGTTGCTCCTGTTCCATCTGAGAACACAAGGACAGTACCAGTCACCCCCCACCTAATTGAAGGAGGATCTTCCATTTCCCCCATTCCATCTATATCTGCATCTGCATTGCCATCCACTTCTATTGCAGTACCATCTACATCCACTACTATTCTTCATGTATCACCACCAGCATCTCAAACTCCTTCACACCTTGCTGGGATTTCAAATCTTTGTATTGATCCATTGGTTACTGAAACACTTCCAACTCCACCTCAGTCACCAATTTCACATCAAGATCATATTAATCTTCATACATCTGTATCTCCATCACCAGTTCATGCATCTACATCTCATTAGGAGAACATCATCCCTGATGTTCATCCATCTGTTGTGATTCCCCCATCTACATCTTTTGAAATAACACCAGCTCTCATTGTAAGCATCATGGAGCTAATTACTCCTTCAATCAAATCAATGATTGAAGCAGCAATTGCCCATCTTGTTGCCTCCATTTCATCTCTTACATCCTCCATTACAACCCTCTCAAATTCTGCTGAGCCCTCTTCTCTTAGGGGTCTGAGTTCAGTACCCACTGAAGTCAGGCAGGGGGAGATATTCCAGGAAGATGTCTCAGGACTTCCACTGGTCATTCTTTCAGCTGTAGTTCCAGAAGATACACCATCAGATGAAATTAATACAGTTGTAGATTCAGAGATTACAACATCAGTTGCAGTTCCAGTTCTAGATACAGCTGAAGTTACAGCTTAAATTCAAGACATAGCTGTTGCTCCAGAAGCTCAAGTTATAACTGAGGCTGAATTTGCTTTCAGAGTTTGTCTTGAAGAATCATCTACTCCTATTATTGCCATGTATCTAGAAGGAGTCATTATCTCCTACCTAGATGACTTATAGGAGTTAGGAAATTCTGCAGGTAATACAATTACTCATTTCACTGACCTGTTGACTGACATGTTAACTTGTGAATACCTTGAAGGGATGTTTCTATACCATTTAGAAAATTTTTGTGTCCCTTTGGCTACAGATCAAGCTCAAGATGCTCCAGAACCTGCTCCAGAACCTGCTGCAGAAGAACTGGTCCTCAAGATAGTTACAGATGTTTCAGAAGAGAAATCACCTGTATGGGATGATACTCTAGGATTAGACCTGGATTTCCTATTGGCTCAGGATGCCATAGAAGAAGAAAAAGAAAAGGCTGCTCTAAAAGCTAAAGAAAAAGCTGTTCAAGATATCATTGATCCATATGACCAACCTCAGTCATCTCATTCTGATGATGAGGAAGATTCAGAGGATTCTAAAAGAACCAAGAAAAGGAAAATTGCTCAAAGGAAAAGGAAAGCTCAAGCTCCTCCTCCTCCAAATCCAGAGAATGACATCCCTTATTACATATTGAAAGGGATTGACCCCAAGTCTAAGATTTTCAACATTGGATGGGATTGTCTAGAAATCAACAGAAGAAGAGGAAGAAGAGCAAAAGATATGATAATCCAGCTCCCAAGTGGACTCCTAGAGGTCCTCCTCCTCCTCCTTGTGCAGGAGCTTCAGGGAATGTATCTTCTAATCCCTCATCTCCTCCAGCCAGATTTACTCCTTCTCAAGCCTATCAGAGAAGAGGAAACCCAGGTTACCAAGGCAGATCTCATTCAAGCCAACAAAGACAAGTAGCTGGACCTAAAGAGCAGGTGAAGGAGATGACTTACCAAAAACCAATATTTTCTCCTCCTCCTTCACCAAAAAGAAAAGTTTCACCTTCTAAGGAGATCAAAATTCTTCCCTTCAAAAATCCAGCTCAGATTAAGCAAGTAGATTCAAAAGGAAAAAGAGTAATTTACTCTGACAAGTCAAGCAAGAAATTTGCATAGATTACTCCACCATCATCTCTTGTTATTCAAGAAGACATAGAACCAGCTGCAGGTCTGTTAGACCTTTCTACAAAGTTCAAGACTATAAAGCCTCTAGATCCAGCTGATGAAAATGCTTATGAAAGCCAAGAGCTTAATCCTGAGTTCAGGATGGCTAGATTTCTTGAGTTAGTTAAATCAGCCCAAATTAGAAAAACTAAAGCTGAAGGCAAAGACATAACAGGATTAACAACTATGTCAAAGTTCAGAGAAAAGGAACTAGACAGATATCAAGTCAGACCAGAAGTTTTTGATGCCTCAATATATATGGAAAAGCATCCAGAGGCTGTTTTGCCCAGAGCAAGTGAATCTAAGATTATTGGAGAACAGGACTTAAAGATTTCAAAGAAGGATGCTCTTGATCCTTAAAGGAAAATTTCCTTCCTTCCTGTTTCTTTCACTTCTAAACTAGACTCTTATATTGTTTAAATTTATTTGTATTGACAGCCTGTTTTGCTTGATTGTTTGATTTTATGTTTGATATGAAATGCTGCTTATTGATATGATATGATACACTTTGATCCTAACAAGTTATTGTTGTTTTTATATCTATTTATAGCATTCTTTTTGTTTTGAGAGACTTGACCCAAATAGGGGGAGATTTTTGGTACCATAGTTTGGATTTGAGTTAAGTCTTCTCAATTACTTTGTTGACCCAAGATTTATCTATGGTCAAAGGTTAGATCCTATCAGTTGTGTAGAGTTGTTGTTTATCCAGATTGAAAATCTAGTTAAGTGTTTTTAGTTCGACTATAGTCGAACACCGCTCGACTATCGTCTATCAGTTGATCGACTATCGTCAGACAGCAGATCGACTATCTCTGAGTTTGTTCATCTCTGTTAAGCTCGACGATCTGTGGTCTCAGTATCGTCGATCGTCGAGTCCTGCTCGACTTTTTCTGTCCCGACATATTTTTTGTAGGTCGACTATCTGTTCTGAAAGTTCGACTATCTACTTTGATAGTTCGACGATCGTCGTGATTCGTTCGACTATCTTTTTGTCTGCATTTAGAGATATTGTACTCTTTCTCTTATGTGAATTATTTCTTATATATCTTGCTTATTTTATTAAAGATTATTTCATTGATTTTATGCTTACATATCAAGGCAATCTTTGCCTCATTCTTTATGCATAAGTCAAGTTCTATCTGACAAAGTCTTTTGTCCTATTAGTTGACAAATCTGTGTGATTTATCTGCCATGCTGTCCTTTATAACCGTTAGACACAGATGTCTTTCTCTGGCCATAAAGAGTTTGTTTTTGATGTGACTTTCTTTAATATCTTTTGGACTTGCAGAATGGATAAGCAGCTTCTAATGAAAGCTTTATTTCTTTATAAGATGTCATCCTGCAGGCTATTTGTACTATGTGTTATTTGCAGCCCAGATTGCAGATCTCAAAAGAAGACAAGATTCAAATCAAGAGAAAGTTAGAAGCCGTTACAAAGGCTGATATATAAAGAGCTATTGAAAGAAATACACATACAGTTAATAGAGATATACAGATATTCAGATACACAGATTCAACAATAAGAACAAGTGTAGAACAACTCTCTTCTTCAATCCTGAGTTCATCCTGCTTACAGGAACATTCATACTCAGAGCTTCAAGTAGAAGAAGAAGAAGAAAGAAAAGCTGTTGAAGAAGAACAACCATTCCACATCAAGAGTCTTCTTCAAGCTGCTCCTTCAAGAAATTCAAGACAACAGATCTTCTCTGTCAAGAGTTCTGAAGAGATCCTGCACCCTGAAGCAAGGCTTCTTCCTGGATATTCTCTAATCCAGGGGGAGCTTTGATTCCTTCAGAGCTTTCTATAGCTCAGTGCAATCCACTAGCTTCTCTATTTTTGTTTAACAATAGAGAAGACATTCTAACTCTCTCAACCTCCTGTACAAAGGGTTATTACTCCCTTTAAAAGTGAACCTTGGTGGCAGGGCACCTTAGCAAAAACCTGTGTTGGATTTTGAGCTCCTGATCAAAAGCTCAAAGGTTTTACTTGATCTACCTGAATCAGATTAGTTTGTGACAGGGCATCTGAACAAAAACCTGTAGTGGATTCCTACCAGGGTGGTAGAAGAGTGGATGTACCTATTGAGAGGGAACCACTATAAATCTTATTGTATTGTCTGTGTTGCTTATCTTAATTACTGCACTGTGGCTGTGAGTAGAATAAACTAGGATTGCTAGTTGCTGTGTTAGGACTAAAGCTTAAACCTTAATTATAGTTAGTTTTCTCTTGTGCACCTCACTTTGTGTTAGGCTCTAGGGTTTCTTATATCTATATACTTATTCCGCAAATTTACTCTAAGGGAGTTGAGTAGATTGTCATATTTTTGATTACTCTATTCACCCCCCTCTAGAGTTGTATCTATCCTCACTTTCATACTTCTTGGTATCTTAGGCGGGCACCGGCAGCGGCCTGACCCCAGACATATTTTCCTTGTGAATTTTCAACAAAGGAGAGCGAGGTGCGGCTCGCAGACAAGCTGAGCGTTCGCGAGTCTGACCGCGGCCGATGCTCAGGGCCCCTTGGCGAGCGCGAATCCTAACTCACATGCATTCTAGCGTCGAAGGTAAAAAGAAGATAGATTTTTTTTATCATTATAGTTTCAAAAAGGGGCTCTCCTCGACGATATTACAAAAGGGGGGGGGGGTACAGATTACAAGAGGAATGCAGAAAGTGGGGGAGGAGATCCGGTCAGCTCTCGCCCTCCTACCCCGAAGGATGATCCTCCTCCTCGCATCTGAGCAGCGGCTCCTTGTTCTTCGTCTCGTCGAAAAGGGAGCCAAAGCTTTCCTCTTTCCCGCTAGGCGGAGATGGCGGAAATAGGCTCGGTAGAAGGTCTTGGACCGCCACTCCCTCGCAGCCCTTCGCCAGGATCCCTTATCCCCTCATGGCACCCAGGAGGCATTTGGCAGACTCGATAGAGTTGAATCACAGTCGCTCCATTACCTCCCCCTCGCCAAAAACTCGAGGCCGCTTATAGGGAAAAGGGGGCTCGGCGCCAGGAAAAGGGCTTCCGCCAGTCGACAGACCTCGCTTTGGAGACCCTGGTTCTGCTCCTTCAGCACCCCCACCTCGGCCGCCGACCGAGCAGTAAGAGCTCCCTGCTCAACAACATGAGTCTCTTGCTCGCGCGAACTGGCCTCCTGATCAGCGAGGCGGACCCGCAGCTGGGAGACCTCGCCCTCCAGCTCACTAGCGCAGGCCTGTAGCGCTCTGGCGGCCTCGGCATCCTGAAAGATAAAGAGGTCAGATTCTTGGTGAAATGTTTTTATAAGTTAAAATAAGAGTTGGTCAATTCTTACCAGCCCGCCCGAGGCTTCGTTGAGTAAGTTCTCGGCAATGCCGAACCGCCGCTCCGCGTCGGCAGCTCTCTCTTTCGCTAGTTCACGCTCCTGCTCGGCCTTTTGCAGGAGCGGCTGAGCTGAAAGCCGCGATGAACCATCATGTGATGGAGTTCGAAGGCCCGCAGATGGGACTACAGACCCTCGTGGCCTATCTGCCGAGGGGTCATGCTTTTTTAGGCCTCATGTTAGAAGCGAACTAAAACAAGCCGGAAATGGTATAACTGAAATTTTATTATCAGAAAAAGGTATCTATTACAAAGGTATGACCTCCCTTATATAGAATGGAGGAGAGCAGAGAGAGTACAAATAAGAGATGTGGGACTAAAAACATGCGGACTGTACAAACACAAACCGCACAAGCCGCGCGGTTAGACAGAAGGGCTAACCGCCCGGCCATTGCCAGAGAGAGAGACAAGCCGCCATGTTAGACCGTTAGACTGCCCGGTCTCCAAGTCGCCAGTGACAAACCGCTAGACCGCTTGGACCTCAGACCGCAACACAGCAACCAAACCGCTGAAGGCAAACTATCAGACCGCTCAGTCAATAACCTGCAAAGCCAGACCAACAGACTGCCTGGTCTCCAACTTCAACACTCCCCCTCAAGCTGGAGCATATATATCGATCATGCCAAGCTTGTCACATATATGAAGAAACGAGGCGGATACTGGCTTGGTGAAGATGTCAGCCAGCTCTTTTTCAGACGTGACGAAGTGGGTGCAAATTTATTCCTTCAGAATCTCTTCACGAATGAAATGACAGTCAACCTCAATGTGCTTGGTTCTCTCATGGAAGACTGGATTTTTGGAGATGTATATAGCAGCCTTGTTGTCACAGAACATAGGTAGAGGATAGTTATAGACCTCTCCTAAATCCAACATGAGAGCCCGTAGCCATTTTAGCTCACAAGTGGTCGATGCCATACTCCGATACTCTGCTTCAGTACTAGACCTAGAGACAACAGACTGCTTCTTGCTCTTCCAGCTTACCAGATTGCCCCCAACAAAAGTACAGAAACCGGAGGTAGACTTGCGGTCCCCTTTGTCATCAGCGTAACTCGCATCTGAGTATGCTTCAACCCTCAGATGATCATTCTTCTGAAAGAGCAATCCTTTCCCTGGGGCTGCTTTGACGTACTCCAAGATCCGCATGGCGGACTGTAGATGGCACTCCCTGGGAGCTTGCATGAATTGACTCACCTTGCCCAAAGCATAGGAAATGTCGGGCCTAGTCACGGTGAGGTATATGAGCTTACCAACCAGACGCCTGTACCGCGAAGCATCTGAAAGAAGAGGCGAATCATCTGTCCAGGTTTTGTCTTCTCCAACAACCATGGGACATCGGGCAGGTTTGGCCCCAGTCAATCCTGCTTCTTTTAAAATATCAAGGGCATACTTACGCTGAGAGAGGACTAAAGAGTTGGGCTTCCGAGAGATTTCGATCCCCAAAAAGTACTTCGGAAAACCCATATCTTTCGTGACCAGATGTTGGCGAAGATGCCGCTTTGTCAAGGCTACCCCTTCCTGGTCATCGCTAGTGAGAAGAATATCATCAACATATACTGCAAGAACCACCAGTACCGAAGAGGTTTTGCGAATAAATAGAGAGTGATCAGCAGAGCTGCGAGCAAAACCAACGACTGCCACGATGCTGCTGAACTTGTCAAACCAAGCTCGAGGGCTCTGCTTGAGGCCATAGATTGCCTTCTGTAGCCGGCATACTCGTGTCTCCCACTGAGCAACATACCCAGGAGGTTGCTCCATGTAGACAGCCTCCTGAAGATCACCATAAAGGAAGGCATTCTTGATATCCAGCTGGGAAAGTGGCCAGTCTTTGTTGACCTCCATAGAGAGAAGGACCCGTATAGTACTGAGACGAGCCACGGGAGAGAAGGTGTCAAAGTAATCAACCTCATAGGTCTGAGTAAAGCCCTTAGCCACCAGGCGAGCTTTATAACGGTCCACAGTGCCATCTGGGCCAAATTTGACCACAAAGACCCAGCGACAGCCAACAACATCTGTATCAAAGGGAGGAGGGACAAGAGTCCAGGTACCCCGCTCTGTTAGGGTCGCCATTTCCTCATCCATGGCCATCTTCTAGTAAGGAATAGCAAGGGCCTTCTGGTAGGAACGAGGTGTGGTAGTGGCAGAGATAGCCAGTGTAAAGGCCTTGTGAGAAGAGGTAAGACGATCATATGAAACAACAGCAACAAGGGGGTGTAGGGTACACGTCTGCACCCCTTTGCGAAGAGCGACAGGAAGATCCAGGTCGGCGGGCTCTTCGGTATCCAGAGCATCCGTGGCAGAGAGAGCTGGCCCAGGAGGAGAGAGCGACGACAGCGGAGATGAGGGAGATGGAGGCGGAGAGAGAGGCGGAGGGAGAGGAGTGGGCGGAGACGGAGGAGGGGCGGATATCGCAGTAGGAGACGAGGGAACGAACGGAATAACAGGAGAATCAGAGGTGGGGGGAAGAGACGAGGAGTCATCCGAGAAGTAGGAGGCATTCTCGAAGAAGGTAACATCAGCGGAGACGAACTGCTTACAAAGAATAGGGTCAAAGCAGCAGTAGCCTTTCTGAGTGGCGGAGTACCCCAGAAAGACACATTTGGTGGAGCGAGGGGAGAGCTTATCACGGGTGGCAGATGGGGCATGCACAAAAGCAGTGCACCCAAAGATTCGGAGAGGGAGAGGAAAAGGCTCCTTGCCTGGATAAAGGATGGAAAAAGGGGTTTTTCCGTTGAGAATGGAGGAGGGAATGCGATTGATGAGATATCAGGCAAGAAGAACAGCATAACCCCAATATGAGCGAGGGACATGCATTTGAGTCATCAATGTGCGAGCGACATCGAGGAGGTGACGATTTTTGCGTTCCGCCACCCCATTTTGTTGGGATGTATAGACACAGCTTGTCTGATGAATAACGCTATGTTGCACACAGAAGGAGGTAAAAGCATGACTTAAGTACTCTTTTGCATTATCAGAGCGAAAAGTTTTAATACCAACACCAAACTGATTTTTGATTAAATGATAAAAGGAGGTCCATACATTAAAAAGTTCAGAGCGATCTCGTAAGAGATACACCCAAGTACATCTAGAAAAGTCATCGATAAAGGTTACAAGATAAGAACTACCCCGACCAATAGTAAGGGTAGGAGCAGGCCCCCAGATATCAGAGTGGACAAGATCAAACGGACGAGTAGAGCCCCGACCTTGCTTCGGCGGGAAGGAGGAACGATGATGCTTGCCAAGTTGACATGCTTCACAGTTGAGAGGAGTATTGGAGGGAGGGAGGTGGGGTAGCAGCTGATGTAGAAGCCGTGGTGGAGGATGACCGAGACGGAGATGCCACTGGAGAAGATCCGTACAAGAAGAAGAGAAGACGGACAAAGCGGAAACGTTGTCGAGGAAGTAGAGGCCGCCGCTCTCAGTCCTAGTAGCAATCGTCCGCTGGGAGCTCGGATCTTGAAAAGAACAAGAAGATGGAGTAAACGTTACAGAACATTGAAGCTGCTTGCACAAAGAAGTAACCGACAATAGATTGCACGGAAACTTGGGCACATAGAGAGTGTCCTCTAGCCGAAGGGACGGAGTAACATGAACTACTCCCAACCCATGAACCGGGGAGGGAGAACCGTCTGCAATGAGGACCGGGGGCAACCGATCATGCTGTTCGAGGATAGAGAAGCATTGAGGATTGCCCGTCATATGATTAGTTGCTCAGGAGTCGATAAGCCATTTACCTTGAGTGACCAAATGGGCACTACCTGATGATATGACCACGGAAGCAGACGGCTTGGAAGAGGAGGCGGAAGAGTCACCCGAGGGGCGAAGATGGTGATGCTTCGTCCAGCAGCGGTCAGAAGTATGTCCGGTGTGGCCGCAGTGAGAGCAGAGGTAGCGGGAAGAAGGACGTCCGCCAGACTGATGACTGCGGCTACCAGAGCCACTCCGCTGAGTTTGATGAGCATAGTTATCCGGTGGAGAAGGAGCGGGCAGAAGCGGGCGCTGAACGAGAGAGGTGACAGCGGTGATGCGAGCAGCGGTGGCATCTAAAGTAGGAGATTCCGCCTCACCCAGAATTTGTTGGCGGATCATGTCATACATGTCAGGAAGACGTAGCAGATAACACACAACTAGAAGCTCCTGGAAGTGCTTGTGTTGTTGAGCCAGATCCGCAAAAAAGGGGCGATTCTGAAGAATCTCAGCCCCAAGAGCTTGAACTTGTTGGTAGACAGCAACAGGAGACAAGGCAGGCCAGGCAAAGAGGTCCGCATACAACGTATAGATGCGGGACGTCTGAGCCCCTTTGGAGTATAGAGCAGCAAGATGAAGCCAAGCGGCCTTCACCGTCTCATCATGACGGATGACGGGAAGGCACTCATCAGATAGACTGTTAGCGAGCCAAGTACGCACAAGCGCGTCACTCGCATCCAAGTCATCAAAGAGAGGTGAAGTGGTAGGAGGATGGTCATCAACGAGATTGTGGCGTTTGCATTGCGAGCGAAGGAGAAAGGTGAAAAAGACGCTCCAATCCGGGTAGTTGGAGCCGACAAGCTTGGAAACGGTGCCAAGGTTCCCGAAAGGAGTAGGAGGTAGAGGCGGAACCGGATTGGCAACAGGGGTGGCGGCAGGAGTGGTGGCAGTGGAAGCATCAGAAAGAGCCATAAGAGCAAACAACAGGAAGCCGCGCGGTTAGGAAACAAGTCGCGCGGATAGGCAGAAGAACAAAAACTGCAGCGGTCAGGATGTCAAACACCAGTGGCCAGAAAGACCACGACCAAGCCGCAGTATCAAGCAGAGGGGTAGAAGTCGAGCGGCAAGCAGACAGTCCGCTCGAACAGAAGCACAAGAGAAGGCAAGGCACACGGCGATAGGTCGCGGCGAACAAGGCGACAGATCGCAGCAAACAAGGCAACAGGTCGCGTACACAGAGGGCAATGACAAGGAGAGAAGGAGACCGCGTGGACAGGGTGCAAGCCGGAGAAGCAAGTCGCGCGGACAGAGAGGGCTCACAGAATCAGGAGGAGAGGATCGATGCCTCTGATACCATGTTAGAAGCGAACTAAAACAAGCCGGAAATGGTATAACTGAAAATTTATTATCAGAAAAAAATATCTATTACAAAGGTATGACCTCCCTTATATAGAATGGAAGAGAGAAGAGAGAATACAAATAAGAGATGTGGGACTAAAAACACGCGGACTGCACAAACACAAACCGCACAAGCCGCGCGGTTAGACAGAAGGGCTAACCGCCCGGCCACTGCCAGAGAGAGAGACAAGCCGCAATGTTAGACCGTTAGACCGCCCGGTCTCCAAGTCGCCAGTGACAAACCGCTAGACCGCTTGGACCTCAGACCGCAACACAGCAACCAAACCGCTGAAGGCAAACTGTCAGACCGCTCGGTCAATAACCCGCAAAGCCAGACCGACAGACCACCCGGTCTCCAACTTCAACACCTCAACACCATCTCGGCCATACAGGCCGAAACTGTGGGCAAACGCGTGGCCCGTAGGAGGCCAGGCGAGCTCCCCAGGAAGGGGCGCGAGTAGAGACAGAGACTCGGTGGCCCCCTCATCCCAGCTCAGCATCGGCTCGCCGGCCGCGTCCTTGCTTCTTCCCCCCTTGCCGAAGTGGGGGTGGTCCTTTGGAATGCCTGGATCACAGGGAACAACCTCCTCAATGGAGGAAGGGAGGAGGGACCACGCTTCTTCCCGCAGGGGGGGGGGGGGATGCCTCCTTTAGTGGGCTCGCCGGGGCTTCGTTAGAAAAAACCTCCGGCGAGCTCATAAATTTGATAGGCGACGAGGGTTGCTGCGGCTGGCCTCGCGAGATCACCCTCGACTTTTTCTGCTTAAGGGCTGAGGGATGGTGGATCGAGCTCGCCCCCCCCCCCCCGAGTTCCAGCCGCTTCTTGCTAGAAGGCTTGCCTCTCGCCTTCTCTTCTCGACACGCCTCGACCGCAGCCCGAGCTCGCTCGATTGGGTCCGAGAATACTCCCGAGTCAGCGAAGGGAGGGTTCACCTGGACCAGTCGCTTCCCTGTAAAAATGACTTAGTCGAAGAAAGGGGTTTTTGACCGACCATGCCGAGCATGATGAAAAGAAAGTACGCGAGACATACCTTCTCCAGGAAGGACGGGCGGCAGGGATCCGAGGCCACGGCGGAGGTAGGCGACTTCAAAGTCCTTGTAAAGGAAGAACTTTTGAAGCTCGACATCATTGCCGGACACTGACGGTGGGCGGTACACCTCCTCGCTCTTCTGCTGGGGCGAGAAGAGAATGTTGCCGAGGTCACCCCGGATGAAGACAATCTTCGACATCCAGATGTGGTTCTTATTGGCGACCTCACGGATTTTTATGGAAGAGCCGCCAAAGAAGGTGACCCTGTCGGCATTGGACTTATAAGAGAAAAGTTTGCGAAAGACGTTCAGATTGAACTCAATCCGCTCTCGGCAGAGGTAGCATGCGAATCCAATTACCATAACAACTACATTGGGGTTGAGCTGCGCGGGCACGACGCCATAATATTTGAGGACCTGGCGGACCTCAGGCCAGAGCGGCAGGCGCAACCCCACCTCGAAATGTGAGATGGGGAAGGCAAGCTAGTCCTCAAAAAAGGAGTTTATGGCCTCCTGCTCCGTCAGGAGGCGGGCCACGGAGTTAGCAGGAATATAGTCCGCCACGAACTCAGCGAGCTCGTCCGTTGTGGTATTACCCTCGAAGAAGCAATGGTCGGCGAAGTTCTAGGCGCACTTGATGCGACCATCAGAATCAGGGTGTCCTTTTCCCATACTCGCCGAGGGAAGGAAAACACGCAAGTAGAAGACAGGGAAGCAAGGAGGGGAAAAGATAAGAAAGCAATAAAGGCGTAGCCAGGGGGTATGTGGGGATCCCTATTTATAGAAAAAGGAAAGGAGAATCGGAGCCGACCGACCAGCCCCGCTCGCTTACTCCGTCTCGCCACTCTCTGCTCGCCGACCTCGGCGAGCCTAGGATGAGGAATTCGAAAAGGCACGTGCCGTTACATATTCAAAAGAAATAAAACACGCTCGCGTACGAAAAATTATACAGTTTATTAGTATAAAGGAAGCAAATTGTCCAGAACAAAAAAAATTAAAAGTACACGCACGGAGCAGGCAACAGCAGGGGCGAGTACCGGTCGGCTCGCAAGGGAGCCGCCCTTAACCCCATTCTCAACGGCCCGATATCGCCGGCCACTGCGCGAAGAGTTGCCGAAGGTGCCTAAGGTTCCTGTTCACCACTCGCAAGTTCTCATCAATCTCATCTAAAAGTGTGGAGGAAGACGTCATCGTATATGCCGAGCTGACCCTCGCCTTGCCCGCGAGCTGCGCGCACTCCTCCTGCAGCCTGAAATTATCTTTCTTCAACTTGTGGAGCTCGCACACTAAATTTTTGAGGACCAGTTGGCTTCACCTCGACTGTTCGGGACTATCCATCTCCGAGTCCAGGAAGATGTCTAAGGCACGCGGCGACGGAAGAGGTGAGTAGCCAGCCCGTTCGGCTGAATCTTCAGCCCCAGATCGGCTAGGAAGGCCTGCGCGAGAGAGTCAGGATAATGAGTAGGAGGCACGAGCGTCGTTGAAATCAAACACAATTTGAGGGGATCAAAGACCTGCCTTCAGAATCTCGGTGGGAATCGGGAGCGGATGAGTGCTCGACGTCTTCCCCAATAGCCGTGGGAGTAGAAGAGGGTTGTCGTGAAGGGGTGCGAGCCGGCGACCCTAGCTTCCGCGAGTCCAGCTCCATGGTCTCGGCAGTGGGGAGCGAGTCTTGCGGACGTGGGTCAGAGGATGGCTCAGGCGCATTGACAGGAATATTCTTGACCCTCGGCGTTGAGATCTCGCCACCATGGTCTTGCTCGGTGGTGAGGTCCACAAAGTCTCTACCATCAGGGGCCAGAGCAGGACGGTCGAAGGAGCCGGAGCCATTAACCAGGGTGCTCTTCAAGTCAGTGAAGATGTGCTCGGCCTCGGGAGGAAAAGGCCTCGCCCTCTTGACCGAGCCGAATTCGGTGAAACGGCGAGCCGGGACATTCAGATTGGTTAGGGCCGCAGCACGAAGGGTGGTATCCTCGCAGGATTTCGCGAGTCGCTCCATGACCTCTTTGGGGAGCGGTATCTCGGCAGGGCTTAAGTAAGGGGAAGGGCAGAGGTCAGCCGGGTATGCTGGGTATGTATATATATCCATCGGTGGGACCCACCGAGAGATTCCTTTTGGCTTCTGTCGCACTTGCAGGATCCTAGGGGGTTGGATGTTTCTTTCCGAGTTTGTGACAACCTCGCGAAGAGCGGGGATTGTGTGCAACCCCATATCCAACGAGTGGGCTAACAGGAGCCAAACTGGCCGACTCAGACTGCCCCAGAGCCCTAGGCGAGTTCAGCGGAGCATGCCGAGTACAGGCTCGGCAATCGTCGGGCCGAGCTTTGAGTTCGTGGAGCTGAGCCCGACGAAAGGAAGCCAATTCTTCGGGCGAGCAGATCCGGCCGAGTATGTGCACGCCTAGAGCCAAGGGGTGGGCGAGTGCCGGTCCGCCCATCACTCGCGAGCAGAGGCTTCAGAGCCAACTCGCCTAGGCCCAAGGTGAGGCGAGCCAGGCCTGTGACGTTGAGATAGGCGAGCTCACTCAACGCCTTCTCCCATGGCATTGAGTGAGGCGAGCTAGGCCTATGACATTGAGTGGGGAGAGCTCCCTCACCGCTTTTTACCTCGGCGTGGGGTGAAGCTTTTCCGCTCCAGTACTCGCCGCCCTTGCCGAGTGGACGCTATCTCAGGGCAAGCTCGCCCCTCAGCTGTGGTGTATTTTTACCATGTTACCCCCTTTGGACTGCCTATAGTCCTCGAAAACAGTGAAGGTTGGATATTTACAGACCGTCTTTTCCTATAAATAGGACCCAAGGGGTACCTCAGAAGGACACGTTCTCTTGTGCCTGGTCTTCTAACGCTTTCTGAGGTACTTTAGCTTCAGCACTTGGCTAAGGAGGGGAAGTGCTCTAAGATCTTCCGGGTGTGTGGTTGGACCTCCGTGCTGGAGCCTTGGGTCTGTCCCTGGTCCTTTTTTCTTAGTCATTTGGGCTCGTAAGGAGAGAAGTAAGTGTGCGATCACCCCTTCCCCAAGGGTCGAACTCCTCAGAAACCGATTTTTCGGTTTCAACACTTAGTATAGTTGAAGATAAACATGTTATGAATATCAATAACAAAAGACTCAAAATATCTCATGTAAATGAGACACTCTTATGGCACCATCGCCTTGGTCACATAAACAAAAAATGCATAAGAAAATTGCATCAAGATAATGTTTTGGATTCATTTGATTTTGATGCAATTGGGACATGTGAATCGTGTTTAGCAGGAAAGATGACCAAGACACCTTTAAGAAAGAAAGGTGAAAGAGCGAACAACTTGTTAGAATTGATACACTCTTATGTATGTGGTCCGATGAGTACTAGTGCAAGAGATGGTTATAGGTACTTCATCACATTCACGGATGATAATAGTCGCTACGACTATATTTATCTCATGAAGCATAAAAGTGAATCCCTTGAGAAATTCAAGGAATACAAAAATGAAGTAGAGAACCAGCTTGACAAGAGAATTAAAATCTTGAGAACTTATCGTGGAGATGAGTACACGAGCAATATGTTCATTACTTACCTAAAGGAGTGTGGTATTGTACCGCAGCTTACTCCTCCTGGCACCCCGCAGTGGAATGGTGTCTACGAGAGGAGAAACCGAACCCTGCTTGACATGGTTCATTCCAAGATTTGTCATACCGATTTACCTTTATATTTTTGGGGTCATGCGCTTCTTCCTGCAACCTCACTTTAAACATTGTTCCAACAAAGTCTGTTGATAATACTCCGTATGATATATAGTTCGGGAGACCGCCCATTTTATCTTTTCGTAAAATTTGGGATTGTGAGGTATATGTAAAACGTATGCAATCGACTAAATTAGAACCCAAAGCTGATAAATGTTTCTTCATAGAATACCCAAGAGAAACGAAAGGGTATAGCTTTTGGCACAAGTTGACGAATACAATATTCGTAAAGAAGGGTGCTACATTCTTAGAGAAAGAGTTTCTTGAAAGAATCAAAGGATGTGAACGTAGGATAACACTTGAGGAAACTCAAGAGGACCTACCAAGTTGTGATCATGAGATGAATTTTAACACTCAAGATGATCACGAGATATCACATATGGTTCCTTTGCTCAGTGAGAGTGTGGGCAATCCACCTCCATAATTTCATGTTGAGGAGGTTCATACTGCACAATCAAACGATTCCTTGACTCGCATTGAACATGAATTAATTCCACAAGAGGTTGTAGAAGAAAATTGAGAGCCTTAAGATGAGCCAAATGAGTAAACAGAACTAAGAAGGTCTAATAGGGTGAAGAGAAAACCCGACCTTTATATGGGTCTTCATGAAGTCTTGGTAATTGACACAGAAGACCCCTTGACCTATAAAGAAGCATTAGGAAGGATAGATTCTGATGCCTGACAAGAAGCCATGAAATCAGAAATGCAATCCATGTATGACAATCAAGTATGGGACTTGGTTGACCTTCCTATTGGAAAGAAACTCATTTCCAACAAATGGATTTTCAAAAGGAAGATGGACATGAATGACAAAACATGACAACTTACAAGGCTAGATTCGTGGCAAAAGGTTTCAGTCAAGTCCAAGGAATTGACTACGATGAAACTTTTTCACCAGTTGTAATGTTCAAAACAATTCGAATCATGTTGGTTATTACAGCTTTCTATGATTATGAAATATGGCAATTAGACATCAAAACAGCTTTCCTGAATGGAAAACTAGTTGAGGAGGTATACATGATGCAACCTCAAGGTTTTGAAGATCGAAAAAATATCGAGAAAGTATGTAGACTTATGAGGGCCATTTATGGCTTGAAGCAATCATCAAGGAGTTGGAACAAATGCTTTGATGAAGAGATTAAAACTCTCGGTTTTATTCAAAGCAAGGAGGAACCTTGTATATACAAAAAGTTTAGTGGGAGTCACATCATTTTTATAGTTTTGTACGTCGATGATATATTATTAATGAGAAATCATTTACCTTTAATGGAACAAATAAGAGACTCATTGAAAACCATCTTTTCAATGAAGGATATGGGACAAGCCCAATATATCTTGGGAATTAAGATATACAGGGATAGGTCTGTTGGGTACATTGGAAAATGTGTACCTGATTTGAAGAAGCCCAACTTAGCTCAATGATATACATCAAGGTATATTTGATGTTGTTTTAAGTTGACATGTGCAGGTGAAGAAGTGTTAAAGAATGCAGAAAAATATTCTAAGTCCATGTGTCGACACCTGAAGAAACAGTGTTGACACTTCAGAATATTTGTGTTGACACTTGAAGGAAGCTGTGTCGACACAGAGAAAGATAGTCAACCACATTTGTGTCGACACTGGGAAGCAGTGTCGACTCACAGGAAGATAGTAGACCACATTTGTGTCGACACTGGGAAGCAGTGTCGACTAACTAAAAGATAGTCGACCTCGACGCAGAAGGAGATAGTCGACACAATGAGACAGAGTCGACACATGGTGGCAGAGTCGACAATTGATGTGTCGACACCTGAAGGCTGTGTCGACACATACTGAGTTTTGAATCTACAACAACTGTGTCGACACACAGGACTTGTGTCGACACACTGCAAAGTCAAGACCAAGTTATTTTCTGAAGAAAGATGAAGTGTTGAGTCGACATAAATTCTCTGTGTCGACTCATTCTCAAAATAAAGTTCTAAAGAAGCTGTGTCGACTTAAAGGCAAACTTGTCGACATCATCAAAGGTTGTGTCGACACCAAAGTTACTTGTGTCGACACATATAGACAGTTGGTCTCGACACTTCCTGACAGTCTGTCTCAACACATTGCTGACCAAGACTAAGGCACAGGATCTGTTTGAAGACTTGACAGCTGTGGGTTGCAGCCAGTTAACTGATGTTGACAGACTTGTCAGAAGACAGTTATAAACCGAATCAGCCGGTTACCATTAAGAAGGTCTATAAATAGACAGATTCAGAGGGAAGAAAAAGAGATTGAACTTTGGCAATCAAATTGAGAAATCAAATCAAGAAGGAGTAATACTCTAAAGAAGATCTTCATCAGAAGATCTAAGAAGACGATCTCAGGATCGATCTAAGAAGAGTTCTAACAAGAATTCAGAAGTATCATCAAAGGTGTTGGATAGAGAGGGATCCACCTATTTTGAAGAATAAGAAGGAAGCCATCAGTGGTTTCTCAAGAAGCTGTTTGGAAATCAACTCAGCTAAGTTCAGATTCAAGAAGCTTTGAAGAAAGCTCAGATTCAGTTGATTTCACCAGCTGATCAAGAATTGTCTTGTCCTCTTCTCTCTCAACAAAGGCAAGACATTAAAACTTCTTTTCTAAATTTCTGTAGGATCTGTTTTACACAGATCTAAGTTGTAAGCCTGTGATATAAAGGCTGAGTGTAGGAGAGTTGATCTCTGAGTGGTAGGGCTGTTTGCCTGAGTGTAGGAGAAGGTTCTTCTCTGAGTTGTAGGCCTTGTGGCAAGGCTGAGGTAGGGCTGTTGTGCCTGAGTTGTAGGAACTTATCTAGGTTCTGAGCTGTAGGATCTGAGGATCTGAGAATAGTGGAAGTTTGGCCGAATCTAGCATACTGCTAGATAGGTGAAGGGGGAAAGTGGATGTACCCAAACCTTGGGGAACCACTATAAAATATTGTGCAATCTGTGATGTTTGAATTTCTGTGATTGCTGTGCTGGATGTTTTAATTCTGTGATTAAATTCTGCCTAAAAGTATAAACAAGTAATTAGAACCTATTCACCCCCCTCTAGGTGTTTTAGGTTATCTTGAAAGTAAAACTATCAAGTGGTATCAGAGGGAGGTTCCTCAAAAAGGACTTAACAGTCTGAGGTAGATCTGAAAGGCAGAATCAAGATTCAAGAAGATGGGTTCTGGAGAAAATCACAAGGAGTTAGGGTCAATGAAGTTACCCATCTGCAGGAAGGAAATCTTTGGAATTTAGAAAGAAAGAGTCAGATTATTCATGGAAGCATCTGACCCAAGAATATACATCACAGTTCAGGAAGGACCCTTCATTCCAATGAAGGTATCAGTTCTTGATGCTAATATTCAAACTCCAAAGAGTTATTCTGAAATGACCAAGGATGAAGTCATTTTGGCAACCATGGACAAGAGAGCTCAGAATATTATTGTGAGTGCCATAGATGATTCTACATTTCAGAATCTGATTCACTGCAAGACCTCCAAAGAAATGTGGGACACCTTGATTGTCTACATGGAGGGATCTGAAGAAGTAAGACAGGATAGGAAGTCTATGCTCAACCAGGAATATGAAAGTTTTAGACAAGGAAAAACTGATAGCATAACTGAATGCTATAAGAAATTCTATAGAATTGTGAATGAGTTAATGTCCTATGGAAGAGTCTTCAGTACCTATGAACTGAATGACAAATTCTTAAGATCCTTGACAAAGGATTGGGACACAAAGATCTGTGCCATAAGAGAAGTGGCTAAATTGGCAGAGATCTCTCCTCCCACCTTGTTTGGAAAGCTGCTGTCCTATGAAATGCAACTTATGGTGAGGAAGGAGGAAAAGAATTCAAGAGGAGAGCATAGAGAAAAGACTGTGGCATTCAATACAGAATCCATCAGAAAGAATAGGAGGATATCACCATCCCCTCCTAAGGAAATTGCAGAAGTTAGTTCAGAAAATTCAGATAATCAGGATTCAGAAAGCTGTGATTCAGATGCAGACTTTGCTGCATTCACAAGGCAATTACAAAGGTTCTTGAAGAAGAAACAGTGGAAGTCTAAGCCCTCCACTTCACAGCAAGTTGATGACTATTATCAGAAGAAAAATTCATCAAGAAAAGAAAAGAGCAGATCAAAGCCCAGCAAAGCCACTACTTCAAAGATTGTCTGCTATTGTTGCAATAGGCCTGGACATGTAGTGGCTGACTGTCCTGATAAGAGAAAGGAGTCTTCAGACAAGAAGAAGACTCATCAAAAGGGCAAGAAGGAGAAATCCTTTGTTGCAAAGAAGGATAAGAGCCTAATAGATCAGTCAACTTCAGAGTCAGAATCTGAAGCAGAAGCATATATTGGACTATATGCTGTATCTGAAGAAGAGGAGTTTCTGTAGTTGCTAGACTCCATCAATGAACAAGAGGATCATCAGTGCATGGGACTGATGGCAGGATCAGAAGAGGACATATGCCAGAATCAGTCTGGTCCTAATAAGGTACAATGTCCTTCTATGAAATCTGTTTGTAGTACAAGTACAGAATCAGCTACATCTGCATCAAGTGATGTAGATGCATCTGAATCTGAAGGAGATGTCTATCAATTGATAGATAAGTATGGGGACTTGTTGCAGGCCCTTAAGAAAAGCAAGAACCTGGTTAAACTTCAGGCTCATGAAATTGCTAAACTAAGGGTAGCTGCAACTGAGTTAGAGAAAGTAATTGATCAGAAGTTAAATGAAATTGCCAAGCTAAAGAATATAACTATTATTCAGATGGGCATAATTAATTATACCAATGATCAAGTGAAGAGTCTGGAGGCCAGACTAAGAATTGAAAAAGATTTAGTGGCTAGTTACTCTAAGCCAAAGTCTGTCTTACCCTTGATAGATGAATTTGTGAATCAAAAGGGTAAGGCAGGATTAGGATTCAAAGGTAACCCCAGGGCTGGCCAATCCAAGAGGAAAGGCAAAGATCCTGTCAAGCCACTGAACTTTTCAGTCCCTATTAAGTTTAGAAAGGTGGAAGTGCCTTCTAACCTATATGATCATGAAAATATTCATGGTCATATTAAGTCTAATGTTCTGAAAAACAAGGGTGTAAATGCCAACAGGCCTACCCATGTTCATAAACCCAATGGTTATAAAAAATCAGTGGGTGAAGCTGCTGCAGCACCAGCAATGGACAGAAATTCTTTTGTCAAGGATGTATCTAGAACTAGATACAATAGGTTTGAATGTTGGTGTTGTGGCAAGAAAGGCCATTTTGCACTAGACTGCTGGTATAACACAAGTGTTAGAAAGAACAATAGTCTACCTGTTAGAAAAGATAATGGTAGCTTTGTTAATGCTAACTTGAACCAAGGACCCAAGACTTGCTTGGGTTCTAAGGGAAAGTAAATCTGTGTTGCAGGTGTATCCAAGTAGCCATGCCCCTATATGGTACTTGGATAGTGGTTGTTCCAGGCACATGACTGGAACAAAGGGGCTGTTGAAGGAGTATTCATCTGTCAAAGATGGACCTAAAGTGATCTTTGGTGGATCTGAAAAAGGAGTCATCAAAGGGTTTGGTAACATTTCTTCTAACCTAATTACTATCACCCAAGTGGCTTATGTAAAAGGTTTGAAACATAATCTAATAAGCATAAGCCAGCTGAGTGATTTAGGATATGACATTTCATTTGTTAAGGATGGATGTCATATCAAAAGGTCAAGTGATCAAGAGATCATTTTGACTGGGTATAGGAAGAGAAATGTATATTGTCTTAATTTTGTATGTGAGAATAAGGCTTCTCCCATCTGTCTTGTAGCTGATGACAATGCTTCTCATTGTGTTAAGTGGCACAAGAGATTGGCTCATCTTAACTACAAGACATTTAAGAGACCATCCAACTGATCAGATAATAGGTGATCCAAGACAGGGAGTGCAGACTAGAAGCAGAAGTCAAAGCACAGTTCTGCATTCAAGTTTCCTGTCACAAATGGAACCTAAGAAGTTTGAAGAAGCCATCCAAGACCTGCACTAGACTGATGCTATGCAAGAGGAGCTGAATCAATTCAGAAGGTGCAATGTCTGGGAGCTTGTTCCTAAACCAAGAGGCCACAATATAATTGGGACAAAATGGATCTACAGGAACAAGTTGGATGAGAATGGAGTAATAGTGAAAAATAAAGCAAGATTGGTTGCTAAAGGATACAGGCAGGAAGAAGGGATTGACTTTGATCAAACCTTTGCCCCAGTAGCAAGGCTGGAGGCAATCAGAATGTTCCTTGCCTATGCAGTCTATCAAGACTTCAAAGTATACCAGATGGATGTGAAGTCAGCATTTCTGAATGGTGATCTTAAAGAAGAACTATATGTAGAGCAGCCATCAGGTTTTGTAGATCCTCTTAAACCTGATTATGTTTATAAGCTTAGAAAAGCTTTGTATGGGTTAAAGCAAGCCCCAAGGGCCTGGTATGAAACCCTGTCTACTTTCCTTATTGAGAATAAATTCTCAAGAGGAAAAATAAACAAAACTCTATTCTTTAGGGAATCCAAAGGCAAGATCATCTTAGTTCAGATCTATGTTGATGACATAATCTTTGGATCTACTGAAAACAACCTTTGTAAAAAGTTTGCCAAACTTATGCAAGGGAAGTTTGAGATGAGCAGTATGGGGGAACTGAAGTTCTTCTTGGGACTCCAAGTAAGACAGACTGATGATGGCTTGTCCATATCCCAGTCAAAGTTTACCAAAGAATTAATTAAGAAGTATGGTATGGAGTCATCCTCCATCATGAGAACTCCTATGGGAACAAGTATGCCTATATGCAAAGATGATGCAGGTAAACCTGTTGATGAGACTTTGTATAGAGGAATAGTTGGTTCTCTACTATATCTCACAGCTAGTAGACCAGATATTATGTATGCTATATGTGTCGATGCTAGGTACCAAGCCTGCCCTAAAGAGTCTCATTATACTGCAGTCAAAAGGATTCTGAGATATCTTAAGGGCACACCTAATCTAGGCCTTTGGTATCCTAGGAATAGAGATTTTCTACTAACAGGTTATTCAGATGCAGACTTTGCAGGCTGTAGAGAGGATAGGAAGAGTACAACAGGTACTTGTCAATTCTTGGGAGGAAGATTTATATCTTGGAGTAGTAAGAAGCAGACCAGTGTGGCTATATCTACAGCTGAGTCAGAATATGTTGCTGCTAGCAGCTGCTGTGCACAACTATTGTGGATACAACATCAGCTTAAAAATTATGGTATTCAAGTAAGTAGAACACCTCTTTTGTGTGATTCTAAGAGTGTAATTTCTATTGCTAATAATCCTGTTTCTCATAGTAGAACTAAGCATATAGAAATTAAATATCATTTTCTTAGAGATCATGTAGAAAGAGAAGACATCACATTGGAATTTGTTAAAACAGATTATCAAATAGCAGATGTATTCACTAAGCCTCTGGATGAAACAAAATTCAATAAATTTAAAATTGAATTAGGCATGCTGACCATTGATTAGATTATCAACAAACTTACAAATAACATATTAGATTATCAAATGGTCTCAAGTGGTGTTGACAGAAACAGAAATTGGCTAAGTAAAATAGTGTCGACACATTCAGTGATAATGTGTCGACTCAGTGAAGTAATGTCGACAAGTCAGAAATATTGTGTTGACACAGAGAATATGTGTCGACACTTAAGAATTAAATTGTCGACTTATCCAGGTATGTAGTGTCGACTTCACCAGAATAGTGATGTCGACACTTACAAATTTTGTGTCGACACTTATCCTAAGAGTCGACACAGATTTTCTGATACTCTACTATATCTCTCAGGTGTCGACATAGCCACAATTGGTGTCGACACATAGTAGACAGATTTGTTGTCGAGACAATAGAAGTTTGTGTCGACACATTCCATCTGTGTCGACACATATAGACTGTTTTTGCCCGCCTTTTGATCTTCTTTCAATAGAAGGTATAAATAGGTCAAGAACAAATTCAGTCGACATGCTTACAAGGTTTTCGAGACTGAAACCCTGTGTCAACTTTCTCTCTCTCTCTCTCTTCTCTCAAGCTTTCTCACCTGAACAATGGCGCCGAAGATTGAAGACAACGTCAATGAAGGTTATGAGTTGGTAAGGAATGCCTTTGCCGAAGCCCCGACAGATGTTCAACGAGTTATCACTCTTATTTCCGAATCCGGATTAGAGTTTTTAGTTTCTGAACCTTCCAAGATATGGAAGAAGGAGGTGCATGAATTCTTTAACTCTGCATCAATAGGTTCAGATACACTCAAGATAAAGTCCACTGTGCATGGGTCGACAGTGAAGATTACCCCAAGAAGTCTAAGGAAGATTCTACATTTACCAATAATTGAGAATGAAGAAGAAGTCCCTGCTTCTAAGTTAAGGGAGGCTATCCAATGGTGCGGATTGGATCCCACTCTGAAGATTGGAGCTTCTTTCAACAGGAAAGGGATGAATCAGCAAGGGAAATTTCTGTCTGAAGTAGTTGGCAAGGTGATTCTGTGCAAACCAGGGGGACATGATAGGATTTCAGCCTATATATTCAGCCTCATGACCAGAATTGTGTTTACAATTCCAACTGATTGGTCAGCTGTAATCTTTGACAAGATCAAGGAAGGAATCAAGAAGCCAAATCTGGCTAGAATTATGAGTTTATATCTGAATGGAGTAATCCCTGAGGTAATGCAACACCTGCTAGGAACAAAAATCAATCACATGAGAAAGATGTACATGAGATTATTCTCTAGGTGGGATAGGGTGCTGTCTAAGGATGTGCCTGATGAGAGCAGGCAGGACACCCCAGTGAAATCCTCTTCTCATGCTCAAGATACTGAGCAGCTTCAAGAAGAACAAGAGAGGAAGCAGGATGAAGATCACCCTGTGTCTACTCCAGCCCAGCAAGACACTATACCTGCACAGATGCAGGGGGAGCAAGCTCATTCTCCTGCCCAGAATGAAACTACTCTTGACCAGGTACAGTTGCAGGGGGAGCTGGTGTATTTTCTTATAAAAGACATTTCTAATATTTCAATTTCTGCACAGGTGCAGGGGGAGCAAGTGTACTCACCTGCCCAGGACATTACCAATACTAAACAAGTACAGGGGGAGAAGATGTTAGACCCAGTGCAAGAGGCAGTACAAATTGATATCTCCAGAGATCTTAATATAGAAGATCTAATTGATACATCTTATGTTCAAGCTCAGAAGGAATATACTCTAGATGAGTTATTTCCAAATGTTGATATTGCTACTGATAGAGTAGAAGAGGGGCAAGATATTGAAAAGGCCCTTGATATGGAGATAGAACTTGAGAAGGAGCAAATGGTTGAGGGGGAGTCTGTGCATGTTGAAGATGAACAACATGGCACTGAGACAGATATTCCTCCTCCTCCTCAAGAAAGAGTTCAAGTTGATAGTTCATCTGAATCTGAGACTGAAGAAGCCAGAATGGCTAAGAAGAGAAAACTTGTTGTCTTCAAAAGAAGGAGCAAAGGTTATAAGCAGGCTCTACAGACTACAACTCCACCATCTCATTCTGAATTTAATTATAACAAGTTTATGGTTGATTTTCAAGTTAAGTTAGATGACCATAGAGTGGCTGTTGAAAAATATGTTGATGAGAGCAATAAGTCCCTTCAATTTGACTTGGCTCAGGATATAAAGTCAATTCGATTTGAAGTCAATATGCATAAGAAGGAGATGACAGATTGCTTCCATAAGGGAGGTAATGCTGTGGTGTATTTGGCTAAACAACAGCAGTCCATCATCCCTAAAGTGGATGATATTGTTTTAAAGCAAAGTTATGTTTTGGAGAATCAGCTGAGGATGAATGACAATTTAACTGAATCTCATCAAGAAATTATTGATGAATTGAAAAAGACTACTCCAGAGCTGACTGAAGCTAGAGCAAAGGAGATGGGAGAATTTGATAAGAAACTTCAAGATGCTATTGAATCAGTTAAAACTGCTATCACTACCTCTCAAAAGGACATATCTGACAAGCTTCAAAATTTAAAACCAATTTTTAAAGAGGGTGTGAATTATCTGGATGGACAGATCAGATTTCAGAAGGAAGATCTAAGAGATCATATTACCAGAGAAGCCATAAAGGGGGAGAGGTTGTTGGTTCATGCTGGCTCAGAGCACACCAAATGGGTGACAAATAGTATTCGAGCCACATTGGGATATCCACCTTTGTGTGATGATGCTATGGTGGCTGAGTCAGGAATACAAACAGGTCTACTTGAAGGCAATCAACCTGAGGTTGCCCAAGTCATTTACCCTCCTCCAGATTTTGATATGATTGATTAGCAAGTTCAAGATATGTATAGCCCTCCAAAGGAGGTTAATAGGGTTGTTATTGAGAAAGTAGATAAGCCTGAGGCCAATTTGAAAGAACAGCAAGATGCTCTACTATCCAAGAAGAGATTTAGAGAGCAGGCTAAACTTAAGCCAAATTTTGAGCAGTGGAGCCCTACTTCAAGAAATATTATACTCATTGCATGGAAGGCTGTGAAAGACCAAGTTCATGAAAGAGGAAAGTGGTATAATGAAATAGAATGGCAAAAGCATGAAGCTAGGCAGAAGGCAATAGTACAGTTCAGAAGAAATGCCAAGCTGGGTAGGCTGCCACCAGATGCTCAGGAGCCGAGCAAGTACTTTCAAAAGCCCTTTCATTACTTTGAAAGGCAAAGGCTCAAGGAAGAAGCAAAGAAGAAGGCTGATCAAAAAGGCAAGAAGCCAGCTGAAGATGCTGAAGCTCCTGTGAAGGCTCAAATCCAATCTGGCAAAAGGGATTGTCATAAGAGAGCCTGATCAGTCTTAGTTTTAAGTTCTTTCAAATGTGTTTTGTAATGTTTTGATTAAATTATTCAATGTAAAACTCTGTAATCAAACATTATCAAGTTATAAACAAAATTTTGTTTGGAATCATATAATGTTCACTCTGTGATGGATTGTTCATATTTTGTTTATATTAAGTATTCCTGTTATGTCATATATCATCATATTATACTTTTTATAAATGGTGTATATCATTGGCTATAAGGGTTATGACTTCTCCAAATAGGGGGAGATTGTTGGGTACATTGGAAAATATGTACCTGATTTGAAGAAGCCCAACTTAGCTCAATGATATACATCAAGGTGTATTTGATGTTGTTTTAAGTTGACATGTGCAGGTGAAGAAGTGTTAAAGAATGCAGAAAAATATTCTAAGTCCATGTGTCGACACCTGAAGAAACAGTGTTGACACTTCAGAATATTTGTGTCGACACTTGAAGGAAGCTGTGTCGACACAGAGAAAGATAGTCAACCACATTTGTGTCGACACTGGGAAGCAATGTCGACTCACAGGAAGATAGTCGATCACATTTGTGTCGACACTGGGAAGCAGTGTCGACTAACTAAAAGATAGTCGACCTCGACGCAGAAGGAGATAGTCGACACAATGAGACAGAGTCGACACATGGTGGCAGAGTCGACAATTGATGTGTCGACACTTGAAGGCTGTGTCGACACATACTGAGTTCTGAATCTACAACAATTGTGTCGACACACAGGACTTGTGTTGACACACTGCAAAGTCAAGACCAAGTTATTTTCTGAAGAAAGATGAAGTGTTGAGTCAACATAAATTCTCTGTGTCGACTCATTCTCAAAATAAAGTTCTGAAGAAGCTGTGTCGACTTAAAGGCAAACTTGTCGACATCATCAAAGGTTGTGTCGACACCAAAGTTACTTGTGTCGACACATATAGACAGTGGGTCTCGACACTTCCTGACAGTCTGTCTCAACACATTGCTGACCAAGACTAAGGCACAGGATCTGTTTGAAGACTTGACAGCTGTGGGTTGCAGCCAGTTAACTGATGTTGACAGACTTGTCAGAAGACAGTTATAAACTGAATCAGCCGGTTACCATTAAGAAGGTCTATAAATAGACAGATTCAGAGGGAAGAAAAAGAGATTGAACTTTGGCAATCAAATTGAGAAATCAAATCAAGAAGGAGTAATACTCTAAAGAAGATCTTCATCAGAAGATCTAAGAAGACGATCTCAGGATCGATCTAAGAAGAGTTCTAACAAGAATTCAGAAGTATCATCAAAGGTGTTGGATAGAGAGGGATCCACCCATTTTGAAGAAGAAGAAGGAAGCCATCAGTGGTTTCTCAAGAAGTTGTTTGGAAATCAACTCAGCTAAGTTCAGATTCAAGAAGCTTTGAAGAAAGCTCAGATTCAGTTGATTTCACCAGCTGATCAAGAATTGTCTTGTCCTCTTCTCTCTCAACAAAGGCAAGACATTAAAACTTCTTTTCTAAATTTCTGTAGGATCTGTTTTACACAGATCTGAGTTGTAAGCCTGTGATATAAAGGCTGAGTGTAGGAGAGTTGATCTCTGAGTGGTAGGGCTATTTGCATGAGTGTAGGAGAAGGTTCTTCTCTGAGTTGTAGGCCTTGTGGCAAGGCTGAGGTAGGGCTATTGTGCCTGAGTTGTAGGAACCTATCCAGGTTCTGAGCTGTAGGATCTGAGGATCTGAGAATAGTGGAAGTTTGGCCGAATCTAGCATACTGCTAGATAGGTGAAGGGGGAAAGTGGATGTACCCAAACCTTGGGGAACCACTATAAAATATTGTGCAATCTGTGATGTTTGAATTTCTGTGATTGCTGTGCTGGATGTTTTAATTCTGTGATTGAATTCTGCCTAAAAGTATAAACAAGCAATTAGAACCTATTCACCCCCCCTCTAGGTGTTTTAGGTTGTCTTGAAAGTAAAACTATCAAGGTCGCTAAGACTCATTGGCCTAAGTCAAAGTATTTATATTGACAAAATCTTAGAAATGTTTCATATGGAAAACTCTAAGAAAGGAAATGTGCCAATGAAGACGTCTTTACAGCTTGGCAAGTCTCATTGAGCCTCCACGCATAAAGACATTGAATGCATGAAAAACGTGCCCTATGCTTCCGCTATAGGTTCCATCATGTATTCCATGACCTGTACAAGATCGAATTTTGCATATGCTCTGAGCATAACGAGCCGGCATCAAGCTTCGCCAGGTCCTAATCATTGGACCGCTGTCAAAAATATTCTTAGGTATCTGAAAAGGACCAAGAATAAGTTTCTTGTTTTTGGTGGGAACAAGGGGCTATCTATAGAAGGCTACACGAATGCTAGCTTCATGACAAATCCGGATGACAGGAGATCACAATCTGGGTTAGTTTTCCTTCTAAATAGTGGGGTCGTGAGTTAGTGCAGTTGGAAGCAATCAACGACTGCTGACTCAACCACCGCAGCAGAAGTCAAGGCAGCTGCGGAAGCCAGCAAAGAGGGAGTATGGATGAAGAAGTTCCTTGAGGAACTTGGAGTTGTTCCGTCAAGTGAAGGTCCCTTGAAATTGTTTTGTGATAATAGTGCCTCCATTTCGCAAATCAAGGAGCCAAATTCACATCATAAAACAAAATACATGGATATAAAGTATTTTGTTATGCGGGACTTCATTGAGGAAGACAAAATTGCACTTTTATGAATTGACACAAACAACAACAAGGCCGATCCCTTCACAAAACCTCTATCTCAATCCAAGGGAGAAATTCATTTCGAATCCATGGGGTTACGTGACTGTGGAGAGTGGCTTGATGAGTGATTTCATAGGTTGCTCTTTTATTTGTAACTTTCTTTTGGACTAAGAAACTTTGAAAAACAAGTGGGAGATTGAAGGATATGGTGTTTTGAAAGTTGATTTATTTTTTTTATATACAAAGTGCTCATGATTGTATGACATACCTCATGTTAGGTTCAAGAAGATGCTCTTGGTCTTGAACTATAGAACTGTGAGTTTTATTATGTCGTGTAATCTTATGTTTTCCTCTCTTTTGTGTAATCTTATGTCGTGTAATCTTAACCCGGCAGTCAAAGGGAACATTGATTGTCGGGTTAAGATTGTTATATTGGTTAAAGTACATTGGAGTTCTATAAATGTTGATAAATGGTTATCATTTAATCATATGAGTATGTATGCGTCCGAGTTCATATATATTGAGGTTGACATATTTTAGTTGTAACATTATATGGAATGTGTTTAGTGTCATTAATGTTTACAACGTGTCTAGTGAATTGGAGATAAGAGATGTGTAGATTTAGCGCGTCGATGTGAACAATGTGATTATAGTTGAAGGCCATCTTTTGATGGTGATAAATATTGTGATTCGTTGTTCACACTTACGCGTAAGAAATTTGCATATCGAAATATCATTTGCCCCCAAATTATTTGGGTAGTGATATAGTCGGGCCCCTTTGTAAAGCAAGGTTATTACGCATGCAAATAACCGAAGCAGTTTGTTGGGTACATTGGAAAATGTGTACCTGATTTGAAGAAGCCCAACCTAGCTCAATGGTATACATCAAGGTGTATTTGATGTTGTTTTAAGTTGACATGTGCAGGTGAAGAATTGATAAAGTATGCAGAAAAATTCTAAGTCCAAGTGTCGACACAGAGGAAGCAGTGTCGACACATAGAAGAAAATTGTCGACACAACACTGGGAAGCAGTGTCGACACATAGCAGTTAGTCTACAACTACACTGGGAAAAAGTGTCGACACAGAAGAAAAGAGTCGACACAACACTGGGAAGCAGTGTCGACACATAGCAGTTAGTCTACAACTACACTGGGAAAAAGTGTCGACACAGAAGAAGTAAGTCGACACATCACTGGGAATTTGTGTCGACACAGAAGAAAAGAGTCGACACAACTCTGGGAATTTGTGTCGACACAGAAGAAAAGCGTCGACCTCAACATTGGGAGAATATGTCGACACAGAAGAGTATAGTCGATCTCAAGATTGTCGACATTATCTGAATGTGTCGACACAGAAGAAAATAGTCGACCTCAAGTTTGTCGACACCAGCAGAATGTGTCGACACATTGTCATTAAGTCGACACATTATAGCAGAGTTAAAAAATGAATGTGTCGACACCTGAAGGCTATGTCGACACTTACTAAAGTTATGATTCTACAACAACTGTGTCGACACACAGGACTTGTGTCGACACACTGAAGAGTCAAGATCAAGTTATTTGCAGAAGAAGCTGTGTCGACTCAAAGGCAACTTAGTCGACATCACTGAAGACTGTGTCGACACCAAAGTCAATTATGTCGACACAGATAGACAGATGGTCTCGACACTTTCTGACAGACTGTTTCAACAACTTGTGATTCAAGACTAAGGCACAGGACTTGTTTGAAGACTTGACAGCTGTGGGTTACCACCGGTTAACTGAAGCTGTCAGACTTGTCAGAAAACGGTTAGAAACCGGATCAGCCGGTTACCATGAAGAATGTCTATAAATAGATGGATTCAGAAGAAGAAAGCAACCTTTTGAAATACATTGGATCAAAAAGTGGAGAAGGATTACAATTCTACTCATTTCAAGAAAGTGCTAGGCACTTAAGAAGATCTTCTCCGGGAGATCTAAGAAGACTATCTAAGGATAGATCTAAGAAGAGTTCTAATCAGAATTCAGAAGAATCATTCAAAGTTCTGGATAGAGAGAGATCAAGTCAGAATTTGAAGAAGAAGAAAGAAACCACCAGTGGATTCTCAAGAAGCTGTTTGGAATCAACTCAGCTAAGTACATTTTCAAGAAGCTTTGAAGAAGGCTAAGAAACAGTTGATTGCATCAGCTGATCAAGAATTGTCTTGGCCTTTTCTCTCTCAACTTTGGCAAGACAGTTAAACAATCTTTTCTATATTTTTGTAGGATCTATTTACACAGATCTGAGTTGTAAGCCTATGTTATAAAGGCTGAGTGTAGGAGTGTTGAACTCTGAGTGGTAGGGCTGTTTGCCTGAGTGTAGGAGAAGGACATTCTCTGAGTTGTAGGCCTTGGGGCAAGGTTGAGGTAGGGCAGTTGTGCCTGAGTTGTAGGAACCAGTTGGGTTCTGAGTTGTAGGATCTATTGATCTGAGATAAGTGGAAGTTTGGCCGAATCTAGCATACTGCTAGATAGGTGAAGGGGGAAAGTGGATGTACCCAAACCTTGGGGAACCACTATAAAACATTGTGCAATCTGTGATGTTTTATTTTCTGTGATTGCTGTGTAAATTGTGTTAGCTATTGAATTGAATTCTGCCTAGAAGTTTTTATAAGTAAAGCAGAACCTATTCACCCCCCCCTCTAGGTGTTTAGGCTGCCTTGAAAGTTAAACTATCAAGTGGTATCAGAGCCAGGTTCCTCAAAAAGGACTTAACAGTCTGAGGTAGATCTGAAAGGCAGATTCAAGATTCAAGAAGATGGGTTCTGGAGAGAATCATAAGGAGCTAGGGTCTATGAAATTACCCATATGCAAGAAGGAAATCTTTGGGATCTGGAAAGAGAGAGTCAGATTGTTTATGGAAGCATCTGACCCAAGGATTTACATCACAGTACAGGAAGGGCCCTTCACTCCAATGAAGATATCTGTTCTTGATGCAAATATCCAAATACCAAAGACTTATTCAGAAATGACCAAGGATGAAATCATCTTGGCAACCATGGATAAAAGGGCACAGAACATCATTGTCAGTGCCATAGATGATTCAACATTTCAGAATCTGATTCACTGCAAGACCTCCAAGGAGATGTGGGACACATTGATTGTCTACATGGAGGGATCTGAAGAAGTAAGGCTGGATAGAAAGTCTATGCTAAATCAGGAGTATGAAAGCTTTAGACAAGGAAAATCTGATAGCATAACTGAGTGCTATAAGAAATTCTATAGAATTGTGAATGAGCTAATATCCTATGGAAGAGTCTTCAGTACCTATGAACTGAATGACAAATTCTTAAGATCCTTATCAAAGGATTGGGATACAAAGATCTGTGCCATAAGAGAAGTGGCTAAATTGGCTGAGATATCTCCTCCAACCCTGTTTGGAAAGTTGCTATCCTATGAAATGCAACTTATGGTAAGGAAGGAGGAGGAAAGAAACTCAAGAGGAGAGCATAGAGAAAAGACTGTGGCATTTAATGCTGAAGCCACCAGAAAGAATAGGAGGAAATCACCATCTCCTCCTAAGGAAGTTGAAGAAGATAGTTCTGAAAATTCAGATAAGGGTTCAGTTAGCTGTGATTCAGATGCAGACTTTGCTGCATTCACTAGGCAATTCCAAAGGTTCTTGAAAAAGAAGCAATGGAAGTCTAGGCCTTCCACATCACAGCAAGTTGATGACTATTATCAGAAGAGAAGGTCATCAAGGAAAGAGAAAAGTAGATCAAAGCCCAGCAAAGCCACTACTTCAAAGATTGTCTGCTATTGTTGCAATAGGCCTGGACATGTAGTGGCTGATTGTCCTGACAAAAGGAAGGAATCTTCAGAAAAGAAGAAGACTTATCAGAAAGGCAAGAAGGAGAAATCCTTTGTAGCAAAGAAAGATAAAAGTCTGTCAGACCAGTCAACTTCAGAATCAGGATCTGAAGCTGAAGCATATATTGGACTATATGCTGCATTTGAGGAAGAAGAGTTTATGCAGTTGCTAGACTCCATCAATGAACATCAATGCATGGGTTTGATGACAAGATCAGAAGAGGACATATGCCAGAATCAGTCTGGTCCTAATGAGGTAAACTGTCCTTCCTGTACATCTGTTTGTAGTACAAATGAAGAATCGGCTACATCTGCATCAAGTGATGAAGATACATCTGGATCTGAAGGAGATGTCTATCAATTGATAGACAAGTATGGGGACTTGTTGCAGGCCCTTAAGAAAAGCAAGAACCTGGTTAAAACACAGGCTCAGGAAATTGCTGAACTAAGGGTAGCAACAACTGAGTTAGAAAAAGTCCTTGATCAAAAATTAAATGAAATTGCCAAGCTGAAGAATATAACTATTATTCAGATGGGCACAATTAATTATACTAATGATCAAGTAAAGAGTCTGGAGGCCAGACTTAGAATTGAAAGGGATTTAGTGGCTAGTTACTCTAAGCCAAAATCTGTCTTACCCTTGATAGATGAATTTGTCACTCAGAAGGGTAAGGCTGGATTAGGATTTAAAGGTAACTCCAGGGCTGGCAGATTCAAGAGGAAAGGCAAAGCCCCTATTCAGCCACTAAACCTTTCAGTCCCCATAAAGTTTAGTAAGGAGAAAGTGCCTTCTAACATATATGATCATGAAGATATTCAAGGTCATATTAAGACAAATGTTCTGAAGAACAAGGGTGTTAAGGCAAGCAGGCCTACCTATGGTCATAAACCCAATGGTTTTAAGAAATCAGTAGGTGAAGTTGCAACAGCACCAGCAATGAACAGAAATTCTTCTGACAAGGATGTATCTAGATTTAGATACAATAAGTTTGAATGTTGGTGCTGTGGCAAGAGGGGCTATTTTGCATTGGACTGCTGGTATAACACAAGTGTTATAAAGAATAAGAGTCTACTTGTTAGAAGAGGTTATGATAACTTTATTAATGCTAACCTGAACCAAGGACCCAAGACTTACTTGGGTTCTAAGGGTAAGTAATTCTGTATTGCAGGTTGTTGGGTACATTGGAAAATGTGTACCTGATTTGAAGAAGCCCAACCTAGCTCAATGATATACATCATGTTGTATTTGATGTTGTTTTGAGTTGACATGTGCAGGTGAAGAAATGTTAAAGTTTACAGGAAAAATTCTAAGTCCAAGTGTCGACACAAAGGAACATGTGTCGTCACATAGAAGAAAGTTGTCGACACAACACTGGGAAAGTGTGTCGACACAGAAGGTGTAAGTCGACACTACTCTGGGAAAAGTGTCGACACATAACATAGTCTACAACAACACTGGGAAAAAGTGTCGACACAGAAGAAGTCAGTCGACACAACACTGGGAAATTGTGTCGACTCAGAAGAAGTAAGTCGACACAACACTGGGAAATTGTGTCGACTCAGAAGAAGTAAGTCGACACAACACTGGGAAATTGTGTCGACACAGAAGAAAACGTCGACTCAACATTGGGAGAATGCGTCGACACTGAAGAGTGTCGATCTCAAGTTTGTCGACATCATCTGATATGTCGACACAGAAGAAATAGTCGACCCTGAGGCTAAGTCAACACTTACTAAGTATGATTCTACAACAACTGTGTCGACACACAGGACTTGTGTCGACACACTGCAGAGTCAAAGACCAAGTTAGTTTCAGAAGAAATGTGTCGACACAAAGGCAATTTAGTCGACATCACTGAAGGCAGTGTCGACACCAAGTCAATTGTGTCGACACAAATAGACAGATGGTCTCGACACTTTCTGACAGACTGTTTCAACACTAAGGCACAGGACTTGTTGAAGACTTGACAGCTGTGGGGTATCACCAGTTAACTGAAGTTGTCAGACTTGTCAGAAAACGGTTAGAAACCGGATCAGCCGTTACCATGAAGAATGTCTATAATAGACAGATTCAGAAGGAGAAAAAAACACTGAATGAACAACATTAGAACTGACCCTTAAATACATTGGATCAAAAGTGGAGAAGGATTACATTCTACTCATTTCAAGAAAGTGCTAGGCACTTAAGAAGATCTTCTCCGGGAGATCTAAGAAGACTATCTAAGGATAGATCTAAGAAGAGTTCTAATCAGAATTCAGAAGAATCATTCAAAGTTCTGGATAGAGAGAGATTCAAGTCAGAATTTGAAGAAGAAGAAAGAATCCACCAGTGGATTCTCAAGAAGCTGTTTGGAATCAACTCACTAAGTACATTTTCAAGAAGCTTTGAAGAAGGCTGAAAACAGTTGATTGCATCAGCTGATTAAGAATTGTCATTGCCTTTTCTCTCTCAACTTGGCAAGACAATTTAAACAATCTTTTCTATATTTCTGTAGGATCTGTTTATACAGATCTGAGTTGTAAGCCTATGTTATAAAGGCTGAGTGTAGGAGTGTTGAACCTCTGAGTGGTAGGGCTGATTGCCTGAGTGTAGGAGAAGGATATTCTCTGAGTTGTAGGCCTTGGGGCAAGGCTGAGGTAGGGCAGTTGTGCCTGAGTTGTAGGACCAGTTGGGTTCGGAGTTGTAAGATCTATTGATCTGAGATAATGGAAGTTTGGCCGAATCTAGCATACAGCTAGATAGTGAAGGGGGAAGTGGATGTACCCAGACCTTGGGGAACCCACTATAAATCATAGTGCAATCTGTGATGTTGTGTTTCTGTGATTGCTGTGTTTTCATATTAGTTAATAAATTGAATTTGTCTAGAAGTTTTAGAAAGAGAAGCAGAACCTATTCACCCCCCCTCTAGTTGTTTAGGCTGCCTTGAAGTTAAACTATCAAGTGGTATCAGAGGAGGTTTCCTCAAAAAGGACTTAACAGTCGGAGGTAGATCTGATGGCAGATTCAAGATCAAGAAGATGGGTTCTGGAGAGAATCATAAGGAGCTAGGGTCAATGAATTACCCATATGCAAGAAGGAAATCTTTGGGATCTGGAAAGAAAGAGTCAGATTGTTTATGGAAGCATCTGACCCAAGGATTTACATCACAGTACAGGAAGCGCCCTTCATACCAATGAAGATATCTGTTCTTGATGCTGAAGCTTATTTGAAATGCTACTCAAAGCGATGAAATGAAATGAAATCATCTTGGCAACCATGGACAAAAGGGCACAGAACATCATTGTCCAGTGCCATAGATGATCAACATTTCAGAATCTGATTCACTGCGCAAGACCTCCAAGGAGATGTGGGACACATTGATTGTCTACATGGAGGGATCAGAAGAAGTAAGGCTGGACAGAAAATCTATGCTAAATCAGGAGTTGAAAGTTTTTAGACAAGGAAAATCTGATAGCATAACTGAGTGCTATAAGAAATTCTATAGAATTGTGAATGACTAATTTCCTATGGAAGAGTCTTCAGTACCTATGAACTGAATGACAATTCTTAAGATCCTTATCAAAGGATTGGGATACAAAGATCTGTGCCATAAGAAAGTGGCAAAATTGGCAGAGATATCTCCTCCAACTCTGTTTGGAAAGTTGCTATCCTATGCAAATGCACTTTTGGTAGGAAGAGGAGGAAAGAAACTCAAGAGGAGAGCATAGAGAAAAGACTGTGGCATTTAATGCTGAAGCCACCAGAAAGAATAGGAGGAATCACCATCTCCTCCTAAGGAAGTTGAAGAAGGTAGTTCTAAAATTCAGATAAGGGTCAGTCAGCAGTGATTCGATGCAGACTTTGCTGCATTCACTAGGCAATTTCAAGGTTCTTGAAAAAGAAGCAATGGAAGTCTAGGCCCTCCTCATCACAGCAAGTAGATGACTATTATCAGAAAAGAAGGTCATCTAGGAGAGAAAAGCCAGGTCAAAGCCCAGCAAAGCCACTACTTCAAAGATTGTCTGCTATTGTTGCAATAGGCCTGGACATGTAGTGGCTGATTGTCCTGACAAAAGGAAGGAATCTTCAGAAAAGAAGAAGACTTATCAGAAAGGCAAGAAGGAAATCCTTTGTAGCAAAGAAAGATAAAGTCTGTCAGACCAGTCAACTCAGAATCAGGATCTGAAGCTGAAGCATATATTGGATTATATGCTGCATCTGAGGAAGAGGAGTTTATGCAGTTGCTAGACTCCATCAATGAACATCAATGCATGGGTTTGATGACTAGATCAGAAGAGGACCTATGCCAGAATCAGTCTTGGTCCTAATGAGGTAAACTGTCCTTCCAGTACATATGTTTGTAGTACAAGTGAGAATCAGCTACATCTGCATCAAGTGATGAAGATGCATCTGAATCTGAAGGAGATGTCATATCAATTGATAGACGTATGGGGACTTGTTGCAGGCCCTTAGAAAAGCAAGAACCTGGTTAAATCACAGGCTCAGGAAATTGCTGATCTAAGGGTTGCAACAACTGAGTTAGAAAAAGTCCTTGATCAAAAGTTAGCTGAAATTGCCAAGCTGAAGAATATAACTATTATTCAAATGGGCACAATTAACTATACTAATGATCAAGTAAAGAGTCTGGAGGACAGACTTAGAATTGAAAGGGATTTAGTGGCTAGTTACTCCTAGCCAAAATCTGTCTTACCCTTGATAATGATTTGTCACTCAGAAGGGTAAGGCTGGATTAGGATTTAGGTAAACTCCAGGGCTGGCAGATTCAAGAGGAAAGCAAAGCCCCTATTCAGCCACTAAACCTTTCAGTCCCCATAAGGTTTGGTAAGGAGAAAGTGTCTTCTACATAATGATCATGAAGACATTCAGGATCATATCAAGACAAATGTTCTGAAAAACAAGGTGTTAAGGCAAGCAGGCCTACCTATGGTCATAAGCCTTATGGCTTTAAGAAACCAGTAGGAGAAGTTGCAACAGCACCAGCAATGAACAGAAATGCTTCTGACAAGGATGTATCTAGATCTTAGATACAATAAGTTTTGAATGTTGGTGCTGTGGCAAAGGGGTCATTTTGCATTGGACTGCTGGATAACACAAGTGTTATAAGAATAAGAGTCTACCTGTTAGAAGAGGTTATGATAACTTTATTAAGCTAACCTGAACTAAGGACCCAAGACTTACTTGGGTTCTAAGGGTAAGTAATTCTGTATTGCAGGTGAATCCAAGTTACCATGCCCCTATATGGTACTTGGATAGTGGTTGTTCCAGGCACATGACTGAACAAAGGGTGCTGCTGAATGAGTATTCATCTGTCAAAGATGGACATAAAGTGATCTTTGGTGGATCTGAAAAAGGAGTCATCAAAGGATTTGGTAACATCTCTTCAAACCTATACTATCACCCAAGTGGCCTATGTAAAAGGTTAAAAACATAATCAAATAAGCTAATCTAATAAGCATAGCCGCTGAGTGATCTAGGATATGACATTTCATTTGGTAAGGATGGATGTCATATCAAAAGGTCAAGTGATCAGAGATCATATTGACTGGGTATAGGAAGAGAAATGTGTATTGCCTTAATTTTGAATGTGAGAATAAGGCATCCCCATTTGTCTTGTAGCTGATGACAATGCTTCTCATTGTGTTAAGTGGCACAAGAGATTGCTCATCTAAACTACAAGACATTGGCCAACTCTTTAGTAAAGAACTAGTGTGGAGGAATGGGCCTCAATTTAATGTATAAAGGAAGGGGTATGCTCAGCTTGTCAAAAGGGCAAGCAGACAAAAAACCTCATTTCAAAGCCTTGAAAACAAGGATTCTGTGAGGTGCTTATACCTCTTGCATATGGATCTTTTTGGTCCTATGCCAGTTCACAGTCTAGGTAGGAAGGTCTACACACTAGTGGTTGTAGATGACTATTCTAGATTTACATGGGTGTTCTTTCTGAGACAAAAATCTGAAACCCCAAGTGTATTATTTAAGTTTGTAAAGCAAATTCAGAATGAACTGAACAGTACAGTGGTCAAAATCAGAAGTGACCATGGTACTGAGTTTCAATCTGAAAGCATGACAAACTTGTGTTAGACTTTGGATTTTTCAAGAGTTTCTCCTCAACTAGAACACCTCAGCAAAATGGAATTGCTGAAAGAAAGAATAGATCATTAATTGAAGCTGGTAGAACTCTATTGAGTGACACCTCTCTCCCAGAATATTTTTGGGCTGAGGCAGTTAACACTGCTTGTCATGTCATCAATAGGGCTTCTATCACCAAAAGCCACAGGAAGACTCCCTATGAGATTGTGAAAGGCAGAAAACCAAATCTATCCTATTTTAGGATCTTTGGCTGCAAGTGCTATATACTTAACAATGGTAAGTCTTATTTGACTAAGTTTGCTGCCAAATCCAGGATGGGATATTTG
Organism: Platanthera zijinensis; assembly: GCA_039513925.1. NCBI lineage: Eukaryota > Viridiplantae > Streptophyta > Magnoliopsida > Asparagales > Orchidaceae > Platanthera > Platanthera zijinensis. The sequence continues at coordinate 140,416,615 of CM077094.1, forward strand.
TTGGGTACAGCACAAATAGTAAGGCCTATAGAGTCTTCAACTTAACTACTCAAGTTGTTGAAGAATCTGTGCATATTGTATTTGATGAAACAAGGTTAATCAATTGTGAATTGTCTTGTAGATCAAATGACTCAACAGGTATAAGCAAAGATGGACAAGCTCTCCATTGCTGAAGCTTCAAAGGAAGAGGGAGGCATTGGAAAATGAAGGCTGCTGTCCAGGGGGAGTAACAAGAGATAATGGAAGCTGATGAAAACCAAGAGGAACAGCAGAATGAAGAAGCTGGAGATGCTCAACCTGAAGGAATCTACCTCCAGCTATAAGAATCTAAGAGATCATCCTACTGATCATAATTGGTGATCCAAGACAAGGAGTGCAAACTAGAAGCAGAAATCAAAGCACAGTTTTGCATTCTAGTTTCTTGTCTCAAATGGAACCTAAGAAGTTTTGAAGAAGCTATCCAAGACCAGCACTGGATTGATGCTATGCAAGAGGAGCTGAATCAGTTCAGAAGGTGCAAGGTCTGGGAGCTTGTTCCTAAACCAAAAGGCCACAACATAATTGGGACTAAGTGGATCTATAGAACAAGCTAGATGAAAGTGGAATAATAATAAAGAATAAAGCAAGATTGGTTGCAAAAGGATACAGGCAGGAAGAAGGGATTGACTTTGATCAAACCTTTGCTCCAGTAGCAAGGCTGGAGGCAATCAGAATGTTCCTTGCCTATGCAGCCTACCAAGACTTCAAAGTATACCAGATGATGTAAAGTCAGCATTTCTGAATGGTGATCTTAAAGAAGAATTATATGTAAGCAGCCATCAGGTTTTGTAGATCCTCTTAAAACCTGATTCTGTGTACAAGCTTAGGAAAGCTTTGTATGGGTTAAAACCAGCTCCAAGGGCTTGGTAATGAAACCCTGTCTACCTCCTCATTGAGAATAAATTCTCAAGAGGAAATATAGACAAAACTCTATTCCTTAGGAATCCAAAGGGAAGATCATCTTATCCAGATCTATGTTGATGACATAATCTTTGGATCTACTGAAAACAACCTTTGTAAAAAGTTTGCCAAACTTATGCAAGGGAAGTTTGAGATGAGCAGTATGGGTGAACTTAAGTTCTTCTGGGACTCCAAGTAAGACAGACTGATGATGGATTGTCCATATCCCAGTCTAAGTTCCCCAAGGAATTAATTAAAAAATATGGTATGGAGTCATCCTCCTCCATGAGAACTCCTATGGGCACAAGTATGCCAATATGCAAAGATGAGGCAGGTAAACCTGTTGATGAATCATTGTATAGAGGAATAGTTGGGTCCTACTATATCTCACTGCTAGTAGACCTGACATTATGTATGCAACATGTGTCTGTGCTAGGTACCAAGCCTGCCCTAAAGAATCTCATTATACTGCAGTAAAAAGGATTCTGAGATATCTAAAGGGCACTCCTACTCTAGGTCTTTGGTACCCTGGAATAGAGATTTTCAACTAACAGGCTATTCAGATGCAGATTTTGCAGGATGTAGAGAGGATAGAAAGAGTACTACAGGTACTTGTCAATTCCTGGGAGGAAGACTAATATCTTGGAGTAGTAAAAAACAGACTTGTGGCAATTTCCAACAGCTGAGTCAGAGTATATTGCTGCAGGAAGGCGCTGTGCACAGCTATTATGGATGCAGCATCAGCTTAAAGATTATGGTATTCAGGTAAGTAGAAACACCCCTTTTTTGTGATTCTAAGAGTGCTATTTCTATTGCTAATAATCAGTTTCTCATAGTAGAACTAAGCATATAGAAATCAAATATCATTTTCTTAGAGACATGTAGAAAAAGGTGACATCTCATTGGAATTTGTAAACACATTATCAAATAGCAGATGTATTTACTAAGCCTTTAGATGAAACCAAATTCAATAAATTCAAAATTGAATTAGGTATGTTACCATTGATTGATGTATTAAACAAAATCATTAACAATGCTATTGAAATGGTTAATAAGTAAGTAAAAGTAGTAAACAAAAATAATCAAGTGTTAAAAGGACACATTGAAGTTACAGAAATTGGCTAAGTAAGAATGTGTCGACACTTCAGTAATAATGTGTCGACTCAGAGAAATTATGTCGACAAGTCAGAAATAGTGTGTCGACAACAGAAAATATGTGTCGACACTTAAGAGGTTTATTGTCGACTTAACCAGGAATGTAATGTCGACTCAACCAGAATTATGGTGTCGACACTTACAAAATATGTGTCGACACTTGTCCTTAGTGTCGACACAGAATTTCTGTCTTTCTACTATGTATCCAAGGTGTCGACATAACCACAAATTGGTGTCGACACATAGTAGACTGAAGAAATGTCGAGTTAATAGAAGCTTTGTGTCGACACATTCCGTCTGTGTCGACACATTTAGACTGTTTTTTGGCGCCTTTTGAACTTCTTTCAACAGAAGCTATAAATAGGTCAAAAGCTTGTGTCAAAAGCTCTTATTGTCGACACGCTTTCAAGGTTTTCGAGATTCAAACCCTGTGTCGACAATCTTTCTTTCTCTCTTCTCTCAAGCCTTCTCGACGACTCGATGGCGCCAAGGATTGAAGACAATGTTAATGAGGGTATGAATTGGTGCGCCAGCGTTGCAGAGGCGCCGCCTGATGTTCAAGGAGTTATCACCCTTCTCTCTGCTCAGGGTTAGAATTTCTTGTCTCAGAACCATCCAAGATCTGGAAGAAGGAGGTGCATGATTTCTTTATCTCAGCATCAGTCCATTCTACTGAACTCAAGATCAAGTCCATTGTTCACGGGACTAAGATTAAGATTACCCAAGAGGTTTGAGAAGTTTTTTGCAATTACATGTAGTTGAAAATGAGAAGAGGTTCCTAGTTCTAAGACAAGGGAAGCCCTTCAATGGTGTGGTTTGGATTCAAACATGAAGATTGGAGCTGCATTCAATAGGAAAGGTATGAATCAGCAAGGAAAGTTCTTGTCTGAAATAGTTGGGAAGTAATTCTCTGCAAAACAGTGGACATGATAGGATTTCTGCCTATATGTTCAACTTATGACCAGGATTGCCTTTACAATTCCTACTGATTGGTCAGTAATCCTATTTGACAAGATTAAGAAGGGATCAAGAGCCTAACATGGCTAGGATCATAAGTCTATATCTCAATGAAGCAATTCCTGAAGTGATGCAGCAACTGCCAGGATCTAAAATCAATCATATGAGAAGGATGGACATGAGACTATTCTCCAGGTGGGAAAGGGTGCTGACTAAGGATGTGCCTGAAGAGAGCAGGCCAGACACCCCTGTGAGATCCCCTTCTCCAGCTCACGAGACTGAGCAACAACAAGAGGACCCCTTAGGATACAGAGTGAAGAACAACCTGCCTCCACAACAGTTCATCAAGTAGATACATCGCACAGATGCAGGGGGAGCTGTTCAATCTCCTGCTCAAAATGTATCTACCCCTACTCAGGTACAAGTGGTACAGGTGTAGGAGCAAATGTATTTTACTAGAAAAGACTTTCTAAAAGTTTTTTTTTCTTTCTGCACAGTTCAGGGGGAGCATGTGTCTTCTCCTACTCCAGATATGCAGCTACCTGAGAATGTGCACAGGATGCACCTAATGACTTATCTTCAGATGCTCCAGTTCAAAAAGATACACTCTGGTGAGTTATTTCTAATGATGACATAGCTACTGATAGAATAGAAGAGGACCAAGATGTTGAGCAGCCTCTTGACATAGAGCTAGAACAAGGAATGGAGAAAGTTCAAGAGATTGAAAAATACAAGAAGTAGAGGAGGAGCAAGAATTGAGGGGGAGCCAGTACATGTTGAAACTGAGCAACCTGGCACTGAAGCAGATAGAGTTCACATTGAGAGTACTTCTGAATCTGAGACTGAAGAAGCCAGGTTGGCTAAGAAAAGAAAACTGGTTGTATTTAAAAGAAGAAGCAAGACTTATAAACAGGCTTTACAGACATCACCTCCACCACCACCTCCTGAAGTTGATTATAACAAGTTCTTGGTGGATTTAACAGGTGAAATTGGATGACCACAGGGTGGCCATTTAGAAATATGTTGATGAAAGCAACAAAAATCTGCAGTTTGACTTAGCCCAAGATATCAAATCTATCCAATTTCAAGTCAACTTGAATAAAACTGAAATGACAGATTGCTTCACAAGGGTGGCAATGCTGTAGTTTATCTGGCTAAAACAGCAGGCTATCTCTACAAGGTGGATGATAGTGCTTTGAAGCAAGGTTATGTTCTGGAAAATCAAATAAGAATGAATGACAATTTAAACTGAATCTCATAATGAGATCATTCAAGAGGTGAAGAAGATTGTGCCAGGGATGCCTGCAAATAAAGCCAAAGAAATGGAAGAATTTAATAAGAATTTTCAAGCTGCTATTGCATCTGTTAAGACTGCCATCACAACCTCTCAACAGGAAATATCTGCAAAGCTTCAAAAGTTAAGACCATTTTTCAAGGAGGAGTGAATTATTTGGATGGCCAAATTCGATTCCAGAAAGAAGATCTTAGAGATCATGTCTCAAGAGAAGCCATAAAGGGGGAGAGGATGCTGATTCATGCAGGCTCTGGCATGGCCAAATGGGTGACCAATAGTATAAGAGCCACATTGGGATATCCACCATTGTGTGTTATAACAAAATGGTGGCTGAGTCAGGTCTGCAAACAGGACTACTTGAAGGTGACCAACCTGAGGTTGCCCAAGTCATATACCCCCCTCCAGATTTTGATATATTGGATCAGCAAGTGCAATTATGTATAGTCCTTCAAAGGAGGTTGTAAATGTTATCTTTGGAAAGGTTGATAAGCCTGAGGTAAATTTGCAAGAACAGCAAGATGCTCTAACTGTCAAAGAAGATTTAGAGAGCAGGCTGAGCTGAAGCCAGATTTTGAGCAGTGAGTCCTACTTCCAGAATATAATACTCACTGCATGGAAAGCTGTCAAAGATCAAGTTCATGAAAGGGCAAGTGGTACAATGAGCAGGAATGGCAGAAGTATGAGGCAAGACAAGAAGCCATTGTACAATTCAGAAGGAAAGCTAAGATGGGAAGACTTCCACCTGATGCTATGGAGCCAAGCAATACTTCCCTAACCTTTTCACTATTTTGAAAGGCAAAGGCTCAAGGAAGAAGCTAGAAGAAAGCTGATCTTAAAGGAAAAAATTGCTGAAGAATCAGAAGCTCCTGTGACAGCTAAAATTAAATCTGGCCAAGGGATTGTTATTAGAGAGCCTGATCAATCCTGATAATGTTTTAGTTCTTTCATAATGTTTTGTAATGATGTAATGTGATCATTCAAAGAAAAACCATGTAATCAAACATTACCCAGTAATAAACAAAATATTGTTAAAATCTGTGATAGATTGTTTTATCCATGATGTTCTTATTATTTTGTTTTAATTAAGTATCCTGTGTATTGTCATATATCATCATTTTAATACTATTTATAAATGGTGTATATCATGGCTATAAGGGTTTATGACTTCTCCAATAGGGGGGAGATTGTTGGGTACATTGGAAATGTGTACCTGATTTGAAGAGCCCAACCTAGCTCAATGATATACATCATGTTGTATTTGATGTTTTTTTGAGTTGACATGTGCAGTGAAGAAATGTTAAAGTTTACAGGAAAAATTCTAAGTCCAAGTGTCGACACAAAGGAACATGTGTCCGTCACATAGAAGAAATTTGTCGACACAACACTGGGAAAGTGTGTCGACACAGAAGGTGTAAGTCGACACTACTCTGGGAAAAAGTGTCGACACATAACATAGTCTACAACAACACTGGGAAAAGTGTCGACACAGAAGAAGTCAGTCGACACACAACACTGGAAATTGTGTCGACTCAGAAGAAGTAAGTCGACACAACACTGGGAAATTGTGTCGACTCAGAAGAAGTAAGTCGACACAACACTGGGAAATTGGTCGACACAGAAGAAAAACGTCGACCTCAACATTGGGAGAATGCGTCGACACTGAAGAGTATAGTCGATCTCAAGTTTGTCGACATCATCTGAAATATGTCGACACAGAAGAAATAGTCGACACCTGAAGGCTAAGTCAACACTTGCTAAAGTTATGATTCTACAACAACGGTGTCGACACCAGGACTTGTGTCGACACACTGCAGAGTCAAAGACCAAGTTAGTTTTCAGAAGAAAATGTGTCGACACAAAGGCAATTTAGTCGACATCACTGAAGGCGTGTCGACACCAAAGTCAATTGTGTCGACACAAATAGACAGATGGTCTCGCACTTTCTGACAGACTGTTTCAACACTAAGGCACAGGACTTGTTTGAAGACTTGACAGCTGTGGGTTATCACAGTTAACTGAAGTTGTCAAGACTTGTCAGAAAACTGTTAGAAACCGGATCAGCCGGTTACCATAAGAATGTCTATAAATAGACAGATTCAGAAGGAGAAAATAACACACTGAATGACAACGTATAGAACTGACCCTTTGAAATACATTGGATCAGAAAGTGGAGAAGGATTACATTCTACTCATTTCAAGAAAGTGCTAGGCACTTAAGAAGATCTTCTCCGGGAGATCTAAGAAGACTATCTAAGGATAGATCTAAGAAGAGTTCTAATCAGAATTCAGAAGAATCATTCAAAGTTCTGGATAGAGAGAGATCAAGTCAGAATTTGAAGAAGAAGAAGGAATCCACCAGTGGATTCTCAAGAAGCTGTTTGGAATCAACTCAGCTAAGTACATTTTCAAGAAGCTTTGAAGAAGGCTAAGAAACAGTTGATTGCATCAGCTGATTAAGAATTGTCATTGCCTTTTCTCTCTCAACTTGGCAAGACAATTTAAACAATCTTTTCTATATTTCTGTAGGATCTGTTTATACAGATCTGAGTTGTAAGCCTATGTTATAAAGGCTGAGTGTAGGAGTGTTGAACTCTGAGTGGTAGGGCTGATTGCCTGAGTGTAGGAGAAGGATATTCTCTGGTTGTAGGCCTTGGGGCAAGGCTGAGGTAGGGCAGTTGTGCCTGAGTTGTAGGAACCAGTTGGGTTCTGAGTTGTAAGATCTATTGATCTGAGATAAGTGGAAGTTTGGCCGAATCTAGCATACAGCTAGATAGGTGAAGGGGGAAGTGGATGTACCCAGACCTTAGGGAACCACTATAAATCATAGTGCAATCTGTGATGTTTTTGTTTTCTGTGATTGCTGTGTTTTCATATTAGTTAATAAATTGAATTCTGTCTAGAAGTTTAGAAGTAGAAAGGAACAGAACCTATTCACCCCCCCCCCTCTAGGTGGTTTAGGCTGCCTGAAAGTTAAACTATCACAGGTGAATCCAAGTAACCATGCCCCTATATGGTACTTGGATAGTGTTGTTCCAGGCACATGACTGGAACAAAGGGGCTGCTGAAGGAGTATTCATCTGTCAAAGATGGACATAAGTGATCTTGGTGGATCTGAAAAGAGTCATCAAAGGATTTGGTAACATCTCTTCTAACCTAATTACTATCACCCAAGTGGCCTATGTAAAAGGTTTGAAACATAATCTAATAAGCATAAGCCAGCTGAGTGATCTAGGATATGACATTTCATTTGGTAAGGATGGATTTCATATCAAAAGTCAAGTGATCAAGAGATCATATTGACTGGGTATAGGAAGAGAAATGTGTATTGCCTTAATTTTGAATGTGAGAATAAGGCTTCCCCCATTTGTCTTGTAGCTGATGACAATGCTTCTCATTGTGTTAAGTGGCACAAGAGATTGGCTCATCTAAACTACAAGACAATTGGCCAACTCTTTAGTAAAGAACTATGAGGAATGGGCCTCAAGTTAAGTGTATAAGGAAGGGGTATGCTCACTTGTCAAAAGGGCAAGCAGACAAAAACCTCATTTCAATCCTTGAAAACAAGGATTCTGTGAGGTGCTTATACCTCTTGCATATGGATCTTTTTGTCCTATGCCAGTTCACAGTCTAGGTAGGAAGGTCTACACTCTAGTGGTTGTAGATGACTATTCTATTTTACATGGTGTTCTTTCTGAGACAAAAATCTGAACCCCAAGTGTATTATTTAATTTTGTAAAGCAAATTCAGAATGAACTGAATATACAGTGGTCAAAAATCAGAAGTGACCATGGTACTGAGTTTCAATCTGAAAGCATAACAACTTGTGTATAGA